>LQNS02000303.1:13519726-13536251 GCA_001587735.2 Parhyale hawaiensis
TACATTCTACTAACATAATGGCAATAGCTCATAGAGGATCGGGGTGTAAGTCCCGGTGTCTTTTTGGGAATGGGCCTTTTGGTTCGTCTACTGCCGCCTATCTAATCTAATCTAATATATCATTCCAATTTTGTAATGTCTAGGAGTAGCTACTTAATAAAGATTATTATGATTATTTCCCGACATGACAGTCAGGGATGCGCTGGTGCCACTAAGAGAAGTCAGCAGTGTAGTTTCATGCAAATACCAGACCCACGAACGAGCTCGAGTGAACGGTGGTCTAAGCTAAGCACTAGCTACCCCACGTGCTTCAAGTTCCAGAACACTTGACACTTGCACAACATCGTCGAGTGTCAACTTTTCTCTACGTTTGCAGCAATGCCATCCCTACAAAAACACATATTTCGTAGCTTTAAGGTTAACCCTCTACCGTGTACAGTCAACAATTTTCATCGAAATCGCACTATTTCAAAGTGGACAATAAGCTCCACCTCGCCAGTATTGATGAGGTACGCATTATTTTCGCGTAACCAAATAAAGTCGATTGAGCTACATAAGGTTGCTGACCACATACGACGACATTTGTGAAGGTATGCAAGACAAAATGAAACGCAAAGTTGCATTCTTTGGAAGTGAGTGGAGCGCAGGTGGCAGGCATAGTTGAGCGCTGAGTAAAGCATTGCGGCATAGTTTGGACGTGAGTCGGGGAGCTGCGTCGCTCGTACGGGATGCTTACGACAGCACGCGGTGCAGCACCACTGGGTGCTGGAGATACGCAGGCTGTGGGCTATCGCCCCACTTTTGAATAAATAACGATGAAAAACAACCAATACTATCTTTTTAGCACCTAGTAGTAATTTCTTAAAAAAAAATTTTTGCGAAATATTTCCCGTTATCGCCAAGTACGGGAGAAATCTAACTTCTAGCTTGTTAATATGCATCATATTGGACCTTGTAACATACATTTTTAAATAACAAATTTGACTCAGTTTGGCACACAATAAATGATAATCGTACAAAGATCTGCCCACGTTCCCTAAAGTGAAGCTCAAAACTGCGACCCCGTAACATGGCCAGTGCATGATCATAACCCCCAAAATTTCCTAAGTGACGATCATCATCTCAGAAAAGTTTCACCGTCAAAAACGCAAAGCCTAGCAGTCTCTCAGGGAAGATCCCGACCTCTTACTTTTACAGTCATCTGCCAAAAACATTATGGCGACTCGTTATGAGCATTGACGATGTCTAGCTACAGGCCTATCGTCAATTGGAAGACCTGAGCCAGTTGTTCATTGCTCCAAAACACCATACACGACATACAAATTTGGTATTATTAATAACGTGTTATTAGTTAAGAAAACAATTACAGGCAAAATAATGAGAGGTACCTAGCTAGTTGATCACTACAGGAAGTTATAATGCGATCAAAGAAGCTGTCGTAGGAACCTTACATATTACGGACTGCATTGCGGCTCATGGTTTGGCCTCTGTCTGGCACTAGTACTTAAGTACGGTATACGTTGCCACCGCAGGTAGGCTTACGTATGGATGGTTGGTAGCCGCTTCTCAGCTGGAAATGAACATTATTAAGATATATGCCATAAGCTAATACAACGTGTCAACTATTTTAGCTATTATTCCAGCGACAAAACATAAGTAGTAGCCTCGTAGGTAGCTAATAAGTACGATAGGTACTGTGGCACAGACGATGACAGCAGCTACCTAGAAGTGCACTTTTCAAGCGCACGCCCCAAAGGGCGGTAGGTAAATTTAGAAGACAGTGGTAAGGAAGGAAAACGAACTAGTAACCTCAGAAATTATCTTTCCTTTTACACAAAACAAGCCAAATCGAAATCTGAAGGAATGCTGCACTTCTCATTCGTCATCAAATGAAAGCAACTAACAAGAAAGCTGTAGGTAATTTTGTGGTACTGCGGACAGGACCAGAGCTAATTTCTAATGTTCGCAAGGCCACCTCAAACCGCCTCTGACTACTCCATTACTTTATCAAAATAGCTTGCACTAGAAAGTATGTACAACGCCTCACGTATATAAAAATTACAGTTTCGACACATAACGTTACGCAGACGTAGCTAGGTACATCAGGAAACGCAAACTACAGGTATTCACAAATGCAGCAGATGCCTACGGCACGTAACATAAATGCGATGCCGATGGAAATATAAAGGCGATAGAGATCGACGCTTAAAAAACAAAAGCGATGAAAACGCTCTAAAATAAAGGCAAAGAAGACGGTTAATTTAGAAAGCTTTGAGGCGAGAAAATACCAATGTATGTTTTAACATAGACTACACCATACCATGAATTTTATGGTGATACCTACATAGGCATCGACGCAAAAGCACAAGAGATATATAGAAGGCAACGTTTCAGTGCTAGAGGAACCAAATAGCAGTAGGGGGGTTCTAAACGCTCGGTTTCAAGAAGCAAACAACGAGCAGTAAATAATATAATTAGCTATGACACTTTAAGATTTGGCCATCAAACACCGTCAGATTTGCTTTCTCTAACGCCATGCTCAGGAATAATAACGATAGGTACAGAAGCGCACAGAGAGCGTCAAGCAAGCACCAGAGGCAGTGCGATATACATGCAGAATTAGTCGTACGAGACGTGCACGCAACAGTGACTGCTGTCACTATAATGAAGGAATCCTCTGCATATAGGCTTGGATATGAGTAAGATACAAGTACCTATATATAAATGTAGCACAGTAGCAGCATGTATAGCGAGCGCATTGAGACGTTGCGACATACCTACATAGGGAATGGCTCCCAAGCAGCGCAGAGGCAGAAATGACAGGTAGCAGAATGACAGAGCCATTGAGCTACATTGAGACATGCAGCAACAGCTGCTTAGCGGTCATACATACGACAGCTCCATCACGATGTCAGGGGCAGGGTACGGAGGCTCAATGGGCTAGTTTGTCTCGGTGGTCATGGGGAGGTATAGGGGCGAGGAGATTACGATGTGGGAAGAGAGGCGGTGTGAGAAACTCATGCGGGAGGAAATATAAAAAAGATCTGGGAGGATATCGTCGCGGAGGGAAAATGCAGGAGGAAATGAGGCAGGAAAATGTGGGAAAACAAATCTGGAAGGAAATGATGAGTAAAATATAATTCGACATTATATGAGAAATACGATGCCAGTACTACGTGGGGAAACTTGGACTCTAAGACGAAACACCGAAAAAAATGTGGAAACCAAGACATCGGAGAAGTATATCAACAGGGAAACTTTGTGCAAGAAATGTACACCTTTATATTGCTAACGTCATGTGGGATTGCTTGGCAGCACGGCGGCTACACCACGTGTCTCCGTCTGACGACAAAGACGGCACGTAACTTGCACGGATTCAAAGATAAATACCGTGTGTGAATTGCGAGGCTCAATCGTAATCGGTAATGATACATTAATGCACCGACCTCACGTGATCTGGCAAATCAAACCTATTCGGGCATAATCTAATCCCGATTACACAACTAAGTGACTCCCTGAAGACGCTAAAATGGATGGAGGTGGTAGGGGGTCCGGGGGAGGGTTGCGCCCAATGGAGTTGGCAGAGGCAGGGTGGCGAAGTGAGGGGGGCACCTCAGGGTGATGCAAAGGGGGGCAGGAAATTGCCGACAGTATTAGGCGAGTGACCTCAGCGGGGGGCTTCTGTGGGGTGGTCACTGCACTATATTGAGGTGTGCAGTGACGTAACTGGGGTGCAGTGCTCACTGCGCTCTCGTGCAATGGTGCAGTAGCACTGTACCTGTTACTGCAATGCAGTGAAGCGTGCAGTGCGAGAAGAGCAGTGCTCACCGCGTTCTCAAGGAACGGAGCAATATACCTGGCACCGCAGTGTAATACAGAATCCCAAAGTAATTTATATACTATGATAAAATACCTATTGCCCGACACTCTACGAATAGCACGGCCACTCAGAGGGCCAGCAGATTTCATAGGGAAAGCTGGGCAGTCAGAACACGTCACTGTGCAGTGCGACGGCAACAGTACTAAGCTAAGCCACACGAGTGTCCGGTGTCTGGCAGAGCGGCATGGATGCAAGCCTGAATACCTCAGCAATATCGGGCAGTGGACGGTACGATTAGTTTTAGTCGTGTGATGCGTGGTAGAATTAATGCTCTCACACAAGGAATTAATCCTGCTTTAGCCATGCTATGCTGCCTTGCTACATAGGCTTTTATCCCGAAGGAGTACCTACCGATAGCAGCAAAGAGAACCATTGTAGCAAGGCAACACCGAGTGGCTAATTATTAAGAAGAGAAGCGGACGGACCGTCTGCTACTGCAGGCAACAGAAGAGCCTCGCGCTGCTGAATGGTTTTGTTGCTCTCACTGCCAGTCTGGCGCACGTTCGATTGGGCGCCGAAACTAGGCCGTCGAGGCTTAACTTGTCCGGAACTGCAGGTAGAAACTTTGGTTTTGCCACTTGGAATTATGGTGCAAGTGTAAGAGGCAACGCGACTCCGTTGAGCCTGCTGCAAACTCCATGTTTGCGGAGCAAGATTGAGTTTCTGGTAATCTCAAAGACAACCGATTGAAGGTCCAGGTCTGAGTCTCAGTTCATCGGTTCGAAGCCCCTGCACCTGTCTAAGGCTTCGGACTAATCATGCCCAGAAGGCTTTACTTGTGCGCCCAATAGAACGTGCCCTTACCTCTCTAAATGAAGGTTTGGTATAGCGAGTAGTATCCAGAAAGTCACGTCACTTCTCGTTTTCTGAATGAAGTTTGGAAAACTTAATACTTTAGGATAAGCCTAAACATTTTCCTTAATATTAGGTCAACGTTCGCTGCGTGTGAATGCGTCCCCTAGTAGTCAAAGCCGAATATGTACTACTTCTAATTCTCAGAGGTATCCAAGAAAGAAGTGCATAAAATCGCAATGCAAAATTTATAATTTTTTTTTATCCATAGAATGAGACGAATATAACAGTACTATTCAAAAAATCGTAGCTGTGTCTTTTGCAACGGATAAGCGCACGACAAAACAACGCCGATAAACTATTGTGTTTGGTGTCGTGTTTGATGGTAGGCATCGCTTTGTTTACAACAAGTACATCAATACAAGAACAATGCTATAATAACGACGTCCTGCAGGCGAGCTTCAGGCCTGCATACAGCGAGTAAATGGGTCAATTGAGCAATCGTAACACGAAAATGCCGACAGGAAGACACAAAAAACGGAACAAGAGGCGTAGGCGACGAGCATTCAAAAAACGTGACAATGGCATAATTGCCGGAAGCGATTGAGAGGGAAGCACGCGAGCAGGCGAATGAGGGCTGTAGGTAAGGGGATGAATACTTCAATGGTGCACTGATTCAACGTATATTAAAATAGTGCACACCATCTCGAGGCACAGCCGCCATTGATAAGACTATAGCACATCTGCCCCATTCCACCAAACAAGACCGGTAGTGCCGGAGGAGGAATGAAGGTACTAACAGATACTGCATATCTCGCAGCACAGTCCAAGGTAGAAAGAAAAGAGTAGTAGTACTAGAAGTTTTACTAGCGCTTCAGTGGCACACTGCCTATATCGCGCCGAACTATTCCTGTGTTTAACCACAGGCTCATGCGGCGTTTAGTAGCGTATTTGCCTCAGCCTAAATAGACGATAACCTACTGGAAAGACGGAGGAATTAGCACTACACTCGTCTCCAGCCACACCTGATCACAGCCAAGAAACAAAAAGTGCGATCGGTAAAGCTCGAGTACAGGCAACGACAATAACAGATCGTGATTACTTTCAATGGCATTTTTGTGAAATAATATCAATAGGTACTTAGCATATATATGTGCTATGGTAATAAGAAAAAAATAGTAATAGCGTGAACAAATATGATCACGGGGCCTCTAAATGCCCTACTCTTGCTACTCAATCAACAAAATAAATCATATAGGTACCTATTGGAAAGAAAAGAATTCTGGCTATATTTGAACGAAAGGCACACGCAAGCGAGTAGACGACGCATAAAACTGTGAAAAAACAGGATCATTACGCAATATAAGCCAAAAATGTCAAGTCAGCCAGTCGCTGTTATTTACCATTACTGTGGGCATGACAAGTCTGGTATGAAGATAGAAAAAAGATTTTATACGACTTGGCCACCATCATTAAATAAAAGATGGTAAAAAAATCAAGTACTACAATTAATGATATACGTTACGAGTAAACAGCAGCTTTTGATATTTAGTAGCATAGCTGAGAAATTGACGAGCACATAACTGCGCCGCCATTAATTGGATGGAGACATAATTAAACGCGCCGTCAGCACCAGACTGCAGCAGTTGACATGAATGCAGCAGCTAAGCCTCACTGTCAGCAAAAATAATTAGCTGACCATGAATATGATCAGAGCACGCAATATTGGGTGACAGCAAATAAGAGAAAATTTATATTAACTTGAGTAAGATTAACGCTCTCCGAGCTGCAGGATTCAAACGAAGGGTAACGGCAATTTCAAGGCTTATATACTACAAGTGTTTTAAGAACGGGCAGGAAACAACTAAGAGCAAAGAGTTGACGGTGAACACCTTGCAGCCGAACTCAACACTTAGTTCTAAACTAAGTAGAGCTGTTAGAGAACTAAAATAAAAATAATATTTTACTGCATAATAGGGTCGTATTCGTTGAAGGCTCCCTAGGCACAGCAGCAGTGTTTTCAAGAAAGAAGAAATATGAACTACACGCTTATAAAGGAACAAACTAACAGAAAGCCCATGTGAAAAACACAGCAGCAAGCGCACTGATTATTAAACCGCAACCGTTTGGTTCGCTAGGACGATAAAAAGGTAAGCCTTAACTGAGCTACAAACCATACCGGGTCAGTTCCATGAGGATATTCCTACGCATAAAGCACATTACGATTGAGCGTCCCGTGCCCACATGATCAAACAGCTACCATCGCTTTTCGCACATATGAACCTCACTGCGCGATGCGGCAGACATGTTTTTATATGTTGTTCCATTACTTCTTTATACATTGTTCAGGATAATTTACTTCATTCTTTTACGTTTAGGAATGGCTGGCAAACTTGTACATACGTTTCAATCTTGTATATGTAACATATTCATAAAAATACATGTACCTATCAAGGTTTTGAATGTAATATCGAATCAACTGTTTATGACATCCTATAATTATTGGAGAAAACCAGGATGAATTCGCAATAGTTAGTAAAGTAAACAGTCTATGTTCTAGAACAGAAGCTTCTGAATTTGGTGGTATAGTCAGATTTGTAATGGAAAGTCAAACGAGCAACTAATGCGGGCCGTTAGTGATAATTATTTGGTAGCTATACGAGCCACGCGAGAAAATCAGCAGGGACTGCAGAGCTGAAGGGTGAGTTGGAGCAGCTGATAGCCATATAGTGATGTAGACTACAAGCCGATGTTAGGATATCGGCATAGATATATATGTGTGTATGTGATAGGTCGTTTAATTTAATTGGTTAATTAATTGATGCGTGATTAATTAATTGCCGTGTCATCAACAATAATAATTTACACAGTTTCTTGCCAAAATATTTCTATCACAAATAATAGCTTACTTGTGAAACAAACTGGGGACAAATCTTTGTATGAATTTGAACTGTGATGCTTCTTACAATAAATTATTGATTGCATATCGTGTTTTTCATTAACTTCCCACAAGAAAGCACTCGTACCGACTTAGGTTAAGATATTTGATTCATCATTTATTTACATTAATTTTATTCATTCATCAATCTCAGAGCTGTAATTGCATTGTTTATTGTTTTCATTATTTTGATTATTTGTTATGATCTTGTGGACGGGTGGCTCGCCCTCAATAATTATGGCGTTATGTCTATTATTCATATATATATATCACTGTCTAATCAATCACGTATAAACATATATAGGTATCTGTACTTATAACTTATCACGCCGTAACACCATGAAGTGATGTAGCACTTGCAGCCGTGAAATGACATAGCATAGGCAGCCGTGAAATGACATAGCATTGGCAGCCATGAAATGATATAGCACTGGTAGCCATGAAGTGACATAGCATTGGTAGCCATGAAGTAATATAGCATTGGCAGCCATGAAGCAGTGTAACATAGGCAGCCATGAAGCAGTGTAACATAGGTAAGCATGAATCCCTGCTCTGGAATAAATGCCCTTCGGTACAACGAAGAAATTACTTTTGTTAGAAATTTCTGTAATTATTAAAACTCATTTAATCAACGCTTCTGTAAAGCGGCCTCCAGGCCTACTTGCGAAAGGCCCGATTTCGGTGGACATACTGCTATACCCTCAAAAAGTAACGCACACCACCTTGAACAACAGCAGCGCTCGCAAGACATAGGTAAAAGCACCTATGACACGGTTGACACACAAGACGACGATAGCGGTACCGTAAGAGGAGCACAGGGCGGAGGCTGCGTGCGGTGACGCATTTTTGCAGGGTTTCGAAAGGCGCGGCGCCCAGGGGCGGAAACGAGACATCCCACAGCTGCAGCAGATTCCAGCATGCGACGGAATACGTTAACTGGAACGCACGCTGGCGCTTGCTCAAAAAAAGCCGCGCGTTTCGACGTCGGTGTAAATCACGGAAGCAAAGCGAACAACCGTCCCGGCAAAGCAAAGCTGCATGGTATTTCAGTCGCTATTTGATATCACTGAAGCAAACCGTTAATTTCAGCTGTTAACCAACTGCACCTCACTGAAGCACAGCCAATAGCTTGGCAAGAATTTTATCTGTCAATGCATATAACTAAAAGGAAGCAAAAAATTTTAGTTATAATATTAAAATAAAGCAAAATTTTACGCTATTGCAAAATATTAATAATGAATAGAGAAGCACTTGGAGAAGGCATAGCCTAGCTACCTACCTCCGCGAAGCAACACAGTATTAACGAAAATTTCAGACTGGTCTTGAAACCAGGATTTCTTCTCCATTGTCACCAAAATGGCCCATCCCATGCCCCCTGAGTGGCATTCACGATGCAATGAAGAAGATATGTAGGAATAGTAGGAGGAGGAGGAGGAGGGCGAGAGAAAAATGAAAACTATGCATAGGATGTTTCCACACTGGACCAAAGCATGTGAGTATGCACTAGGATTATTACTCTTCAAAACGCAGGTGCGTTCGTATAAAACTCACCTTTTTTATTTTATTGTCACACGACGACGGTGAACATTGCACCAGTAAGAAATAGGACTCAAGTACGGTACATTATCCCTTTAATATTTTCAGTACTAACGCCCACGAGAACTATACGGTCCCGTTTAAAACTGTTGTTCCTTCAAAACCGCTATTAATTCGGCCCTTAAAAGGATAAGCAAGTTGCAAAATGCCCGCAAACTGCTGCATTTGATGCAGTAATACAGAGCGCGTATATAGAAAATTGCAAAACAACGGAGGAACTGCGTGGCTTCATGAGAACAAAATTCTCACAAATACGACCCTACTCAACACTCCACATCTATTCAATAATCGTCAGAAAAGAAGCAATCAGTCTCTGATTCTTTTATAAGCCATCACGATACTACGTAATTTCAAATTTTACTCCGTGGCTCGCCAATAACGGCAGACTTCTAGATTTTTACTCGCGAGAAGGTGCCCAAAATATCGAGAGCCTGTCTAAAGTGAAAATCTGTTTTAGAACCCTACAACAGGAACAGGGCCGAGAGACTTGACGTAGCTCTGTCAGGTTGGTATCGTGTGAACCTCTCGCACAAGGGCGACAGCATAAGCTAGGGAACCTACAAGTAAGTTTCTACAAAGGATAGGCACCGATAAAAAATGAGCAGGAAAGTCAGGGGAGCGAGAAATTGTTCAGCCGAGGAGAGTAGACTATTTTGTCTTAAAAATGTAAGGTGTTTCGATATTATATAAATGGGCAGTGCCTTAATTCGAGAAAGTGTTCACCAATATCGGTTCAGCATGTCCTCGTGGGAAGTTTTTTTGGTGGGAACTGGGAACGCTCGCAGATGGAATCATGACAGCGGCGAATAAATCCATGTAAGAGGAGCCTGCTTTTTGATAGAACATTCGTAGAAGACGATATGTCCAGATGAGGAGGAGGTGGAGGGAGGGGGCGGGGTTGAGCCCGAACTATCAAGGGCTCAGCTCCGTCCGACTTTAAAAATTTAGAGAACCAATTTCGAGCCGGAGCGCAGACAGTACACGACTGTCAGCCTCTGATTTTACTCCGCTTGGCTCTACTTTTGCACAACTCGTAGAGTACGAAGCGACGTCATGGCCTCACTTACCATGACCAAGTGTCACTTTGCATACGATTTTCCATTAATTGCCCCTCCTTTGTGTCTACATCTGCCACTGTAAATCCAAAATATAGAAGATGGCAATCAATACTGAGTCATCAATTCAAGCCAATCTTCGTAAATTTTCAAGAAGCACTATTTTGGAAAAACTAATTTATGATCAGATCTTTAAAAAAAGTAAATACATTAACTTCATTATCATTAGGTATCTATACCACATAGCCTATGTTCCCTCACGAACAAGGACGTCATGAGCTCATAGAAAAGTTAGCACTTTCATGTCCACTGTGCTCATTTAAGGGCAATACAAATCGTGCTCTTCCTAAGTAACCGATGCTTGATTTAGCCATGAAAGCGCTAACATTGCACAGTATTCTTCACCATTAATATATTTAGAGGCTCGCAAATTACCAGCGAACATATGCAAACAGAAGCAATTTTGAGATGAAAGTTTACATATTGAGGAACCATACGTGATGCTGCTGGGCAATGTCAACATCGTTTTTAACAAGAAGTCATCATATTCACCTACGAGATCCAATATTTGTTCTTACTTATTAAACATTTAGACGAATAAATAAAGTGTTAAGGTAAAGCACAGTCCCATTGCATGCAGCCGATAAAAAGCTAACCGTCAAATAGACAACTAACACGATATTCAAACTGGTAGCAGGCAGCTGTGTGCAAGGTGGCCCGCCCCCTACCTGGCATGCTCCCCCACACACCCCCTCCCATTCATTGAGTAGCCTCCCTCACCTACCAACCGAGTCACACTGTTTTTACCACACCTGTGCGCTGGCCGTGGCTCTGCTGCTCGCTATGAGCTGCGTCTCAATACAATCAATTTTTTCGCTCTCTTCGAGAGGTTAGGTGCTGGCAGCGTGTTTTAAATGAAAGACGTTCTACGTTGCTTGTCGTTCGGTCAGTTCCTTAGATGTTCTTTGGACAAGGTGCACATAGCGATACGCACTGCACACAACGTCTGCAGATGTCAGACTGACGTTGCTTTAAACTGCTTTGTAGCTCGTGACCAACGGTAGCACCAACAGTGAGCTACCGGTACAGTCTATCTACACCCTACATGGCGGGGCTCTGCATCGCTCCTTGCAGCTTCATACCAACCTACCTCTTTTCTGGAGGTTATGCTCTACAATAATTTTTGTATGAATTGTCATAGCTAACTGAAGTTCCTTGAACTTAACAATTTTTTTACAACAGCGCGCACACACATACAATCCCAAAGTTTGGTCCCAAGCTGTTCGTCCCAAAGATGGCACCTACATTACTATTATTATTATTATAATATTCCCAGTTTTACCACCGCACCCACGTCATACGACGTGATCCAAGCAGTGAGACTCAGTTTATTATGTGGCATCAGTATAAGAATGTTATGTCTCGGCATTCCTACCGGTCTCAGTTGGCCGAGTGCGCTACTACTGGCGGGAAAAAAGTGCAAAGAAAGACACTTAAGTGGACGGCCCCTTTCGGGGTCTTCCACACGAGAGAAAGTATAGAGGTGTCCCGCGTACTAGGTCGGCTATCTCGATCGACAACTCATCCTACGAAACAGAAATGGGAAAATAGAGAACCTAACTTTACAAAACTAACCTCGTCAGCAGGAACTGCGGCCAGCTGCAACATCCCCTGCGGAGAAGGCACTTGGGACCCTTGGGTTCGTGAGGCCTAAATATATTGTGGCAGGGAAAAGGCCCGCCAGAATATACCCCTGAGGGCGATGACACCAACATTAGGCGGATCATATCGAATGTCAGGTAGGACAAGTTAAAGTAGAACAGACGTCCTACAACCCCAACACTCGCTGGTGAGAGGAATTGACACGTGTCCCAATACTCGAGGGATCAAAACATATATAGGTACCGTCACCGCAGTCCCGCGGGACAAGGAAACACGCGGTCCCTCAGAGCCCCGTGGGACAGGGACACATACACGTCCCACACACAAACCAGTCCTGCCCTTGACAAAGTTCATTACTCGAAGCGACGCCAAAAAACCGCGGCGCTGATAAGCTCCCGCGTCTCCAAATCCGATGTCGTCTGCGCCCCTGCAGCTGTAGCGGGGCACTGAACGGGGGGCTGCTTGTACACGATGAACCCGAGTCGGGGGTATATTGTACACGGTGAATATTAGTCTGGGGTGCACTGTACACGCTCAACCCGACGAGATTTAGGCATATTTAATACGATGAGAACACAAACCGGGGTATACTGGCTGTACACGCTTAACAAAAGATGGGAGTATATCCTACACCCGGAGCCCGAAATGATGGAATATTGTACACGCTGAACCCGAGCCTGGAGTGCAATGTGTATTATGTACCTGGGTTCGTGTGTAACGTACACTATGTCCCTGTATTCGGAGTGGAATGAACACTATGTGCCTGTATTCGGAAGTGGAATGTACACTATCTCCCTGTATTCGGAGTGGAATTAACACTCTGAACCCATGCTGGGGTGTAACGTAAGCTTTGAACCCGTGTCTAGAGCACAAGGAACACTTGAAACGCAACCTTGCCGCATATCGCACGCTTATAGAATGAGCCCCCATTTGAGGACTGCAGTGCACTTCGACTGCATCATAGCGAACGCTGTACACTTGGCACCCAAATATGCGGTGGATCACAGACACAAACGGATCGTGTAGAGCATCGTACATACACCTGTGTATTTAAGCGAAACTCTCGACACCAAGAACAGTGACTGGTTATCTTCGTACACTTTGACTTATCGTTAACATCGCACCGGACTTCAGTTTACTGTCTACTCTGCCATTGTGAGTAGCTACATAATGTCAAAATAAATACGAGTACAATAAGCTTGTATACTGTCGGTTTGTCACACATTACTAACTGAGCCTTACCGAAGATAATTAAGGCCATGCGCACTGCACTGAATAGAAAGTTATCAGTGTCACTAAGCAAGCCAAACATCCGACTGAGCACGGGTACCGTAACGTTTAAAAACTCATATTTCCGGATAACTGAAGGATCTTTGTTTTTGACAATATACATCCAATGTCGAGTGCTCTAAGAGAACCAATCCTACGTGAATGCTGCAGTTACACATGAATGCCAAGCGAGAAGTGACACATGGTCATACATAAATACAAACTAGCGTGACATTAAGTAAACTTGGCGTTTTATGTGATACACACTGGAATATAATAGCTCATATACTACTTTCTCTACAGTTCCTATATCGGTATCGTTACAGCAGTAGATGATTATCAAGGGTTGTCTGGGAATGGCTCAATAGGTATTTCTAAAATCTTCAACTGACTTTTGTGATTAAATAATAGCGTACGGCATAAAAAAAAACAAATACCGGTGGTTGTGGCACGTTATTCCAATGGAACGGGCGATATGAGAATTGCGCTTCAATATAATCACCCGTGCAATCTATACTTTTTTTGCAGTCGGTGCTGCAGCGCTACGACCCCATCAGTTCATGAGTTTTAGCAGCGCGGTTCTCAGTGCAGCTAAGAGGAAAGTACGGCCCAAGAAAATTAACGATTCCAACTTTATCAGCAAATAATTGAAACTGCGCCATCTCAGAACGACATTCTAACGTAGGTACACCAACTCTGTAATCGCTTATCAACGGTTGGCCACGGGTGCTTCAGTTTATTAAGAAACAAAGGCGCAAGGATTACAACCACCCCTCGCAACAAAGCCACTGATGTGCATTAAGCATACAGTATGGCATGGGAGAACATTTATGCCGCACGCAGAAGAATAACAAAAATGCGGC
The DNA here is from genome assembly GCA_001587735.2 of Parhyale hawaiensis. Taxonomy (NCBI): domain Eukaryota; kingdom Metazoa; phylum Arthropoda; class Malacostraca; order Amphipoda; family Hyalidae; genus Parhyale; species Parhyale hawaiensis. The sequence continues at coordinate 13,533,782 of LQNS02000303.1, forward strand.
AGATCAGAGGAAGCCATATAATATCGCATGTCAAGTCCGTCAGAAACGACTCTGAGCGAATTATAGAAGGGGACTCCAAAAATAATCCGCAGATTGGTGGCAGGAATAACAGGCATTAGCTAATTTAAGCCGTGACACTAAGTACAGGGGCAAGGGGCCGACGATAGGACGACATGAGCAACTGCTCGCCCAGCTGACTGCTAGCATTATTCTAAAATTACCTGGTATTACTCACGAAGGATAAAGGATAATATTGGTAGTAATAGGCTACCTAACGAAGATGCAACAGAAAGTAAACATCACACACAGTGAACGGTAAAAGAGAATACAATTCTTGTGTGCAACTACAAAACTGAAACTGTAATACTGTTAGCTAGACAACCTGCTGATCGAACAGATTCGTCACTAGAGTCATTAGCGTTAGGGCCGAAACATACCTAGGGCAGTTTTTGAAAAGCACAGAATGCATTCGAGCGCGCACACCGAACCGCGGCCTACTCAACTGCCGCTGTTCGGTGCACGCGCTCCAATGCAATCCGTGCTTCTCAAAAACTGCCAGCCTGCCTGCCAGCTTCTCGCTGAAATGCTTTTGGTGTGTTTCGGCCCATACTCGAAAAGCGGCGTGAGGCGCGAATGTTTGAGCGTATGATCGCTTGCACAGATGTTCATGCACGTCGTTCATTACTCGCAATGTTCAGGGTAGTCGAACCGCTTCCAAGAACAAAAAACATTCTAGGAGCGAGGTCCTCCTGTAGTTTAAAAAACCCACTAAGCAAGTTTCATGTTCCGCATTTAACACTAGCATTAAGCCTTTGTTTTCTCACTGAAGACCAAACTTCTCAAGTGGAGAAGCTATTCGGTTCTATTAACTTGAAAGTTGCGCTTGTAAGGTAACGATAGGTCATTTAGTTAACCCTGAATACAGTCAAATGTGTACTACTCAGATCACTGAGTGGACCATCGAAGCTTGCGGGCATAAGGTTTAATTACGCAAATGCTCGGCTACTGAAGCAGCCAAGCATTCAAGAATGAACGAACTGAGCCGGTTTCATTCAATTTAACCCAGTAATGCTTAACGCTCAAGAGAAGATTTGGTCAAGTGTTAAATAGTGAAATTTCTTAAATAATTGAAGTAGATACTTACTATTGGGACGTTAATCGGATTAAAACTGACATTTAAAGAATGCTATGCTAAGCAACTGAAGAAATGAATCAGTTTAATCGGCTGGATGTTATTTTGCCTCGCTGCCAAGATGCCTCAATGAAACACGCTCCCGTCCCATGGCCTACACGCTTCCTTCACCTACCGCATAGGCCTAGTTCCTAAAGTTTGCGTATTTTACTGTATACACTGAAGACCTTTGAACTTACTATGTCCACAACAGAGCGGATACTCGTATGTACATTACATGGTGCAGGTAATAGGAACAGCGCTGCATAATACGAGAGAGGGAAGATCATATGAGTCACGGCAGGGTGCTCAGCAGCGGAGGACGCCGTAACCATGGCTACCTGAGGACCCCTGCCAAACACAAGTGTCAATAAGACTCGCCAACGATCGTGGCAGCGGCAGCAGCAGTGACGTGTAGCAGACGCGAAGCAAGCCATTAAAAGCAACCAATGCCACGGGCGACTTGAAGCGTACAGTAACATTGCAGGGTCAACATGAAATGCAACTCTAGAGTTGAAGTTTAAGAAATGGCTCAAACTTTGCGTATCGCAACAAAAATGTACCTAACCCTAAAGGAAACATTTCAGCAGCCATAAAATAGCCATCAGCTGGGCAAAAGAAGCTAAACGTCGGTCGTACGTACCACACTTGCCCCTTCCCTCTCCCCCTTTCCTTAATAAGACACACTAACTTCGTGTGCTTCCTGTAGGTACTTAGGACACGGCATGAACTACTACTGTTACGGTAGTAAACAAACACTGGGAGCAACACCCCATACAGCTTAGAACTCCTCCAGCACACTTCAACTCTTAATGGCGAAATCTTTAAATGGAACAATAAACCATGTCTCGTGCCCCCAACTAACGTAACGTCTACGGCAATAGCTTATAAAGTGGTGGCAATAATGATAGCACAATTCAGAATTTTTCGATAACTTAAAAAATACTACGCCATATCATGTGAAATTTTAACATAAAAACCTTATTTCAACTAGTTACCTATTTCTCATATTAGTTTCCCTATAAACTATTTGATTAAACTTTTATGATGAAAAGTATAAATTTGTGTTGGAATTTGGGTGGAAATAAAGATAGCACAACTCGAAAAAAAATACATTTCCGCGTTACTACATCCAGATTAGAGGAGAAGAAGAATATCAAAACAAACCGGCGTCGCCATATTGGACAGTTGCTCCCCACCTTGTGACCTCTATATTTGGAAATTAACCCATTTCTTAGCATGGGAAGACAGTGTGGGTTATCTGAAAAGGAAAAGGGTCAAATAAGCGCATTAAATGAA
>LQNS02000303.1:13538677-13556165 GCA_001587735.2 Parhyale hawaiensis
ATTTTCTCCTATCTTATTCCCATAGAGCGTGACAGGAAAGATATAAATAAATAAATAAATAATAAATAAATAAATAAATAAATAAAAACACGACGTGAATTATTATATAGTAGATAGATACTGAGAGCGGCACCTCTTTACGCACAGGTAAGGGGAAGTGCAATATTTGCGGCAGTGATGGGTTCCGACACAGCAACAGCGATCCAGCAACCAGTTCATATACGGAACAATATCAAATAGGCTACTGTACTAATAGGTACTAATAAACGACGGAGTTCTACCTAAACTGATACTAAATATTGCACTAAATTTACATAAAGCGACGAAGAAATAACACGAAACTCTATAACCCATCGATAATCTATATACTACGTAGTGATTCTCTGAATAAAGGTCTTGCAAGAACAGGGAGGATCAGGAGCAATCCCACGGGTCTGTGTGTGTCACAGTCCATCAAGTACCGTAATGTATGCCTACAGAAAAATACACATAGCGTAGATTATGCTCGAATGAGTGACACGATTAAGCTTCACGAGCAGCTTGTACACAGCTAGGCAGACGAATGATACACAGTTACAGCGACGTAATTCACGAGTGGAACACGGAGACACGGACATACGTTAGAGAGACAAATGCACACGGAACGTGAGGAGTCACGTGTTTTCAGAGGCGGGAGGGGGAACATTGGGGGAGGGAACAGGAACTACAGGGGCTTCTCTTGAGACACTCCACAGTTAGCAGCATAAAGAATATCTTCTAAAATGAGCAGCTAATGTTCTCCACAATAGCTATACATATAACACATGAGCCTGGTCAATGCTACTTCGTATTATTTAAGCTATTGTAGCAGTTACAAATTCAATTTTGCAGCATATGCATGGCAACACTCGTACGAACCGCTATTTCGACATATGTTCACTCACTGGCTAAACAGCTGAGAATAAAACACACTTTACAAGAGAGTTGGATCAGAGAGCAACTAGCAAATAAACCTTGACAGCGCAGTGCAGTGAACAAACTGCAAGTGAAGTAGAATATATTTGCAACTAATAATTGCATCGTGAGTAAGCAGGAGAGTTAGTTGAATCAAATCAGGCTCATTTAAATCACTTGATTTAAGAAAAAAAAAAAACAGATTTAAATAAACTTTTACCCATATCTTTTCTTCTTAAACATTTATATCCAATATACTTAATCGATTGAATTGCTCTCCTAAAAGAGTAGAAGTTAGTTTAAATTAATGCTACATCCTCTTTAAAACTCCTAGTGGAAAGTATAGATTTATGTGTTGGAGTTTCGCAGACGATGGGCACAATGAGAGAACAGACACAACCAATAACATTCTGCTAGAGATGATCTTACAGTGGTAGAGATATCGAGAAAGTACACTGAAAAAGAGCCTCTTCTCACAATTGGACGCAATGACATGGGCATAAAACGCTGCAATTTATACACAGATTGAGTGGTTAGGATCCAAACCTCTGTTATGAAATAAGTAGAAAATTAAAGCACTCAATTCAGTGTACGAATATTAGTCAAGAAAGACTTCCATCAAAGTGCATCACCCCTACTCTGCTACACGTGGAGGATTCAAATTCTGCATTGTAGGATTACAGATGGCTATAAAAGCATAGAACGATTGAGAAATAAATGAAACGTGAACTTCCAAGACAGAATCAGTTGTGATGTATGCAGGTATGCAGCTTACATGATTTACAAAATCTATCCAGTAAACAAAATAAGCTTTTATTAGTAAAAGTTAGGTAACTAATGTTTCGTTCACCTAATTCTTTCAAATTTCTAATGCCAAGTTTGACTGAAAAGCGTTAGAACAATGTACAGTCATGATTGGCCAACTAGCTGGTAGCAAGTTCTTTCGTGCCTGTTCATACATTTCGTACAGCATAGCCTATTTCATGGTGTAAAATATTCATTATCTAGAGTTTTTATGCCACGGAAGAATCATTGACCTTATGTGAAAGCTATCTGACTAGTAGTTACATTTTTTGTCTTCTGGTAAAAATAGAAATCTATTAATTGCATCTTTTTCATGTTCAGTGGAGTGTTCCATCAAATATCAGAACAATGTACAACTTGCTGAGGTATGTTCCACTAATGTCTGGTATTAAATTAGTTTTTACCTATTTAGTATGTTTCTAAGTTTTAAATTTTAATAAAAATAAGAAAATTTGATTTAAATAAAATAATTCGATTTTTTTTTCATTAAAATATCACGAACACTGGTAAACAGTGCGCTAACTGTACAATCAGGTGTATAACTCGGGGCAGCACGAGTCGCTCAAGCTCTACGATAGAATTTGCGAAGGAACGCTGCTTTGACCCACCAACCCTTGCCGATGCTACTGACTCTATATCGAGTTACCGATATCAGCACATAATTACCAACAGCAGCGCGTTGTTTATATATTTCTCTGTTTGAAATTTTCGACGGCAGCCCCGACAGCCAACGCAAACGTAGTAAGTGTTCCTATAGGTACTTTCTGAACGAGTACACACGGAAGTATGACGTATTTTCACTGGAGTATGAAGTCCTTACCAGAGCAAAGCAAGCGCAGCAAGGGATACTGCGAAATGATGGACTGCGGGCGCGCTCCTGAGCAGACACAGACGGGGACCGGTAATGACGAGAGTGTGGCGGTAGCCGGTACCGGTGCTGCGGTTACGGTACAGGATGTGGCGAAGGGGTAAGCCACACACACACAATGCATGTGGCTCACTCACCACACGCTCTAACTCCTCACACAAACAACACACACGCCACTTGGCGTATAACACAAGAAACTCGACTCGTTGGCACTCAGCATATTCTGCGCAACACCTAACGGTCTGCTCACGCATAAATGCAGCACTTGCGAGCACGCAAACATTAGGGGAATGTGCTGCGCACTAATCACGGTACAAGCAGAGTATGACAGAGCGCCTGCAGAGACCCGCGGTATTTAGGCCCCACTCTGCAGCTTTAAACTGGATATCGAACGGTGTGTCCACGAATAAATGCAACACTCGAACATGGACGAACTTGTATGAACGCATAAATACATGGAATATTTGGCTCGCGCAACACACTGGAGAGCATGACCAAGCGCTCGTCGAGATCTGAAGCATCCAGGCTGTGTAAAAGTTCACGTGATGGGCTCACAGTCGGCAGAATTTACTGATACGCAACAAGCACAGCCAGTCTCACATCGAAGCAGCGTTGTGTAACATAATGAACCATAGAAATGCAACTCCAATAAAAATTTAGGGGGCGTAAAACTTTCCGTAGCCAGTACAAGATGTTGGGAAGAGGAAGACACATGCAAGATTGATAGGCCAAGGCAAAACGAACAACACAGAGGTACATCGCGCATGGCAACATTCAATTTGGAAATGAAAAAGAAACAGAGACGACTGTGCGACGGCGGAGCAAGCAACTAGGAAACAAATAGGACGTAAATAGAACAAACCACAAAGCTAGACAATGCGCGAGAAAGCATAAATACACACAGAAATACAACGACCGAAAAAGATACATAGGTATGTAAAATTAGTATATAATGTAATCATAGACCGCAACAGTACTTGAGTCTTAGGTCTGACGCTGGCGGCCAAAAAGTCGGCAACGGAAAAATGGGATTTTCTCAGGAGCTATTCTTTTCCCCTATCTAATACTGAAGAAAAAAATTCCAAGGTACCAACATTTTTCTTGCGGAGGTGGTATCTTGGATACGACGGGGACGCACTTGGGCGCTTGCCTGCATGACCGTTTCTGGACATGTTCATAATAGCTCTTGAGAAAATTCCATTTTCCCATTTTGGCCGCCAGCGACAGACGCCACTTGGACCTAAGAGTCAAGTGCTGTTGCGGTCTATGATGTAATAATATTTCCATATATAAGTATCAGAATACTACTCTGAATAACAATTGTGTACATCAATAGGTGTTAGCTACAGGTTTATTGCACACAATGCACACATAATTCTACGCTCAGGATAATAATTTTTTCCATCATTCACGAACCTGCATTCCCCTAAAAAAACATTATTAACTGCTTCTAAAACACAAAGACGCTGCATACAATTAGTATCACGGAGTACAACAGTTCCACGCGGTAGACGAGAACAATAGCAGAAAGCAAGGGTCGAGTATCGTGGAGGTGTCGGGTGGCGGTCACCCGAGTTGCCTGACGCTCACCCGACACCAGCGGGTTGTAGCCTATGTGCGTGTTTTCAACGGCGTCGCCCCTGACCCTTTCACTCATATTTCTTATTGATTAAAATAAGTCCTTATCACCCGCGAACGAAGTAAGAGAGGTGATAAAGTTTTCGTTGAAGATTTAAGTATCTATATTTGTAAATATATAAATATATTTGTCTGTCCACCCAAAAAGTGGTCGAAGGAGTTGAGCAATGTTCAAACTTTTTTGTGGAGAGTTTGGTGGGTTGACCTAGATGTGACTCGTGCCAAAAAACTAGGCAAAGGTGGCCATCAAAAATGACGGCGCTGAATTTGCCTCCAACGCGGCAAATCGTCTTACGCCGTGAGGCGTTCTATTTACCTGTTATTAAGGATATATATAATACTAGAGGCGTATTCCGCTAACCTTCTTAGATACAGCATCCATATGAGAAACTACGATTAGCTGGCTATCAAAAATGACTGCGTTTTATTATATTATTACCATTATTATATATTTGTTTAACCTCCGTAGCCTCAACTCAGGCGTTTCAACAGAGAAACTACTTGTGCAGTATTCAAACACCGCATATTGGGTAGGCGTGGTGGCCACGTGCGCTACTACGGGCAGGGAAACAAGGCGCAAAGTATAGTTGGAGACACTCAAGTGATCGGCCCCTTTTGTGTCCTTCCACACGATCGAGAGACTAGATGTGTCCCGCGTACCAGGTCGGCTATCTCGATCGAGAGCCCACCTCACGGGACAGAAAGAGGAAACTATAGAACCTACCTAACTTTACAAAACTAACCTCGTCAGCAGGAACTGCGGCAAGCTGCAACATCTCCTGCGGATAAGGCACACGGGAATCTTGGGTGCGTGATACCAAAATATATTGTGGCAGGGATAGGGGCAACCAAAATATACCCCTGAGGGCAAAATAACTTCGTCGAATTTGCCCACACCGCGGGTAATAGTCTTACGCCACGAGGCGTTCTAGTTAAGGTAATATCATTAGTAATATTATCGGAGCTGGAGAGCCGGATTTCTAGGGGGCAATGGGTGAAGTCAGACACTCGCGGGTTGAAAAAGTTGTGATAAAATAAGCTGTTGCTTCTGATGCTTTCGCAATAGTCGTTCGTTTCGACTGCAAGGTTTGAAAGTATTCAGCTCTAGTGGCAGCGAAGACTAAAATCAACGCCAGCGCAAGAATTTTCCTCGGCTAAATTTTGCTACGTTCTCAAATCTTACGGCTTTACGGTTGCATATTTATAGCCTAAGTAATTGCGTATGCTGTACAGAGCTTGGACAAAGTATGTACCCTACTTCGAATAGCAGAAATTGAACTCTAATAGGCCTATTTTCAAAGAGTATCTATAGCCGACCAATTGTCACGGCCAATGTTTATACTGCAGACAATATGATGTAGGTACCTACCGTAACTAATTTAAAGATGATTTCTATTTTGTTTGCAGACCGAATATAGTAGCTACATATTTAGCTATGATGGGTGACGTCACTAAGTTCGTATTACAAGTTTCTGCCAATGGAACAGCTGATCACTTCGGTTTTTCGACAGTAGGTACCAACCAAATCAATGTTGATGAACGAATTCGTAACACAACGCAAAGTTACCAATAAGAGGGGTAATTTGGGTGAAACTATAACATCACTGTCAAAATCACTGCATGGACAACTGCCCATTAAGTAAGTGAAGAATTGATTTGGCTTCTGTTAAGCTAAACAAAGCTGGATATCATTCGGTCAGGAAACCTTTGTGACCGAAACACTCAGACGAAGTTGAACTGCTGTGGCCATCACAAGATTCGAAAGGACTGGTAAATTGAATCATGAAAACCCGTAATATTCTCTCGAGTATATATATAGCTTTTCATGGAAGCGCGCTACAACTCATGGATTACCGAAACAATCTCCAAGTTTTTAAAAATCAAAACAATAGAGCGTTGCTGGTCACGTGGGGCCGGAGTCGCTACTATCCACTGCTGTCTCTGAAAGAGTCACTGCAGGTGAGTAAGAGGAATGACTCAAGCATGCTCTACATAAATAAAGTCTGAACGATGTATGGATCAATTTCTAGGAGCATCCAAGCTAGCTGGTCTTCAAGCTGCTCGAGGGCCAAGTCCGTATTGAACAGATACAGTATTCAGTAGGTATCTAGGTGTTCTAATTACTTAGCTAAACCCTAGTATGTTTATAAACAGCTGAATAATGACTTAGCAGCACAATTACTAGACCAACTTAACAACTGCTCCCTTTACATGGGTAGGCAAACTTCGTTCCGTCAACAAATAAACACTTTCAGCATTCTGATGAACGTGTCAGTGGTATCGAAAATATATTATTGACAGCATAACAATCAATAATAGTTACTTTGGCCACAGATACCGAGAGTATCAGCATAATCCTAGAACATAGATAACTAAGACCCCGTTGACCTTAAAGTAAAAGAATGAGTAAAATCGGATTCCAAGAAATGAGAAAAAACTCCAAGGTAAGCAATTTCCGCCCCCAGTTCCCAGCAGCAGCGCAGCATCACAAATTTCGTAACATCTCACAACACACAAAAACGTTGTTTTTATGGATGAAAGTTCTGAGGTAAAATTTCACCTGCTGGGCTAAAAAATATTCCCGGTGGCAAAGGTTGAACGTATATCATGACTAAATACAGATAGGTAGTTCCAGAAATTTAGTAGCGTATCAAAGATACGGCAGCAGATGAGCGATTTCCTGCACTATAAACCAGACACGTTAGGGTACGGGTTTTTATCGGAGTAAATTCTTCGGAAACTTTCGCACACACGCGTACGGTAGCTAACACGCACCTATCCGGACGATGTACACACAGGTAACTTAGCCAGGTACACGTACACAGTGTCAAATGCGTGCACAGGCGTAAACATTTATGTATGAACATGCGCGATGTGTATGCTACTGATAGAACGTGCAAGCATACTATAGGTATACTAAAGAATTATTTTCTTGAAGCGACGAAAATCTTCGGTTGTTCGTTGGCCGAGATTATCTATACTTCCCCTACATAGATATAGAAGCGTTTTAAAGAATGGCTTCATGTTCATACTGTTTCTGAGGAGTCTCATCATTTCAAGTATTTCTATTAAAAAAACAATAACGGCTTTGCGCTAATAAACAGAACATTTTTAGATCGATTCAAAACATTACGCAACGATGAAATATTCAGACGAAACTTGGAGGAAAACATGGTAGGTAATTATTACCACTGTTATTAACATAGGTATTACCGTATCGTACGGATGGTCATGACGCAAAGGCCAGTATGGACTATGGAACAAGGAACAAGTATCCGGAACGAAGGATCTCAGGATAGCTTTCAGCGATACAGCCGACACATGACGGCAATTTCGAATTCGCCGTTGATCAAACATTCTTTCTCCAAACACCGCGAAGGAATTCTACGGGGCGTTTCGCTGAATGGAAGTAAATTAGTTTCCTAATTTCTTCCTATGGGATTCAAGTTTTTACAGCGCACGAATATAAGGTCATCATTCTTATTAGCCTATACATAGTAGAAAACATATACATGTATAATACTAGCGTACACTTCGTAAACTACACAAACTGCAGGGAGACGGGCACATGCAGCACCATCAACATACACCACACTGCACGCACACGTCCCGAACTCCACAAGCACACACGACCCATTCACGCACCACTTTCCCCACACGGCACGTACACGTAGCTACCCACCCATCGCATGCACACATTTACCAATTCCTCTCCACTTGGCAGGTACACGTATTACCCTACACATTCACACACGACACGTTCACAAACCACTCTGCACGTACCTACCACCCACCACATGCACACAAGACGCTCGATCAGCAGCGTACCACATTCCTCAGCAGAAAGCGACAGCAGGAGAAATCTGCACCAGCCGACCCCTCGGGTGCAAGGCTGCTGCTGCTGCAACTACGTCACAATAGCAGCTCCGGCGTCTCCTGCTGTGCCACTCGTATATGTCGACTCACTTTCCGATATTACTGGGGCGGCTGCACTCACTACCTTGAGAAGAGTCACGTACGGTAAGGCATTGTATAGTTCTGAGAGACACAAGCACTGCTTTGAGCAATGACAGGTATAAAGTAAGTTTCGGAGTCATGGGCTCTGATTCGTCGTTTAAATCACGTACCTACACTTCTGGGGACACATAAAATACGGAAGTATCACGTACAGGTAAAGTATAGGTTGGCACATCTGATACATTGTTTTACTCGCCTAGCATTAGGCCTATCTGGGCAGACGTAACAGGTAGGTACTTCGAGGCGCAAGTGAAAGCTATAGATAGTACGGTAGTTAGGTTGTGATGCGCCTTTTCAGTTTCATTAGATTTGGACAAGGAATTCTTAAGATTTGTGCAGCACAAACACATTATTTTCTTCCGCCAAGGAGGTTATGTTTTCGTCGGCTTTATCTGTCTGTCTGTCTGTTATTGTCTGTCACCAAGAAACTCAAAAAGTGATGGACCGATTTTGACAAAATTTACAGGGATTGTTCGGTATGTTAGGAGAAACAGATGATTATCTTTTTGTGAAGATCTGGCCATCCGTTTGTTTGTTTGTCTGCCTATTTTGTTTGTTAGAGCCCTAACTTAAAAAGCAATGGACAAATTTTAATGAAATTTACATGAGTTGTTGGGTTTATTACAGAGAGTAAACGATCAAATTTTTGTGATGATCCGTTAGTTCATTTGTTTGTCGCTGTATTTTATTCTATGTTTGCTAGCGCAATTACTCTAAATCATGGATGGATCTTTATGAAATTTCAGGAATTGTTAATAATGTTAAAAGACATAATTTTAGTGATGATCGGTAGGTCCGTTTGTGTGTTTGACTAATGTTTGTTAAAATGTTTGTGAGCGAAATAACTTAAAATTATGGATGGATCGTTGCGAAATTTTCAGGTATGTTATTCATGTTAACAGACATATCTGATTAAATTTTTGTGATGATCGGTTTGTCGGTTTGTGTATTTTATTTATGTTGGTTAAAATGTTTGTTAGCAGCATAACTCAAAAAGTTATGAACGGATCTCCAGAATATTATGGATACTATTAACATTATCGAAAGGCATCGGTGATCAGATTTTAGTGTTGATATAAAAAATAATGGTTTCAGAGCCGATTTAAATTTTTCGTTACCGCTGCCTTGCTTGGCAGAGGTATGCACTTTCAGAGTGCTCAAGTTACCATATTATTACCATCAGAGACATAACGACATAGCTGCCTACCTCTTCTTTAGTTCAAACAACTGTAGGAGCAAGTGAAATTAAAAAAAATATATATATATAGCTACAATGTATAAGACTCCGCGTCCCTCCAGTTTGCAAGTATAACAGGCACAACATGATAAAGCACCGTTCGCATGAATTTACAGAAGTGTCAAACGATGGCATTGTTTGGGAAGAAAGGAGGCATATTCGTCCAGAGGCTCAGCGCCTGTGAAGAAATGAACGAAGTGCTGCGTATAGGTTCCGGTAAGTGGCGAGGTGTGCAGAGAGGTGAGGACAATGTCCGCGCACGTTCCGACACCTACATTGTAAATTATTATTACAGTCATACCTATATTGTAAAGTACGAAGCAAATTTTAAAGCATATAATAACGTAAGAAGAAGATCGCACCGCAGCTTAGTGTCTTAGAGGACATAGGTATGCAGCGGCATAGTAATCGACGGATTAGGACTGGCAAAGCTAGAACAACGTAAATATTTTCCAATATTGCGCCAGTAGTGAACCAACAAACGTTGAGCCTTTAATCATTGACAATATCTTCCTCAGGAAGATAAACATACACAGAAGCTTGGCTCAAAGGCCCTTTCTCTTATAGTATGTATAGGTACCTATGCCTAGCTATACAGGCTTCTCTCTTTGCGGAACATCTTACTAGGTCGCTTCTTTTAGTATGTTTTTGATCACATGTAAACCTTGTTCGCAACTGCCAACTTAAATAACGACGGCTAATTTCTCCCCGTGTTTGCATCAAGGAACTACTACCTCAGGCTCCTGAATTTTTCAAAATGGACACAACACCCAGACGATGTACGGATAATAAACGAAATTTTCTTTTTTTTTTATGGGAGAAAGGCCTTGCAGCGAGGTAGCACAGCGTGAGTAAGATGCGGCTAGCACCTAAATAAACGTTTATCGCTAGTACGAATAGCACTATTAGTAATATAAAAACTGACAGCTTTTCAGTTTATGGCGTCTGAGAAAAGTGTATAGAAAAATTACAAGCAAAACTGAATCTAATGCCCATCTTTAGTAGACTAAAAATAGAACAATGCATTTCTCGCCAAGATGCAGTTTACAAACGAACTTTAAATGATCGCAGTCCCTAATTCCAAATGTATGATTACATGAGAGTGACTGAATACTTGTTTAGGCCTCCCTAGCTAAAACTACGGTGCTTCATGAGAGGACACGAGGGTGCTCCCACGCAGAATCAAGAAGCATCGCAACAGCAAATCGGGGAGGAAGAGGAAGAACAGAACAAAGCATCTTCAGGACAATGAGAAAATGGATAGAAGTAAACTAGACACGATAGAAAGGCGTTCCGAAGGCAAAGCTAAGGCTAGGGTACGATAAGACGAGATATCTTGGGGCAAATCGAACACTTAATCTCGCAAAATGACATGAAACAGTAAAATATTAGTACGTACCATCATGAGTATTTTTTTTTCTGTACTGAGTAAATAAAAGCTATTTCTTTCAGCTTTGAGAATAACGAGGAGTACCTATGCTGTCGCTCATACATTCGTTTGGCACACATTCAGAAGTGAAATACCACGATGTTGCTGCTCTATACGCCATAATGCAATATTAGCAGCAATTGCAGCGGAACAGATACCATACATAAAAAAATGTTACTTGTTAAGACGATGTCAACAGTTCCGGCGAACAGAAGATTTTGTTGATGCGTCGGCTTCGGTACCTAGTGAACCTAACTTCTTTTTCTTTAAAGTTTAATCTCATTTACGTCGCGTCTTTCGAATTAAGTGCTCATAATCAGCAGTGATATAAAATCTTGCAATATCAATAAGGGGAGAAGAAGAGTTAATCTCTACAACAGCAACGATCAGGAAGACAACTTGAGCACATATATAGAGATATAGAGAATGCATATATTAAGGCACTGGACGCTTTGGTCCTGGTCTCGTTTTGATCCTGCGGCCCGAATTCTCAGGAAACAGGTAGGTAGTGAAAAGAACGCTAAAAGTTCACTGTCATTATCCGGAGTGGGCCTGCAGTAACATTAGTGTAGGTACGTAAAAAATATAACTCAGTAAGGGAAGCACAAATTTCTTTAGATTGTGTAAGAAATAGAAGATGCCGATTACAGGATAGCTTCAAGGAAGTGAATGCCGTGAAGTAGGTTACACACGAGGCACCAACACCTCTAATAACAAGTATACAGAAGGTGACCACAAGAATCAACGCTTCAGGTTTCCAATGGCAATAACTCATCACCCACAGTAAGAAAAATGAAATAGTTATCACCTGGAAAAAATATTCGGGAGCAAACAACAGTAGTCAGGCTACCTTTTCAAAGCACATACCGGTATTTCCTACAGCAGTTATTAAGTGATGTACATTCAATATTTGAATCTCTGTTCTGCAGTGCAAAATACAACGCCTACTGCTACGCTATGGTTGCGAACGCTGCAGGGTGACCTCGGCCTTCAGGTGCCGTATCAGTGATACAGCTCGTTTTTCGATGTAGCTACAGGAATGCGTGAGAGCTTAGCGCTGATGGCGAGGGGAGAGTCCACAAAAACACAAACAGTGACAGGAGCGAGGGGCTTATATACTGCGGCTTCATCACACTCACTTTTACACTAAGATAACGTAATAGGTATTCAAAATCTATAGAGGATGCGTTATCTGTTCGCTCGTTTACAAACATGGGGGATGGGGAGATCAGCGCCAAGTAGCCAATCACAAGACGACAGTAAAGATAACAGTAACAACAGCAACTCCGACGTAGAGAGAAGTGCCAGGCCCATATAAGGTGATTTATAAACCTCCTTCATTTTAACGTTTAATTACATATATAATGGTAGTCTCTCTAGACTTACACTTATAGCAAAATAGGATCGTAGCCAAAGTACTGCAATTATGGTAGCACGCATCGCTACACGATCAGCAAACGACTCAATACGCCATTATAAAAGGCAACCACGTAGCTATCGCAAAGCCATTAAGAAGACGCACACGTTTCGACAGTTGCACACATCAACTACCTGCTCAGAATCGGTTATTGAGAGCTTCACTTCATCGAACTTTGCTTGTTTGAGTGGCTAGTTATCGTTACCGACAGTTTGCTCTTTTATGAGGTTCTAAAAGCTCATAGAAGCTATTATCACTGTAGTCACTTAAGCTCACGTACAGTTCAGTTCAATAGTAGATAAAATACTATCACTGACTTCAGACGGGTTGTTCAATATGTTGTCCAAATTTTCAGAAAAAGAAACAACGCACTGGTTTTAATAATCAAAACTTAGATACGGGACCTATAAGTCCCGTCAGTATCGAAAGGGTTAAGCTCAAGATATCATAGAACATTAGCTATAGGTGCAGTTTTCA
Source organism: Parhyale hawaiensis (assembly GCA_001587735.2). Classification (NCBI taxonomy): domain Eukaryota; kingdom Metazoa; phylum Arthropoda; class Malacostraca; order Amphipoda; family Hyalidae; genus Parhyale; species Parhyale hawaiensis. The sequence continues at coordinate 13,551,498 of LQNS02000303.1, forward strand.
TGCAGAGGGTGGGGGGGGGGGGGTTGGCAACCAATCAACCGAGCTCTCAGATATGATAACCGTGTACGCGATGCCATTTCTTCCACCAAGTACATATGTTTATACAATAGTGACATGATGACTTAGGGTGCTGGCACACCAAAAGCAGTTCAGCGAGAAGCTGGCAGGCAGGCTGGCAGTTTTTGAGAAGCACGGAATGCATTGCAGCGCGCACACTGAACAGCGACAGTTGAACAGGCTGCTGCCGCTATTCGGTGTGCGCGCTCGAAACTGCCAGCCTGCCTGTCAGCTTCTAGCTGAACTGCTTTCGGTGTGCCAGCGCCCTTAGTCTCCATATAGATTTTGCGTAAAATTCATGAACCCACGATAACGTCAAATGGAGAAGAAATAATAATATGAAAAGACTTCTCGCCCTAATATTAAAATAAAGTTAAAAATCACACATAGGCTAAGCGATATTCGAGGAGACATGCCTCCAAGCTGCTGGGGATAAAAACTAACGAAGTTATGACACATCTTTTCACATATTATTAAAGATCAGAAATATTCACACATATATATTACCGGTAAGTACTGTTACACTGCCCAAGAGCACAGTAGACAGAGAACTACCAAACAACGTGATTCGCCGAACAACAATTAGATAATCATTGGACACATATACCAAAATAGTGAAAAGAACCAGACAGCAGCAACGCATTTCGGAAAAGAACATAGCAATGCCGCGTGCGACTTCATTGGATCGACCAGAAACACTTTTTTTCAGGTAATGCTCAATTGGGAAAGATTTCCAACGAGTACGGTAATAATGTCCGACGTGATTTCAAGGTGTCTATAAGATCGTCCATCTCCTATCTTAGCACTTTTTAGTAACCCTGCCAGAAAAAATTTTAGCGCCTTTCTTATTTTAATTTATGAGCTAAGTACACAATACAACGCTTTTTAGGGCCAAAAACATGTACCTAAGCCAAGTACTACCTTTCCAAGTAGGTGGCTATAATTCGATATAAAGCTAAAAATTATCTTTTCTCAATTTAAAGTGATCATGTTAATGCAGTTACTCTGGGAATGACCGCAGAAATTACTACAGATGACAGAAGCAAAATGTATTTCTTAGCACTTTTTAGAACTTTTTTTAGCACCTTGCTCATTTTAGATAGCACGTTTTAACATTTTTAGCACTCTGCATAGGCCTAAAACTTGATGAAGCAAAAATGGCATAGCACGTATGCAAATTTGGCGTTGTATGTTATGGGGACACACGATAGGCAGGGCCGTAACCAGACTTTGAGAGTAAAGGGGTTACAGAATGTTTATAATATGTTAATGATTATCCCGCTGTGTCAAATACCTAACATCACCAAGTGTCAGACTTTTTGCAGTATGCAAGTAGTTATTATCAGCCGGAAACGAAGTGAGAGAGGTGATAATGTCTGTCCACCCAAAAAGTGGTAGAAGGAGTTGAGCAATGTTCATAATTTTTGGCAGGGAGTCTGGTGCATGGGTTGATCTAGATGTGACCCATGTAAAAAACTAAGTCTAGCTGGCCATCAAAAATGACGGCGCCGAATTTGCCTCCACTGCGGCAAATTGTCTTACGCCACGAGGCGTTCTATTTTTCCTACATAGGCCTATATATGTTATTATCAAGCGATCTTGAAGGGGGACTGTGCCCTTTGAAAGAGACCTCAATGATCGCTTGCGAAACAACGGTCAAAAACTCAATCATAAAGCTCGAAGAACGACCGTAAGTCAGCAGTTCTTTCCGTATTTCATAGTCAGCATTTGCAATAGACTCCCTTCCGATGTTGTTAGTGCTGAGTCAGTCAACGCGTTTAAAAATCGTCTTGACATAGGTATATTGGGAGAGACATCCACCGCAGCTAAGAACTCCTCCTCCAGGAGTCGCAAACTCTTCAGGGCCAAAGCTTCCGAGGCCACCTTAATCCGTCTCCTTCTCTCTCCCGCTTCAACTACACAGTTTGATGTCTCTAATTATAAGCTCCGCATGTCAGCCGCTCTTGATCGTGCTTGCGTGCATTCAAGATCGTCTCTTGGACATGGGCTCTTCACCCTCTTTTTTTCTCTCTTCTCCTGTCCTCTATATCCTACTAACATAGCCCTTATGGCAATAGCTCTTAGAGTGCCGTTGCGTATGTCCCGGTGTCTCTTTGGGAATGGGCCTATTGATTCGTCTACTGCCGCCTATCTAATCTAATCTAATCTAAACTTGTTGGACACAGCTTCCATATGAGAAACTAAGATTAGTTGGCCATCAAAAATAACTTCGTTGAATTTGCCCGACCCCGACTGTCTTACGTCACGAGGTGTTCTATACCTATTTTCATCTAAACAGGCACCAAAACTCCAAAATCCAACACCCCCCTCCCCTTCCTTCCTGCCTGCGGCACTGATAGGAGGCACAACAGTCACGATGCAAAAAGCTAGACCAACAGTTTTCCACTGGTGAAGTGCGAAGAGCTTCACCTTCAAGGAGATACAAGAAAACGTAGAAGCGATAGATAGGCTAAGTAGGGGCTGTTTGCGATGCGATGCTATAGAAGTGGCACTGCCGGCTTTCCGTAACGACGGCTCTATGCTAGTAACCGCGCCATGCAAATAGCTAGCCCTTGCCATTGCTAGACAGTTCACGAAAGCAGGGATGTCACCAAGAATGGCCAACAGCAACGTTTCAGTTTAAACCATTACAGAGCAAGTAACCAATAATTATACACGATTACTTTTATAATGCCATATATTCGAAAATGTTTTTTCAGCGGCCCGATAAAGGGTTAAACGTAAGCGTAACTCTCACAGGCTTATAACAGAGGTTTGTATATTTTAGTCAGTTTTACACAATAAATAAAAAAATAAATTCACCATATCATGCTATTTCATAGAGAGCGTGTAAACAACAGCAAGTTAGTACTCACCTCATCTGGTTCTGAGATTTCGAAGAGATCAAGTCTGTTGGCGTTCCACTGTTGGATGATATAGCGGAGGTTCTCCCTCTCATGACCGGTGGGCCGCACACCACGGGGCTGGTTGGGAGGCTGAGAGAAGGGCCCGTGGTGAGGCATCATGCCTGGCATTAGGCCCGCCTCGCTCATCTGAAGCGAGAATATTACGGCACAGCATTAATAAAATTACAGAAGTTAGTGAATGTCAAAGCCATAATATCTAAGTTTACGGATCCGAGTCTTTTACGCAGGACACTGAAAACGAAATAGAATCAACGGTCACCAGGTCTACAGAATGAACATGATCGAGGAGAATTGCCACAATCGGCAGTGCGACATTAGTATGGATACCGCTGTGAAACACTCAGAAATTAGTCTTAAACATGGAGGTACGGATGCCTAATAAAACACTATTACATTTACATATATTGCAAAGGAAACCCGCCTTCAAAATGACCTAACGTGTTAGGTTTCCACACAATGAGATATCCGGATCATGCATGTGTTGGGATGATTTTTTTGCGTGTTACATGTGTCTGTGTGTGTGTGTATATATATGTGCATACAATAATTTGAGTGTTCACGTATAATATACAACAGTACTAATTAACTGGACAGGGATTATGAATGGGACACTAATTGACGCTGCAATGGTCTGCGTTGATAAGTCACACAAAAAGGATGCACAATTTGATTAGATTGACTAACTCAGTCACCCGGTCAAAGCTTCGGCAACTAATAGCAGCTCTAACTAACCGCCTATAAAATTTACCAAGTGTACAAGAAAGGGAATTTAGCACGACAGCATAATGAAGAACATCAGCAGCATGGAATGTGTTTCAGTGTGTGGGTGAGGCGGGAGCCCTCACAAACCTAAATGCAAGGCGAGTCAGAAAGAGTGAACAAGACAGAATAACACATATGCAATCTTAATATCTATGGCATGCACAGCATTAGAACTTAGTGTCACACCTCCAACATCACTCGGAAAACACGCCGTGTTTACCGCGATATTATGCTGTGGGGCAAAGCACCAATTTGTACGTTTACTATTTATTCTATACCAAACACGTTCATTCTCTAGCCTACGCTACGACACAGTTAACATGATGCGTAGCAAGAAAATAAGTCGGACAAAAGACAGGCGTGCTTTGAAATTTATTTAATGTCTACGTTCATGAGAAGACCTAGCATTTGACATAAAGCGGTGCACGTCCTAGCTGTTGACACTATCACACACATAAACTAGTGTTATACATAATGGAGTTGCATAAAATATTTGGACGTTAGCATCATTGACACATTTGGTTGGTACAATCTTTCCTTGAGGTTCCGGTCGTTTCTGCTTGCTCCGCTTTGGACTGCACGGTCAGCAGAAGATTCCAGCCACAGAGCCAAGTACTCTTTCTTCTTGTTATTATGATTATTGTTGTTGTTCATTTGGTCGATTGTTTGTTTGTTTCTTTGTTTGTTTATTTGTTCGTTAATTTACCCATAACATGCAGAAATCTAGCATGGTTGCCCTGAAGAATTTTCGTCAATGGAATTTCAAGCGAGATTTATTGGGCCAACTGACCCATCCCCTTTCTTCTAATTAAATGCCATTTTTCAACTCTTCGATATTTGGCACCGTGATACGAATCTTTACATTTTGACGTCGGGATTTTGGCCCCTCTTGCGGATTATTGGACACGGAATTCATCCCAAA
>LQNS02000303.1:13577204-13595240 GCA_001587735.2 Parhyale hawaiensis
GCTTAATAATGGTCTTAGGTCTTGTGCGCAAGCCTTCTTCCAAAGCAGTGGTCTCGGAAGCCGCTGCAACGAGTAGCATTTCTCCAAGGACATGGTGTCCAGCACCATTCAAGTTAACCCCATCGGGTAAAATCAAATCAGATGGCGTCAGTCTTACATTTTCAGCTTAACTAGTTTCTTTGTGTTAAACATACAGTGATTCTGATCGTTTAAGTGACGGTAAAAAATAATTTTTGTCGATTTGTTCATGATTTGAAACGCTATACATAGAGGATTAATTCAATATTTATAGGCTGTTTACTGAACTTGAATTACGCGACGCGTTCAAAAAAGGGACGTGCTTCATCCTTCAGTCGCTCGCATTTGCTGCAGCTGCTTCTATCATATGAACGCGCCGCGTCCATCAGTTTGACTGAACGCGTTACGACGAGGGAAGTGTGAACACGGCCTAACACAAGAAAGCTAGTTAAGCTGAAAATATTGTACGAAGAAAACTGACGCCATCTTTGATTCGGCAACGAAGCGAATTGCTGCGTGCTGATTTCACTTTTATTGGTTTATCAGACAAAAAAAAATATTTTGAAAATAGGTTGTTCCTATTAAAATCAAGCTATCAGATCATGGAAGAAAAATGTGACTTCAAACCGACGCGAAATATAAGGGAAAATGCAAAGAAAAGAGATCATAACTGAACGCGCGGCGTCATTCATTTGAATGAAGGTCACTTCTACGTGTGGACCGAGAGAGAAAAAGTTGACGCACAGCTGTGTTCATTTTCGTGACTGAACGCATTGATATGAGTGACAAGTGAACTGGCCCTAAGAGAGCGCGAGATCGTGTTTGTGAGGCAAGTGGTACGTGATTTGTTATTCAAGTAAATATATTCCAGCGGATATAAAACTCACCACACACACAGAGTAGGTTCAGTGCCACCTAAGAACAGAGAAGGGTCATCTGTTTTGTCCAGCAAAACGAGGATCCATCCGTGAAAGGGAATGACATACAGGTAAAGAAAAGCAATAGTAGCTGAAAAGTTCATCAGAACCGTGTCCGTGTGACGAACGAAACGTGCTAAATGAGCACGAAAGTAATGGCGGCTCAGAAGGCCTAACAAATACGGACTAATAAAGCAAACGGGGGTTCGTTAGAGCAGGAACTCGGTAACAATTCGTTCTTCCGCACCGTAGAAATGCAAGGCCACATCACGATCGCAACGCTAGCTGACATACCCGGCATCAAACTTCTGGCCTCAAAGAATAACTGTGGGAAACGGCCGGATAAGAATTAAAGAAGACTACGTTATACGGAAGCAGCGGAACCAGTGGAGTGAATCCCGCTGGCGCAAGTGATAGATACCGTACATAATGACGACGCACCAGATTGAGACACAGAAGGACAGGTATATGGGAGGTGCGTCACAGCGCACTCCGAGGTCCCAAGGTCATGGGGTACAGTCAGGAATGCTATGGAGACAACAGACCGTGACGCGCTGTGCATAACATTCTACGCTTTGGTCGGTAGACAGGCCAGCGAGGCCACTGCAGGTACTGTGAAATGCACCTGCAGTTAGCGGCGCACCCTCATTGTGTGGCGGTGACTCGGTGTAAGCATTCTTTCACGTCAGGAGTTTCGAGAGAGAGTTAGATGAACATAAAAAATGACAAGAAAATTACCTATTATTTTAGTTTAAGCCTCCATACGAAGACCGTGACCTGCGATCCCAAGAGAGGAAGAAACAAGACCACATAGTACCTAATGCAGTAGGTATGTCGGCAAAATTGCAAAAATATGCTATAGCTACAGGCAAGGTAGTAGTCCCACACTGGATCAACGAGTATGGGAACAGAAAGCAAAGGAACGAGACGAAGACAGGAACAAAAACTTCATTAGTATAGGAGTATGAAACTAGAAGGAAGCAAAGTCGGTATAAGAGAAAGATGTGCCGTAGGCCTAAACAGTAGCTACGATAACCTATGGGTTCCACTGGGGCACGACTCCCCATAACATAGGATGACTCGTGAGACGCCCACAGAGGGAGAGTATCAAGAAAAGCAGGGAAGCCACAAACAGAGGCCCGTCATCGCGAACGGTACCTAGGTATCAGAGGCATTGATGAGTGCGGTGAGTAGAAAAAAATACGAAGGAAGGAAAGTGGACTCAGAAATGAAGTGTTCCAAAGGCCCAAGGCAGATAAAAATACCAAGAATCTACCGGGACCAGGGGAGAAAGGAGGCACTACCTATTATAACATAGGACCAGTAGGTAATCCTACCGAACATAGGTATCCTTAGCCTACGGTGCCTCGAAAATCGACTAAGAAGGAAGTGAAATGGCATTGAGAAAAAAGACGAGACTAAACACGCCTGCGATCTGAGATGAAATGAAAGTTCAATAATATGGAATAAAATGAACAGGAAATGCCAACAGCTTACACCGGCAACGGGTGCCCATGAACCGGCAGTAGCTTAGACTTCCTTTGACCCCGAAGACCCACAGCGCAGACTAACGTAATGCGCTCAGTTGCTATCGCTCCTTAACCATAGCAGGCGCCCAATGGGTACACAGAAAGCTGATAATAATATCTGTACAAGGTTTAAATCATAAGTGACATACAATTTTTAAGGACGTTTAGAAGAACGAGACTAAAGGTGACATTCGATTGGCTCGGCACAGTCGAATTAAGCCAAAGCCAGGCCCAAAAAGCATGACTCGACCGAAGAAAAAACAGAAAGAAGCATGGGTTTAGCCACTTTGAATCGTGTTGCAGGAGTTAGTAGCAACTTAATTACGTTAGAGACGTCTGAAAACTCCATTTCAGGATAGAAGATAGGGTTTCCGGAAGTGTCCAAGAGTAATAGATTCAGGTTCAGGTCGTTCTATTGGGGTCCAGAGCGATAAGATCATATCACCAGCAGGAATTCCAAAACAAGTTAAGCCTATTGGGCTTAGCTCAACTCGCAGTGGTGAAGTAGTAGTAAAAATTTTACTAGCGCTTCAGTGGCGTAGCCTACTGCCTATATCGCACGGAACTATTCCTGTATTTAACCAAAGGCTCGTGCGCCACTAGGACGAGTTTTAAATTACCACAATGATTTTTGTCTTGGCTTCTCTGCCGGGAGGTCTCAGAGTGCTCAGTGCGGTACTGACAAGCAAAAGGCGCAAGTTGTGCATCTGCAACCCCCCGGACACGGCTGAACGCTTTCGCTCAGCTACGCCGCACAGGGGAAGGAAGGACACGATATACAACAAGGTAGCAGTCTAGCGAGAATAGGTCGGCCACCTCGATCGGCAGCCCACATCCCGAAATAGAAAACGAAGTATTGAGAGCCTACCTAACTTTACAAAACTAACCTCGTCGGCAGGAACTGCGGCAAGCTGCAACATTTCCTGCAAAAAAGGCACTCGGGACCCTTGGGTGTGTGAGGCCCGAATATATCGTGGCAGGGAAAGGGCCCGCCAGAATATACCCCAGAGGGCAAGCTCAACTCGACTTTGCCACGCCAATCGAAAACAATATACATACAGCACAGGAGTTGGTACGTAGGCAAGAAACTGTCTGTGCTTCTATACCGAACAAAACCACAAGAATCCATTTTCAGCGCTGTTTTAGCAAAATATAACAGATAGATGATTAGGTACTGAAATATGGAAACAGCACTTACATGCATAATTGCTATTTAGCCTACGCCTTCTCCAGAGTCGCAATCGCACAAGTGAAATTTTCTCGCACTGTCCAAAGCCCATGTAAATCTTTTCATGCAGCGTACCTAATTCGTTTCCTTGGCGAGCAAATTTCCATCAATGAGAGAACGCAGCCTTGGCATTGTAGCTAAATGACAATAAATTTCCTAATAGGCCTATAAGGTTCAGAAGGAACAGCATCCGCTGCGGTCCAAAGAGAAGCAAATAGAAGGAACGTGTAGGGCGTCAGACAAAACTAGGAACGCAGCAAGTGGGAAATGAAAGGATAAGGGAAAAAGCAGCAAAAAAAAAAACATCACAAGAAATGAAAAAGCAACATGAGCACAAAAAAAAATCTAAGAACAAAGTAAGTTTCCGGTATGGTGTCTCCCTGATGGAGCTACTCCCCTATTTCACGAGGGGCGAAACGCCCATGAGAAACATGACTAAACTGTCTGGCTCGGATGATGCATCAGCAAGTAAGGGGACGGCTCAAGGAAGCATCAGAAGCAAGGAGGAGTCAGTGCTCAAGTGGTGCAATTGAGGCGGCAGCTGAGCGCACGTTCAGGAGTGCCAAACCCGTCAGGCTTTAGAGTGCCACGCTATCATGGTACGTAGAGAAGCTCTCAGCGTCACAAGCGGGCCGTGTGTTCGTAACTTTTGGTGCTCTGAACGTGTTAAGTGCACCAGTGCACTAACTTAAGTGTCGGGTAGTATACGAGCAAAACACGAGACCGTTGCATGATAGCCAACAATATTGGCTTTAAAGTCCCCCTTTGTATCATGCCATTTCATTTATAGGTACGGTATGTTACACTTCACATGTTATTACTACGAGAAGGGCAAACTAATTTATGAAAGAAAGGGTTAAATCGGTGCGGCACTGCGTCCCCAACTTAGTAGCTGTGCTATCAGATAGTCGGAGCTACCTTGATAGATGTAATTTACGAGTTAGGCTCGGTAACGGGAAGGCAGCTTAGGCTCAAGTTGTCACGTTAGATATAAACCAGCTGGAACCTGTTGAACAGCAGTATGCTTCAGAGATATCTCGCACCCGTATCATCGTTCTTAATTTTATCCTAATATTGAAAGAACCTATGTAAATTAAGCAGAATAAAAACGTTGTTACTCACTTATAATGCCACCGACCCGTATCATGCATACGAAGCGCGAAAATACCTATCACTCATATGCGAGAACAACGTCATAACTCAAAAAGGCAATTTTACAGGACAAAGGATTTTGATATTAATCAAATCAAAATTAATTAATACTGACCCATAAAAAATATATTTTTCTTGGTAACACACAGCACCTCCCCAAACGACGGCTGAACAGGAACTGAGATTTTAGTGAGATAGCCTATGCCATTGTTGACACCAAGGGTTGGTAACATCTAGGCCGGCGCAATAGTGACATTTACTGCCCTCTAGTGGTGAGTTTTGCAGGTAGAAATGTGTTGTTTTTACTGCAATATAAGCAGGAAACAGGCAATCTAATGGTTGTCATAACTCAAATTTCCCGTTTTTTTAGTTAGCCCTATGACGTTGTTCTCGCATATGCGCGATATGTTCCAAGCCAAACCGCCAATCCTCTGCCTATGACCCGAGAGCGGTTCCAGCTTCAATGAGTGCAAACTTTGTCCTCCTCTCCCGAGGTGGTAGTATCCAACATAGGTACCATAATTTTACCCTATCGAACTGTGAGAGCGTAACGGCCGCACTAACTACGGAACGAAGGGAGGAACAAGAACATTAATATTATAGACTAGAGGGCCGAGCCGTCATAAATGACGGCAGAGACTTACATAGTACTGCAAGGACACCCCCGGTATCTAGTGTACTTTATACTTCTCCGAGGGCTTCTTGAATGGAAATTCAACATTCTGATAGGAAAATTGACATTTTCCCTCTCCGTAGCACCTTTGAACATGTCCGAACAGAGTGATGTAGGCGAGCTCAGATTCCTCAGCTGGAGTTCCCGAGTACAACGCGCCCCCCTCCGTTAGATATCGTCTTCAACACTCGAATTACTTCCTATCTTATTTCCGTAGGTACCCCTCCCCCATTATACACCGTCTTCAACACTCGAATTACTTCCTACCGTATCTTATTTCCATAGAGTGTCCCCCCCCCATTATACACAGTCTTCAACACTCGAATTACTTCCTATCTTATTTCCATAGTGTCCCCGCCATTGATACCGTCTGCAGCACTCGAATTTTTTCCTATAAGCCTATTATTTCCATAGAGCGTGCCGGAGAGACGGACCAAACATTGGAGCAACCAAGTGACCAACAACTGTGTTTTATTATATAGTGGCTACTTCGTAAACTGAAGTAGAACTTGATAATTTTAGACAATACAGGCTCAGTAGATTGGATACCAAGGTAGCAGTGTAGCAAAATATACATGATCAACATCCTTGTATCAAGACGATCCAAGTTACCTCTGTAAGGACCATTAAGACCTTCCTAATGCTATTGCTACGAGAAGCAGACATTAACTCGGTCCCTAGAGAATTAAAGTGGCAAAAGGAATCTGGTGCGCCACAACTAGCTAAACAAATTCACAACTACCGTACCTAATCATCGGGGGCAGCGGAGTCAGATGGGCCAGGTGTGTCTTTGACTCTCAGTAATAGCAAGTTCTCCGCTCCCACTCCAGGTCCCTAAAAATGATGAGCTACGACTTTGTAACTCTGCTAATCGTAATGTAGGATTTGTACCGCAAAACACAATTAACTCCCGCTCAAATTTGAGAAATATCACGAACTGCTCGCCACAAACAATATTGATGACTGAAACATAATCAAATGTCAAAAAATATTTGTAGAGAGAACAAAAGTTTTTTTTTTTTTGTTATCGTTTCTTACAAAGCAAACCCTTTACCAACAGCATTTGAAATGAGCTTAGATAGGAGCAATACCTACTATTTAATATATGAAAGAACGGTACCTACCGTTGTAGATTTAAGGGATGAATGAGCAACGCTACCAAACACTACATGCATGGGTCAAAGAAGGATCCAAGGGGCATGTCGAAGTAGAGCTCTCAATAAAGAAACTTAACATGCCCACATGCCACGTCTATCCGCATCTCGGGGAAACATTCTCCGACCGCGCGTGTTTTCGCCCCATTTTATTGGTGTTACAGAGCCAGATGCCGCGTCGATAGTGCTTGGCTTGGACGAGGGCTAATGTTATCACAGCAGGTAGCTACATACATAGCAGAACATGGCTGCTGCCGAAAAGCAGGAGCCCTGAAGTTCTTTTCAACAACACAAAAAGACGAGCTTCGATTCTGAACACATACCAAGAGCTTACTGCAAGCACACACAAAATTCTGATTAAAATCGCGTTTCGCTGGACATCGCTCAATCTAATACCTACGTGTGTTAAGCCTCGAGCTTTGAAAGACCTAGAAAAACGTCGGTTTCCCGTATAAATGAAATAGCACTGTTTGATACGCGGTTTACGAAGTTACCTAACGAAGCACACAGGGACATATAGTAGGCTTAGTATCACTTGTACCGGTAGGTACGTAGGTACTTTAGACTGGACGTTAAGCCTCGTCCCAATTCAACTGTGAAGAGCGCCTGTGCGATTTCGCAAAACGCGCGAAAATCTCGAAGCAGCGTCCACACTGTGGTACGGTGCATTGTAGCAACGCGAGATAATTTATTAAGCGCAGATGTTCAGAAGAACCTCATTGCCCACGCTCCTTGATCCCAAGAAGCTGCAGTTTTTGTCACTAGGCTACGTAGTAATAACATATTTTACTTCTACCACCACCACAACTGTATATATGAATACGCAATCATTGTAAATGCAGATGCTAAGCAGAAACTTAGCAAGAAGCACACCCTCCGTAACGAGAGATGCTCTCATAGGCGCAGCTCAAGTGCAGCAATGAGAGGTGGCACTCAGCAGCCAAGTCTTCAAGTTATCACATAATTCACACCATAAATATGCGTCTGCACAGCAGGCAGAAGTAGTGAGCACCTGTACACGTGATAAGCTATGCGCTCTCCGGCAAAACGCGTACCGCCAACCGAGTTTCGGTTGACATTTTCACACTTTTCTTTACCACGCGGTAGCGTTTTCGACTTTCGAGGGCATGCCGACAGGACATTCCTAGGAGGCGCTCGCGGAAAACTACTCCAAAACTAATTGTGTCAAGTAAATATATTTTGAAAGTGTTTCGTCAAATTTGAAGTAAATTAGAATTCAGAGAAGTTTGAAGCTTTTAAAATACGGTATCTATAAAGAAGCAAAAAAACCTTACAGAACTACTATATTCGTTTTGCGTGAGAGGAACAAAATACTTCAGGGTGAACCCGCTTTGTTCGCAGTCGAAATCGGGCAGAAATATGCAGCTAGTCGGTAATGTGCGAAAACGCAAAAAGCTGAGATTTAACGAAGGAAATTCGCAGCAATTGGTGAAAACGGAACAGTGTGGACACATTTCTGCGATCGTCTCGATGAGGCTTTAAAGAGCTAGGGCTAGCAATGACAAACCGTATACAAAATAGCTACATATATTACACACGCCAATTGGTGTAACAACAACCACGAGCAAACAGAAAATGACTGTGCGTCTTTCTAAACACCGATATCGATGTAACAAGACTCATAGCTACCGTATAATTTGTATGACACAATGTATGTCCAACACGACAGTCGAACGTTTAGAAAGACTAAACGTTCACAACTCACAAAATTGCACGAGAAGAGCAATAGTGCAAGCAGAAACTTAGCAAGAAGCACACCCTCCGTAACGAGAGATGCTCTCATAGGCGCAGCTCAAGTGCAGCAATGAGAGGTGGCACTCAGCAGCCAAGTCTTCAAGTTATCACATAATTCACACCATAAATATGCGTCTGCACAGCAGGCAGAAGTAGTGAGCACCTGTACACGTGATAAGAGATATGATATTTAACGAAAAGAAACATGACTTTCAATAGGAATAGTACTTGTAGCGTCCACATATGTGCAGCACAGAAGGAACAAAAAAGTTGTGCGGGAATGAACAAAATAACGGCAATTTCAACTCGTCCCAGCTAACAAAAAGATCTGATACAATAACTGGAGAACCCTTGAACGTGCTCGACTTTATTAGTTTTGGATTTGCACTTGTTATTGGCCTTGAGATACTGTGAGCATCGTTTGGGTATCTTACATTCTTAACAGCTTCAATGTATGAAATACTAGAGTACCCGCGCAGTCAAAAATGACAGCGAGGATTTTAATTTTTTGAAAACCCGACTTCATTTGATTTAACATAGGTATGTACTTCCGTTACTAATACCTTTCTAGAGAATACGTTACAAAGGTCATCTAAAATTGTCATAAGAGATGAGTGCTCTCTCTGTAACTTGTTCGTCTATAGCAGCACAATCGTCTCCCACCTAAGTTAAGAAGAGGTGCAGAAAAACAGTTACATTAGCAAGCAGCAAAGCATTACTGAATAAAATTCCCCGCCATCGCGTATCCTAGATACCTACGGATGAGCCTTCAGTAGCCTACATCATATTTTCCACTCGAAGTGAAAACTCTCCGTCAAAAGAAGACAGCAAGCAGAAAGACATAGTCTTGTCTACTGCCCTGCCCCGTGAAAAATCATCGCTTCGAGTGAGCTTCGTTGATCATCTACTGAATTTATACGACGTGAACTGAGAACAAACATGTGTTTTGATGTAGGTACCTATGGAGAAAGTTATAAATTCAAACTCCACAGCAGAAGAGTATTCAGATAAAAGAATAAGGATCCCACTTTCGCCATCTTCTGCAACCTGATCATCGATCCCTATGGAAACGCAAATTCATTAAAAAATCTGTAACCTGGCCTATTTTTCGTCTATTTCCTTGAGAAGAGGACACGAAATAAATAGGTACACAGAACGCTTTATTATACGGTACTAGGATTGCCAGATGAAAAGCACGACGGTTCTCTAAAGTTTTCATTACAAAGTAGCTCCTACTGTAGGCTACCTTCTTCGAACATTCCCTACATTCCAGCTCCTTGTACCGCCCAATACCAACTCACATGCACTTTTAAGGATGATGTAACCCGGTTACCGGAATTTACACGTAAAACTTGTTCTAGTACGGTATATGTATGTCGCAGATTATTCTCGATCATCTTTACTCCTTTATTTACGATTCGAGGCTTATGGTTGCATAGTTGGCACAATTATTGCCTAACACGAATAGACGACGCAATATACAAATGAATGAATAAGCCAACACCAAACAAGTTTACCGTACATGGTGCCATTCCTACGAAATTTATGTTTAACCCATTTAGTGCCTGCTGTACACATACGTTCACGTATCTATAGTGTTAGCCTATTCCTGCGAAAAGTGATGGTCAATAGAGGAACTAAAGGGTTATTGGAGGCAAGCAAGCAACGAACCCAGAAGTTATGAACATGTTAACGGCGTACAGTCAGGATCACTTAATAATATTGGTTAGTCCGTTAGGGTTTACTTTGCATTTTCTGAACGGTACGGTAATAATAGTGCATTCTTAAGAGAAATAAATGTTGATGTGTCAATGGGCTGAGACACAATCGGTAGCCCCGAAGTTCATGGAACATGTTCGAATGTTGCTGGTTTGGATACAGGTAATCTCGACCCATTTTGAATTTTCCTCTTTTTTATGTCGGATAATTGATACCACAAATGTTTTCGATGTTTTCATGAATCTAGCTATGGGTAGGCGTTACTTTATGGTAAAAAAACAAACCGTGCCAATGTATATAAATCTATTATAGCCTATATACATGCTATTTCCCGTTTCGTGCATAGATAACATTTCGTTCCTTACATAACCTACGCCTACCATTCCGATCTGCTGTATTATTTCTGAAACATTATTCTCTTACATAGGTAGCCTAAATCTTAACACTAGTATGATCCTGTTTCCTTGCTTGCGAGCTAATCTGTTTGCGATGAGATGCGCGTATGATTTTTAACGAGTTGTGAATTTCTAATGCCTACATAGGCTATAATGCCTCCAGACAATAAAAACAAATTGAAACCCACTGATAATGTGACTATGACAAAAATTTTATGTCACTTTGCCACAAAAAAGATAAAAACACACACTATATTTAAACCAAAGGAGAATGTAGCAGGGAATAGTTATGTTCGTAGGTAGCCTACCTACCCTACTTAATTCGGCGGCCTTTACGACGGCGGTCGTTGCAGTAGTCGTGAAGAGAACCTGTTCTACGCTTTCCTAACTTGTAATGGTAGTACCTAAACGTAAATCGTGTAACACTGTTTCTAACCTAACGTGCCTCACCTAACCCTAACATAATAACGTACCTAACCGTGCAGACCTAATTATAGACATCATCGCCTAAGAGGCTGCTATAGTGAGTTGCATGAGAACTAACACGTATAGCTAGCAGGTGTTGGGCAGTGCGGTCTCGAAAATTATCCGTGAGTACATTCCCATCTATAAACTAGAGAAGCGTTCTGAAAGCGCATAGCTACCTCCGTCAAAGAAAGCAATGTCAACGAAAAATGAAACTGGTCCCGAAACTAAGAATTCCTCTTTATCGTTGCCAAAATTTGGTCATTTGTGGCTTTTGACAATAAGAACAGTTCCTGCGATATATATTCTAGAAATTCAGTCAGTAATTCTTTGAGATAGCTAGCCTATGTTCTGATGAACAAAAAATCTACAGAACTATCTTCAATACATAATACGTGGAACGTTGAGATGGGAAGAGGAAGAGATCGCCGAATTCACGGAGCCGAGGTCACTTGCACCCGTTGGTTTCTGTCACAAATTGTCTGCCTGAAGTCCATGGCGTAAGCACGCGTCGAACGTCGTAAATTTTTTTTTATATACACTAAAACACATACCATAGGTATACATAGACGGTAATATATAGGTATATAACTATATATATATATACATATATAAATACAGACGATAATATATATTTTTCCACGTTGCACTCGTGTAGCTATATAACTAAATTTTTCGATTCATACACCAGAAAGTGGACAATGTACGAAACTTCTTATGATCAGTGTGTCACATAAAGACATGAACTGAGAGAGTAATAAGAGGTAAGGTGGTAGTGGGGCGATGCAATAAACATGTGACCGTTGCCAGATACGAAGACGCTTCTTCTTTTGAAAATAAGAAGAAGCCGGTACAGTAATTATGCTCTACAATCAATGGATGCAATAGTTACCTACATTACACATCGCAAAAGTTGTTACACCTAAAGTCCACGCAAGTGGAACAACACGCAGAAACAAAACTAATATAGGCTATAAACTATTTGAAATATAAGAGCGCTGGGTACTTGCGGATATCGAGTACGTACCTAGCACAAAACATAGCTATATGCAAGGAGAGCATCATCCGTAGAAGTATAAACTTGAAGGAAGCGAAGAAGGCACGAAGGAAAGACGTCCCGAAGGCCAAGCTCAGGTAACCTACCTATATACAGGATCTCCTGTGGCGCTGCTCACCATAGCATCAGACGGATGAATCTAACTAACCTAACTCCAGGTCGCATGCTATACCTGCCCCCTGAGGGGAGCACCAGAGCATGGAAGTGTGTGATATGATTATTATTTCCATGAGCTTAAACGTCTCAAAAAACTTCATAAGTTTCCTATGACGAGAAAAGTATGGAGTCAAGAGACATAATGAGTACCTGTACGGTATCATTTAGAGAAGCCTAAATATCAACAAGATGGTGAGCCATCCAATTATATGAGATAAGGTAAAATATATAGCTATATATAGGCCTAGGTAGGCTATATCTAGCTATTACCTATTACATGCAAAGGAAAAGAGAAAGGATGTAAAATGGTTAAAAAAATTGAAACCAGGTTAGCAACTTAAAAGATAGCTACCGGTAACCAAGGTGTCGATCTATTCACAAAATAGGCTCGGAGAATGGACAAAACTATCGACCCTAATAGGTCATATAAATCACTCGTGCTTTCCCTTAGTACTTAGACATAAGTTTTGGATTGCTCTCAATTATTACCTCCACCAAGGAGATTATGTTTTTGTTGAGTTTGTTTGTAAACAAGATAACTCAAAAAGGTATGGACGGATTTCAATGAAATTTACAGGGATTGTTAGATAGGTATGTTAGGAGGATCAGATGACCAACTTTTGGTGAATATTCATCCATTTGTCTGTCTGCCTCTTTTTTTGTTAATGTAATGTAATGTAATTCACAAGAGTTGTTAGGCAGGTACGGTACCTATAGGTAGGTACCGTAACGGAGGGCGAATTTGAAAGGCTTCCAAAACCATTTGTTTATGATGCAATATGTAAAACACTACCTATAGGTATATGAAACTAGATATAGGCCTACCTATAGGTCTATAATATGCACATAATATTTCACATAGGTACCTGTATTACAATAGAAGCAAAAGGTTTTTGGATGCCTTTCAAATTCGCCCTCAGTTTCAATTTCACCCGCCATTACGGTACCTAGGTATCACGATGAGTAGCCTAAATGACAGAATTTTTGTGATGATGTTTGTTGCTGCAATTTATTTTATGCTTATAAGCATAATAACTCAAAAATGTTATGAATGGATCGATCTTTATGAAATTTACAGGAGTTGTTAGTAATGCTAAACAAAATAAATGACCAAATTTTGGTGATAATTGGTTGACTAGCTAGGTATTGTTTGTCAGAATGTTTGTTTGCAGCATCTGATAACTGAAAAAGTTAGGAGCATATCTTCAAAAAATTACTGAAACTGCTACGATAATAGCTACCTACTGCTAAAAGGCATAAGTGATTAAATTTTGGTGTTGATATAAAGACAATTATGGTTTCGGAACCAATTTGAATTTTTCGTTACCATTGCCTTGCTTGGCGGTGGTATGCACCTTCAGAGTGCTCTTGTTTAGGCACTGTTTTCACTTTTCAGGAGGGTCAACAAGAAAGACTAGGCCTAGGTTATATTAATATAATTTCATTAGGGAACAAATTGCCTACTTAAAATAGAATGAGGGGAAATTTTTCAGTCTTATCCTCCAATTCATACCCAAGGATTTTAGACACTCCAGTAGGTACTGCAATGCTTTGCATAGCCTATATGTTATGGTTATAGCAGTTAGAAATGAACAGTGTCTCAACTCTCAAATATATATTGTTTGCAGTTAGGCTAGTGCATGGGCTCCCAGCTGCGGTGGCATAGTATCAGGGTGTGGGTTTTGGTGGGGTTTACTAAACGATGGACCATTACCTAGTCCACTTATGGTACATCATTCCAGTTCTAGCTTGTGAGGTTTCACTAGCCAATTTGGATATTGCTGGGGAACCGGCATAGCGGTGGTATTGGGTTTCCCCAACCGGCCTGAACCGGTTTGCTTCTTGCCATGCTTGGATTTGGGTAAACAAACCAGGTGAGTTCAATATTATTTCATTACCACAATGAAATAAACTCTGTAAAGTGTAAAGTTGCATTTAAATGATTTAATGGCACTTTTTTTATATCTTTTAAACTTTTACCCATTTCTCATCATCTAGTTTAACCTAGCTTAGCAATATTTAACCTAGTCAAATAAAACAAAAACCAAGCTAAGCCTAAGTTTATGACTAGTCTCACCAAGCTCCTAGATGACACAAAACCAAGCTAAGCCTAACCTAATAACTAATCTACCATAGGTAGGCTACTACCCAAGTTTGGTGCCTCTATGAGAATGCGCCCGTTGGTACGTCTACTGCCGCCTATCAAATCTAATCCTACAATTGCTGTAATTATTAAATTCATGTAGAATACATCAATATCTAGCAACCAGATATGCCTAATGGTTTGACAGATAGGATTGAAAGGGGGAGGGGAGAGTCTACACTGGGAACCAAAATAGTAGGCCTATTCCTTTTCTTTAAGCACACATTTTTTTTAATTTTTCTACTTAATTTTTGACATAGAATCCAAATCTGAAGTCAGTTTTTTTTCAGTCGGACCTAGTTTTTGAATTAGGCTATGACCCCCCAGGGGGTGAGGGTACATTTCCGTCATTTATGGTCTGATCGTTATGAAACTCGCACAGTAAGGCCTATACCATACGTAAAATTGAGGTTTACTAACATTATATTCCTGACAATTTTTTTTATTTTCACAATATTTTCTGAGTTACGGTATAGCTGAGGTTAAAAAGCATAGACCTATTTAAAAAGTTTTCCATTACACTATGTCATTGCCCAGTATTTTCTCCCATAGGAAACCAATGGGAACTTCAAAAAGTAGAGCCAACCAACACAAACCAATTTCAGATTCTAATCTACATTGAAAAATTAGTCGATTAAAAAAAATCTTTTTTTTCTAACGTGCTTAGAGGAAATTTTAACCAAAAAATTAAAAGCATAAAGTAGGTATTGCATCTTTTATAGTTTTACTAAGCTCATTTTCAACTAATTGTACATGAAGTAAAAAGTTTTAAATAGGCCTATGTTAGGAATGGAAATAACCCCTTAACTAAAATAAATATACAAAATGCTCATCAATGGAAATCTTATAAAAGGTTTGATAAAAGGGCTCCAGAGAAAGGTAAAAACATGAAGCAGACCTAGCAATAACAGCCACTTTGACTACCAAATTTATTAGGTATAGCCTACAACACGGTCAAGTGCCAAATGTCAATATTATTTAGCGTTAATGTTGGGCGTGATCGATCGATGGCGCTGCGCAAACGATCTATCGTTCAAACGCCTAACCTCATTAATAAATGCACATGTTAATTATGTATAGCTAAAACTAATTAAATATGATGCAACATACTTAGTAATAGGCGGAAAGTTGAAGAAAAACATTGATCGTCCGCGCAAAACAATCGATCGAGGGGTACGTTTTCGATTAATACCAACAACATCCACCGTTTGCGCAGCGCGATCGATTGTCCAAATCCATCGTTCGCGCATAACATAACGCCGCAGCATCAGTAAATGCATGTTTCAATCGTCTTGTGTCCCTAATCTACAATACCCTACGGTTGCCAATGTCATGGCATAGACAGGCAAGCGGCTACGGTCAGCCGGTACGAATACACTAATACAATGCAGACATAAACCAGTCTAAGTTTGACGCAAATCAAGACGTCACCCATAAATCTTCCGCGGTAATATCTTACCACAAGCAACGGATAAAAGCATAAAAGAACTGTGCAAGCATAGGCATCATCGGTGAGCATGGATCCGCTTTCGTACCACGTCGCAAGGACATTTTCAGTAAAGGTACACAATGTCTCGACACCGGCCACTTTATATCAGTGATGCGGTTACCTGTGAACACCTCCCCCAACAGTCACACGCACGAACGCACACACAAGGACCAACACACTTGACACAACTACCGGATAGAAAAACCTGCGCTAACACTTTACTAGCGGTTTCTACACAGAGTTACTGACTTAAAAGAGGAACAATTACACGATAGACTTTAATTCATTCACTGCAATAACTGGCACACGAGAAAAGTTATACAAAACGAACACGGAACTACAATTGCACAAGGATCGGGGAAGTATCAGCTAAACGTTGAAAGAAAATTTCTTTCTTACAAGCAAATGACGTTCGAAAATGGAAATTATAAATATTCTACACGTTCCTATCACGATATAATGCTGTCTTGGTAATATTAATATTGAAATATACAGGAAAAATACGAAAAACTAGGATAAGACTAACCTCTAAGGAACGGGCGGAGAGGATTGTCGTTGAGGTAGTCAGTAGTTAGGCTAGCGGATTACAGCCTGGACAATTACACTCCTTAAACAATATAAACACCACCACAACAGTATCTAAGCATAAGTTAGACTATCACCACAATTTTCAAGCCATCATAGCTTACATTCAAAATTCACCAAATTCAGAACAACTCAACAAGATTTCTTAGCCACTACGTTCGCCACGGACGGCAAGCAGCACCTACACACCCTACAGCTGATCTCAGCGCACTGTTGATGTCTCCGTCATGTGACCGAAACTTGGTAAGTGCGCATGCGCGGGCACAGTAGATACTACACACGCTGGAATTCCAGTCACAATTTACTCTACCCAAGTAGTACATTCGCTCAGGTGATGAGTGCTGGAGAGGATCGAAATGAAAATTTTCCACAAGAATTAGTGTTTCATTCACGAATAAATCTGTTGTCAATCAGACATAAGATCACATTTCTTTCTATATATTGTTCGTTGTCGACGTTCATTGAATTTTATTATCAATGATGCATCGTTCGTACAGTGAATTGGAGGGCTAATATGATACCTATTGCAGTACACCATGAGATTTAGCCATAAGCTGTACTACACTACACATATTAGCTCTTCAATTATAACTACCTCAGTGGCGTTTAGAGACAAACCAACTAATCGTCATATAAACAATAAAATAGAATATAAAAAAAATGAAAAACAATGAAGATATCTTATAATGAAAAATATCGAAACTGTATAGATGTAATTAAAACGTGCTAGCAGTTTTATTGCAAGAAAAATCAGCAACTGAACATACACTAATGCAAGGCCTAAATTATAAGGTGATATTGTAAGGTTAATGAAAGTAAAAATATGTTCCAATTCCAGTTCTTGTCAGCTATCAGTGCTTCCCACTGTTCCTAGTTACCTCCGCCAAGGTTATGTTTTTGTCGTGCTTGTCTGTCACAAAGATACCTCCAAAAGTTATTAACAGATATTTACAAAATTTACAGGGATTGTTAGGCAGGTTAACAGTAACACATGATTAACTTTTGTTGAAAATCCGTTCATCTGCGTGTTTGTTTGTATATCTGCCTATTTATTCTTAGTACCATAACTAAAAAAGATCATGAACAGATTTTCAAGAAAATTACATGAGTTGTTACTTGTTTGGTACATTACGAAGAGTAAATGACCAAATTTTTGTGATGATCTGTGAGTTCGTTTAATTGTTGCTTTGCTGTGTGATTTTATGCTTGTTAGCACAATCACTGAAAAATTTGTGAATGGATCTTCATCAAATTTACGGGAATTATTAGTAATGCTGAAAGACATAAATGATTAAACTTTGGCGATGATTGGTGGATCCGTTTGTGCGTTTGACTAACATTTCACGTTTGTCAGAATTATTGTTAACAGTATAACTGAAAGAGTTATGAACGGATCTTATCTTTGTGTAAATTATAGAAACTATCGATGCTATCAAAAAGCAGAAATGATTAGATTTTGGTGTTGATACAAAGAAAATCATGGTTTCAGCACCATTTTCAAATTTTCGTTACCGTTGCCTTGCTTGTCGGAGGCATGCACTGGCGGATCTAGCCCCTTCTCGTGGGGGGGGGGGGCATTCACCTCGGTGCCAGCCCCCCCC
>LQNS02000303.1:13635910-13648923 GCA_001587735.2 Parhyale hawaiensis
CTCCTGTCTGGAGCAACGCTGAAGCGCGCGATGTTGGTGCAAACGACAGAGATACTCTGGCTACCGCTCACCACTGCAAAAGTGTTCATTGGAACATTCTAACTATTCTGTAATTTTCTTGAAGATCCATGCATAACCTTTTGAGTTACTTATGTTGCTAACAAACATTCTGACAGACATTAGTCAAACACACAAGGAGACCGACCACTCAACACCAAAATTTGTTTATTTGTGTCTTTCAACATTCTAATAATTCCTGTAAATTTCATAAAGATCAGTTCATAGCTTTTTGAGTTGTTTTGCTAACAGACTTTAGTTACGGTAGCCTACTACAAACAAACAGTTGAACGGATCTTTACAAAAATTTAATAATCTATTACTCCTATTCTCATTTGTCAGTAGTGAACTTACATCAGTCTTGTAATTTTACTCACTGTGAGTGGTTTCCATTGTTGTCTGTCTGCCCCAAACACTTATACATCAGAAATAATGACTACCATATCCAACTTAAATTGTATGTATGCATCGTTTCACTTTTGCTTTGAGCCGTCGAACGTTTTCCAAAATCCCAAGGTCAACTCAACTGACGACATCGGGAAAAAAAATCCCAAGGGGAAGATGGCCTCATGCTTTGCCACGCGCGTCTCAATGTGAACAGGGTGTTAGAAGTTTGGTGTCCTGATTTTCATTTGGAAATACTGTATATGGTAAAGGGGGACATATAGGTACCTACACCATGATAAATTACAGGTCTACATTATTGGAATGTCTTAACATATACCGTAATGGGAATGCATAAAAGTCTGATTTACAAAAGGAATTTATAGAAAGTAAGTAGATACCTTTTGTAAAAGCTTTTATAATCAGGCCTAACCTATGCTGTATTGACGTATAGCTACCATATCGGTACACCTTGTCTAACATATCGCATTAAACAATTTGTTATGTAGCTACTCAGTTAGTTTCAAGTTTAATTATAATAATGCATTAGTTGCAGATAACCCAATAAGTTTATTAGGTACTGCACCTTTATAGCATGGGCTATAGGGTTAGCTTAGTTCGGTTCGTCCATCCCATGTTATGCGGAACAACAAGGATGATGATAACTACTTAACAGGTTAGCACACGCGGAAGACCCAAGCTGTCGTACACTCTGGGTAATAAGCTTGTGACGTCACAAGATGCTTGTGCGTTGATAAATAGCCATTTTCCAGTGTTTCTTCATACCCCATTTGCGTCTTCAGAGTGTCCTATAGTCTTTATGGTTGCACAGAATGTATCAAAGCATCTACAAACTTTTTCAGCTTTCTGAAGGATAAAATCTTGAAAAAGCATTGGTTAAAGGCATGTGAAAGAGCAGATGAATTCAACCTGGCAAATGTCTGCATGTTTCAGAAGCACTTTTGGAGTCAAGTTTATTGTCTTTAAAATGCAATAAATCAAGTGAGTTTTATCGAGGGAAATAGCTCTGGCATTCTAAAAATGGAATCTTGTGAGTGAATACCTCAATGTTTCCAATTTATTTTCGTCTTCTACCAATGACCTGTTGTCCTCTATAAATTCGCGCCGCTGAAACTAAAATTGGTTCATATGTGTACGACTAAACGCTGAGATAGAAAAACTTTTCTACAAGATTTGTATAGAAACTATTAAAGCCTCAGAGAACCAAATTTCTTTCCTTTCCACGAAGTAATATAAAAAGGCAAAAGTCTATACGTTCTGTGCAGAAGCCATACAATTGCTGGGTAAAATTAGAAAAAGTATAAGCTGCTATACAGCAATTTAACAGTAGGTAAGTGTCGCGTCTGACTCGCGTTAACTAACTTGCAAAAAAAAAAAAACTTGCTTGTTCCCCACATCTAAACTGGCTTACAGAACAATGTCGTTGAAACTGCCGAATGATAAAACCATAATTTTTTCTGATGGCGCTGTAGTTTTTACAATTAGGAGAGGAGGACTGGATCTGTTAACGATGGCAAAGCTTAGGTTTATATTTTACAAACGAACTGTCCGACTAGCGACTGATGCGTGCCTGTTACGGAAAAACAACTTAAACTGTGGTATTTATAATTCATACCTAAATTATGGTAGACAATTGCAAGTCTTCGACTGTGCTACGGTCGAATATTCTCTCGTGACGTCACCGCTTCGCACGTCCGCATCATACGTCCGCCGTGCCCAGCCATGCATTAACCTGGTCCGTCTCATCATCCTTGGGGAACAGCGCCCTAGGGAGATTGTCTAGATTACTTAAGCCACTAGCTAGGCCTTCAGGACGCCTGTCTTTCGTGCCCACTTTGATTCCTTCCGTCTTCATACTCCAACTGACGATGCTTTGTTTTGTACCTCTTCTTTTTTCCCGACTTGCTTTTCCCTTGCGCATTGACTCGTGCTCCACATTTCTTTGACGTTCTTGATGTCCCTTCTTTCTTCCTCTCTTTGGATTACAGTGTACTATGTAGGTAGGGAGGCTTAAACTAGGAGAATACTACTGCTGCTTCTGTTGATATTTTGGTTGATTACCATATTCTGATCTATGGTACCGCAATTCTTTTGTCATAAGGCGCTCCACGTTATAAAATGCATCCTACGTTTAGCAAAATAATAGAAGTCGTTCTTCAAGTGGGGGATTTCTCAGGAAAGGAGTTTGTCTTATGGCACGTTTAGTGCGGTAAATTGAATATCAACAGCTAGGTATGTACCTGAAGTTACATATGTGGATAGCATTCACTTAAATGTAATCCAATTTCTGGGCAGCAAGTTGTTTGTATCTAGAGCTATTTGGACCCCGCTCATTGACTTAAGTGTACTGTTTCTATAATGCATTTTTATTAAATAAGTACCTATAAAAGCAAGTAGCTACATTCTTTCGTCAACTCCTACACATCCACTGCCTTTTACAAATATCACTACAGTCTTGAATGTGAAAACATCCAAGTATAAAATATATTGATGGACAGAGACGATTAGTGTAGGACCTTGCAATGTCAAAGCCCGGTTGTGCAAGCTGTGTATCAGTTGGCAGTTAGCTGGTATATCCTCTTGCAGATAGTAGAAAGGTCTCCAACATTACCTAGTTGTTTGTTGCTGTGTTTCTTCGTGCACTGTGTTTTTTATGACATTTTCTGCTTTTTAATTGTGTAAACCACGTGTCCAATGTGAGTTTTTATTTTCATTAGTTTTCAGTTTTATTCAGGGATAATATGAGTTTTTGATTGTTTAGGAAGTTTCAGGTTGATTAAGATCATTAAATTCATTTTTGTTAGCTCAGTAACGAAATTTGTTTTCATACCTGCATCATCACTCCCGTGGTGTTCTGCTATTATGACTACAATATATACTGTATTAGTTTTAGCTCCTAATCGGCAAATGGCCTCTTTATAAAAGTTCTTTGTTTTCATTATCTCCAGGTTGTTGTGTTTATGTGAAGCCCAGACAATTTGATGAAAGCGAAACAGAGGACAGTGACGATGGCGAGTGCGACAATTGCTCGGGTCATGTCGAGAAAAGGCGAAGAGGAGGCGACGGCCCACCACCTGATGGGGGACCTCCGGGTGGATCTGGTATATATAATGATACTCTCAATATTTACAGCAGCTTGTGAGGTGTTCAGAATCTACTGTTGGTAGTAGCTACAGCATGTGATGTGATAAAAGAGTGATAACTATTGTAGTTAACAAAAGAACTTCTGGCACAGAAGATGGCTTAGTTTATGAGTACAAGCCGTATGAATGTTGCCTAAAGGAACTGGATCTGATCTCTCTCGGGCAAAGACGACTCAGGGGACAACTAATAGAAACATTCAAGTATTTGAATGGCTTCAACGACGTACCTACAACGGGAGTCTTAGAAAGAGACCTCAATGATCGTGTGCGAAACAACGGTCAAAAACTCAAGCACAAAGCTCGAAGAACGACTTTAAGTCAGCAGTTCTTTTCGTATTTCATAGTGATGATTTGGAATAGACTCACTTCCGACGTTGTTTGTGCGGAATAAGTCAACGCATTTAAAAATTGTCTTGACATACATTGGGAGAGACATTTCCTACAGCTAAGGCTTCCTCCTCCAGTAGTCACACACTCATAACGGCCAAAGCCTCTGAGGCTTCCTAAATTCGTCTTCTTCTCTCTTCCGCTCCAACTACACTGTCTGACATCTTTAACTCCGCATGTCAGCGGCTATTGATCATGATTGCTTCCATTCATAATCGTCTCTTTTGCTGAGACTCTTCTCCCTCCTCTTTTTCTTTTCTTCTCTTTTCCCCAGTCTTTTATATCTTACTAACATAATGGCAATAGCTCGTAGAGGGCCGGGGCGTCAATTTCGGTGTCTCTTTGACAATGGGCCTTTTGGTTCGTCTACTGCCGCCTATCTAATCTAATCTACATGCTCCAAACTACACTAAATTTAAAATTTCATCTTTTGACTTTTTGCCTTCCTAGTAGAGACGTGGCATCATTATTTTTAAAACTTTCGTGAAAATATAAACAACTAGAGCACTCTGAAAGTGCATACCTCCGTAAAGCAAAGGTAGGTGATGAAAAATTCAAATTGGTTCTGAAACTATGATTTCATTTGTATCTACACCAAAATCTAATCTGTGCATTTTGACAATAATAACAGCTTCTGTAATTTTTTTGAAGATCCGTTCATAACTTTTCGAGTTACGCTGCTAACAAACATTCTTACAAACGGTCTAACACACAAACAGACCAACCGATCATCTCCTAACTTCAGTCATTAGCTATTGTTTTTCAACATTACTAAAAATTCCTATTAATTGCATAAAGATCCGTTCATAACTTTTTGATTTATTTTACTAACAAGCACAAAATTGAACACAGAGACGAACAATGAATAGACAAATCGCCAGAATAATTTTGTCGTTTGCTCTTTGCATTATACCTTACAACTCTTGCAATTTCATAAAAATCCGTCCATAACTTTTTGAGTTATGGCATGAAGAAAAATGAGGCAGACAAACCAACAGATGAACGGTTCTTCACCAAAAGGTAATCATCTTCCTTCCAACACACCGAACAGTTCCTGTAGATTTCATTAAGATACATCCTTTTTTAGTTCTTGTGGTGACGGACAAAGAGAAGCTCGACCAAAACGGAGGTAATTGATGTATGCAGATAAATTCATAGTTATTATGTTTAATTAAGACGTTTATTTTCAAAAAATGTGGAGACTCAAGTATAATCGATACAGCGTACATTGAAGCAACAGATGGTTCTGTACTTGCTACTGCTGTTATACCAACGGTTAAAATTTAAAAAAAAAACCGGTAATGTTACAATTCCCTCGCAATAATTGCAATCCATTAGTGAAGACTGAGCTCATGCTTAATAAAGATACAAAACACAGGCGTTGCCAACGGATTATGTGCGTCATTGGCATTGCCTATGAGTGAAAACGATTCTAAAGTCTCTTACAGATTACTACACCTTGAAACATTGTTTCCATACAAAATTAAAACGAGGTGATGCAATAGTAATGATCGTTATAAGCTATCTCTTTTTCTATCAATTACAATACTAAAACAATGGCCATGATCCCACCTCTTGAGACTCTTTCTTAACCCTGGATTCTTTAGGCATAGTTTTTACATATTGTCCTTTCATTACTGGTGAAACCTTT
Organism: Parhyale hawaiensis; assembly: GCA_001587735.2. Lineage (NCBI taxonomy): Eukaryota > Metazoa > Arthropoda > Malacostraca > Amphipoda > Hyalidae > Parhyale > Parhyale hawaiensis. The sequence continues at coordinate 13,641,554 of LQNS02000303.1, forward strand.
TGTAGCACTATAACTACTACGAGGGGAGTTCAAAAAGTTAGTGGCATTGCTGAAAATATTTATCATAAATTCTAGCTTTCTTGCGTTCGTGCAAATGTATTGATCTGCCAAGCATGGTACTCGTCTCCACGGATACAGTCTACCCATTTTGACGTGTCTTGCTGCACTTAGATAAATGAGTAAATACCGGTACTCATTCGAGCCTCTCCATGAAGCGTTTGGTATCGAAGTCGCTGGAAGTTCATTTGTATCAGATTTTCCTGTGCCCTGGCTGTCTATGTGGTGAGTGGTACTTGCGTTGCGTTTGAATGAAAAGGAAACGAATTCCAGACCTTTATTATGACAGCGGATTTGAGACTATTGATTCTTAGTAGTTAGATAGTAACCAAAAATGAGAGCCTCCATCTCACCGTTACCACCATTTGGCATGACCCGACCTGTGACATCTATAGCGGGCAGCTGCCAGCTGTTATATCAGACAGCGTTTGATGTTATTGGCTCAGTTATAATGGTACGAGAGAATTTTTCTGCCAACTTTTTGAATTCCCCTCGTATTGCTAATCATCATCATCAGCGCTTTTTATCTTTTTTTTTAAGTAAGTCATCTCAAGAGCATTATCATGGCTTCAATATATTTTCTTTGTGTTGTTTCCTGTTTGTCAGTGTTGTTTATTTTTTATGTCTCTTTATGTGAGTTTATTCTATTTATGTCGAGCTGTCTCGCTGATTATTGCTTCATTTTCCAGAAATACCCGCTGCCAGCTAAGGAGAAGACTGAGGGAGCTTACACACTCTGTGCTGCCGACATTGGCCACTAGCTACGGAGCTACTACCGCCTGTGTTCTGGAGAAGCTTGTCTCTCTTGGCAGCGTCGTGTCTGCCCCTTTACAATGGTCCCCTTCCTGCCAGTGTATTGTAGGCGTTTTGGATTTTTCCACTTACCTACCTGTGCCATGCATGCTACCCTAGCTTTTGATTTGCGCTATGTCCTTTAAAAACTGCTCTTTTATACCAGCAATTTTCCTAGGAAAGTACTAGTATGCTGCCCATTTGTTTCGCAATACCTTGATAATACCTGGGGTCTTCTTGTATCCGATATTAGTTAGTAAAATACCAATGTTACTTGTACTAAACTGAAAAACAGTAACTCTCTCTTCCACTTTGACTTACTAACAATCGTAGTAAATCATTTAATTAGCTATCCAATTTTTTGCTTCTATAAAACGTTTGTATTTGTACCGCAATATCAGCATATCAAGTTTTCCGAATTTCCTAACATGTACTGGAACAGCTCTCTCAGGCATTGAAATCTGTTCCGGCAACTGTCTAGTTGAGTAGTGCGAAATTCATCAATTGCCAAACTTCTCAATTGTGATTCAAATTAATACCGGCAACTTTTGCAAAGGAAGCATACTATCTTTTTTTTGTGCATGTATGAAACCTTACACTGTGAATCAACCGTTGCCGTTTCATCTGCACTGGTAGCGGCTGTGCTAGCCTGATTGAGAAGCTGAGATTCTTACCTAAAGACGAAGATGTATCGGTTGTGGATAGCACTCAGCGTTGCAGTACAGGGAAGTAATTATGCAATTACCCTATGTTATCCCGATTGACACATTAAACTGTGGTTGAATAGGAGCATATCTGATATGGCAGAGAAACTTGGTACCTACCTTCTACTTCTTCATAACGTATGATAGTTAACATACGGCAATTGCGTAATTACCCAGCGAAGAACCATGCTCTGTATGTAAACCAGACGGAGCTTCAAAGACTTGCCTAACCTAAAGTAGACCCGTTGAGAAGCGTACATTTGGGGTTCTGCCTTAGGGAAGGTAGTAACTAAGATATACACTTAAGGACATCGGTTGTGGATTGTGTGCTTTGTAGATACAGTTACTGAAAGTGTACTTGCCTGTTAGGGCATATTTTACGTATGTCTATAGTGTGTAAATTTTACAGACGAGTTAATATATATCAAGATATGTACGTATGTATTATTATAGAAGTAGTGGTGCTTATTTTAGTATGCTAAGTGATTTAGCCCTTAACGGAATTTTTAAAAAAAGTTTTGAAGCAAAGTTTATGGCATTTAATGTCTTGCAAGTGAGCTGTCCCATGGACCATAATACCAATATTGCTTCTAGGCCATCTATTTCATTCATTCTCTTAGCACTCCATTGGGAGTTAGTGAGGTGGACTTCACCCTTTACGAAACGTACCATTACAGACAGTATATATGACTCAAATCTCATGCCTGCGTGTCTGATCATGGAATTCATTGTAGCTGGTAGCACGCTAATGGTTGTGCGGCGAGTCCCTCTACATTAGTGCCTCCCTCTATGTCGTAATATTTCGGGCTTTTCGTTCATTGGTCTGAGTTGACTCTGCACTTCTTGCAGTTTGCGGGCATAATATTTCCTGGAGTTAATGCGTGCAAATTTCACTTTGTCTTAATAATTTTCAAATAACTCTTGCACTTTCGAGTGCTGCTAGTACTAAGCGTAACCTGACTTAAGGCAAGATGCTTCGGCACTGCAATGGCTCCAGAATCATGTGGGATTTTTCACGCTTTCCAGTATTTAGCCTACAGTGTCGTGCGGGATTTCTCTGAGAAGTTTGGGACTGTTCAGTTGCCTTTCCTTTTTTGTAGCCAAGTTAAGCATAAACTGTCGTCCTCACGGGAACCCGCAGCAAAGCACAATCTAGCCCGACAGCAGTCTGACGAGCACTGAACCCCAAGGAGATTTAATAGAAGGAGGGGGCCAGGAACCTCGTCTGTGAAGCTCAAGTTTCCGGTGGGACTTTCAGGTGTGGCTGCTGCCAGTCACCGTATGCACCAATCGCATATAAGTACACTAGTTTGTTTGTTGCTTTCCCGCAAAATTCTTTGCTCCCGTGTTATTTCCACAAATGAGATTCATGAACGCGTCACAGCCACACCGGAATGGTTAACTCGCTGACGAATGGAACTTAGGGCGGCAGGGCTCCCTCCTTCCTATTAACGCTCCTTGCTGAACCCCAACCCACGACGTTCTCTGTTCGCGGATGTACAGGTCTGTCCGCGGATGTACAGCTAGAGCTCCGCCCTGGCGCCCCTGCAGCCATACTCTCCCTTCGCTACACCCGGCAACCATGAGGGTGTTACGAATTTTTAAGGCGGCGGGGCACTGTAACGCACGGAGCTGTTGCAACTATTTCCTACAGATCGACTATGTATTTCTTACAGCTCGACGGTTTTCTACAGCTTAACTATTTTTTAAAGCTCGACTATTTCTTACAGTTGGACTTTTTCTTACGGCTCCACTATTTCCGACAGCTTGACTATTTCCTACAGCTCGACTGTTTGCTACAGTTTGACTATTTCCTGAAGCTTGACTATTTCTTGCAGTTGGACTGTTTCCTAGTGTTTGACTATTTGCTACTACTCAACTATTTCCTACAGCTTTACTATTTCCTGCAGCTCGAATGTTTCCCCTAAAGCTTGACTATTTCCTATAGCTTTACTATTTCCTATAGCTTGACCATTTCCTAATGCTTGACTATTTCCTAAAGCTACATGCTGCAAGTGTAGTTAACGTTTTGGCAACATGGTCTATACGTAATGCTTGATAATACTCTCCAGCTTTTAATCGGCAGATGCTGTAAAGTTTTAACTACATTGATATGCGTTTTAGTGTTGCTGTACTAGCTTTCTTGGTCTGCTGTTTTGGTGGTGGCTGTATTTAACCCAACTTGTTCTTGTATGTAGTTGTGTTGTCCTTCGTTTTTATAGTACTTAGCGATGATAAGAAGAACTGTATCGCATAAGCAAAGTCTTTCCTTAGTTGAGATATATTGCTTGTTGGTAGAAAAGGGTTTTCTGGCCATTAAAACAAACTGTGGTGTCATAAGTTGCCCAGTGCGGTTTCATGCTCTACACCTGTTAGCTAACACGAAAGTCCCTCGGTAACTCGCTTGAAATTTAGTTTGTAAACCATCCAAAAAATGTGCAATTATAATTAGATAGGTATTTATCAAGTTTCTTCTAATAACCGCAACAACCAATGCTAGAAATGGTTACAGGGGCAAGTTGTACGCTACAATATGACTACTTACCAATTCTTTGCTCTCCTGTTCACCAACGGGAGACCGAGTTGGATGCGCAGCCGCTGCGATTGATGAAACTAGAGCATGCCGGCAATTACTGGAGACCGACTTTCACCGCCGAGCTGTTCGGCGTGTGCGTGGCGCTGCTCTGCTCCTCATTAGAGACAGCGATGAGAACAACTTTACCATATTCTCTGACTCACGGAGGGTAGTACAGGCCATTCGAGGATACGACAGCATCCACTCCGTTATCAACAGAATTGTAAGTATGATACAATAACAAGAGGATGAAAAGTCCGTGTGTATCTGTTGAGTTGTTCTTACTCTTCTTTCCCGACTTGCTGTTCCCATGCGCGTTGATCCTGTGTGGGAACACCCTCGTGCATGGGTTCCACGTATCTATCGTCACACTATGTGTCCCTTGCTTCTTCCTCTGTTAGATCGCCTTTGCTGTGGAGACGGAGACTTAAACTACTCAATATAATAATAATGTATCTGTTGAGTACATGGTCATATTGACATCGCGGGCAATGAGCTCACTGATGGGGAGTCGAGGCCTAGTGGCCCTGTCGGGTTTGCCTACGGTTAGCCGTGCAGTCCTCTGCCGAGACCATTACCCACTAATCAAACGAAACCTGCACGTGCTATGGCAAACCCAGTGGCTGGCGCAGACAAATAATGAATTACGAACAATTAAAGAAGCCTTCCGACAATGGCACTCGTCAAATAGCGACGACCGCCGAATGGACGTCGTACTGTGCCGCCTACATATTGGCCACACGAGACTTACTCACGACTATTTGCGGACAAGGCAACCGCAACCTTATTGCGACGACTGTGTCGTACCACTCACGGTCTTGCACTTGATGGCAGAGTGTCCCACCTTCTCCGACGAGTGGAGGGACTGCTTTCCTAACCTGCATTTTCGGAATGCTGACTCCATCCTCCGAGGCATGCTTTCTGAGGGACCTCGCGGCCAATTCATTAGAAATGCCCTAAAGAATTTTCTCATCAGGTGTGACCTCTATCACAAACTGTGATGAATCCATTACGATAAATGCTATCGTCAACTACGGCTCTAATTTTCTCTCTGTGAATTACATCTACTATATGTAAAATTAAATAACGATAATAAAGTTCTCCTTACAACTATTTTATAATACTAAATGAGACAAATACCGCGCCCTAGCAGCGCATGAGCCTGTGGCTAAGCACAGGAATAGTTCGGCGCGATATAGGCAGAGTGCTACTGGAGCGCTAGTAAAATTTCTACTATGTACTACTGTTCACTATTTTCGGTCCTAAAGCTGGTGGGATGTTATTAGCTTTTTTGATTTCGCGGGACTGCTTGTTATTTTTGGTCGAGCAGTGTAGGGTTAGAAATGCTCGCGCCTTATTTCCTGCCAGACATGGTGCGCCTGGCCGAGATTGTACCAAAAGAGCTCATCTGAGTTCGACCCAACTTCTAAACTATATGATATAAAATTGGATCGCTGTTATATAGTCTTCGTTTCTGATACGGCGGGAAAACTCTCATTATAATAATAATTGTTATTTTTGCTGCCATGATTATATTTTATCGATAGAGATCATTTTTCTGTTCGTAATAAGTCTACTGAGGTCTCAGTGTCTGCACCACTGATGTACCATCCTATCTCGATTCCCATAACTCTTATTATGTGGGCACATACGTGCGAACTAGCAAGTGTCTTCCTTGGTGGCTGTTTTAGTGTGTCCGGCGCCAGCCGAAGGAAATTTTAATTGCACAGACTCTTTGGCTTAATTGCATAGTTTGCACATTGCCGGAAAACGTGTTGTATTAGTACTTTAATTTACATATTTTATATCCACAGCGTAGTTTATTGTTTAGTGTGCTGCGGGTTTTTGGTGCAAGATGGACTTGAGATCCAATAGCAGACACTCGGTATTCTGCCAATGCGTTGTGTCCAGGGAGCCTTAAGCTGGCGTATATATCACCTACTCACATGCTCGCAGTGGTAGAGCGATTAAAGTGTTGCGCTTGTTGTCTCTGGAGCCTGGCCGGGGATGTCATGCGATGCTTGGGATTGTAGCGTCAGCGTTTCTGACATTCATAGTTCGCTGCGAGAACACTTGCCGATCCAGCGATGAGGACGGTGTTGTTCTCATCTGGGCTTTCCGTCTGCCACGATTGGACGAGTGAACACGTTCAAAAGACTAACGTGTAGACCAGTCCTACGGAATTCATAATTTCATGGCCTGATCCGTACCCTGACTGGTATATTCTGGCGAGCCCTTTCCCCGTCACTCTAAATATAGGCCTTACGACCCCAAGAGCAAACCTGAGTACCTTTTCCGCAGGAGATGTTGCAGCTGGCCTCAGTTTGTGCTGACAAAGTTAGTTTTGTAAAGTTAGGTAGGTTCTCTATATTTCCTTTTCTTTTCCTCGAGGTGGGCTGTCGATCGAGGTAGCCACTTAGTCCGCGGGACTTCTCTACTTTCTCTCTTGTGGAATGCCACGAAAGGGGCCGTCCACTCAAGTGTCTTTTGCTGTGTTTTCCTGCCCAAAGTAGCGCACGTGGCCGACTCGAGACACTTGGTCGTCCGTGGTGTGCTACGCCCGCGGCGACCGCACCAAGCCTCACTGCTGGGATCACACTTTGTGTGGGTGCGATGGTTAAACATGGAGTTGAAATAATAATAATGGACTGACCCGTATTTCTACGTTTGTTGCGTCTATCTACTGCTTTTGTTGTGAGATTAATTGTGATGTTTGATAGTTTTTATGCTAGTAGGGTTCACCGTAACGTTCTACGTTTCTCTGTTACATATGCTGATTCCTTTAATCTGAACGCCAAAGCCTTTCTTTGTCTCTATTTTATTGTATATGTATACTGTATGCCCATCCTACTGTGCCGCCTTCCTGTGCCTGTACTGTGTTCTTAATTTTCTTTCCCCACGTGATATACTTATATGCACAGTATTTTGTTCGTGGGTTCCCCATTGTTCTGGATTCGGGACGCCCTCAGGGGCATATTGTGGCGGGCCCTTTCCCTGCTACAATATGTTTGGGCATCACGCACCCAAGGGTCCTGAGTGCCTTCTCCGCAGGGGATGTAGCATCTGGCCGCAGTTCCTGCTGACGAGGTTAGTTTTATAAAATTAGGTAGGCTATCAATACTTCCCCTTCTGTTTCGGGAGGTGGGCTGCCGATCGAGGTGGCTGACCTGTTCCCGCTAGACTTCTACTTTCTTGTATTTCGTTTCCTTCCCCTGTGCGGCGTAACTGAGCGACAGCGTTCA
>LQNS02000303.1:13660849-13676334 GCA_001587735.2 Parhyale hawaiensis
GACCAGCCATCTATGATGGTAAAACATGTGTTACGTAGAGCTATGCAGGTATATCGATCCAAAGATGTGATGTCGCGGGTATGCCCATACCCTGTTGCGCATCACCCTGCTAATGGAATTGGAGTTTAAATGTACCTCAGAGAAGAAGCGCATGTGGTTTTTTGTACGTAAAACGATATGTATCTCTAACTTCGAATTTGAAACGAAATAGGCTTCAAATTATGATAAAAACTAGTGTCCCGAGCCGTCATTGTAAATGACGGCATATTGGGTTATTAATGACTGGTGCACGTGTCCGATAAATGACAGCAGTAAGTTAGCCCTTCAGGAAAACCCCCGCTAGTGGCCCGGACCGTCATTATAAATGACGGTAGAAAATTAGCACCTCAGGGAAACCCCCTCTGTCTCTTGTGCTTAGTACTGTTCAGAGGCTTCCTTAATGAAAATTCAGCATTCTGCCTGGAGCGCCCAAGTGCGACCCCCGTATCCAAGATACCGTCTTCGGCACCTGAACATGTCCAGACACGAACATGCTGGCGAGCTCAGGTCACTCAGCTGGAACGCTCAAGTCCGACCCATGTATCCAAGATACCGTCATCGGCACATGAATTTTCTCCTATCTTATTCCCATAGAGCGTGACAGGGAAGATATAAATATAAAAATAAAAACACGACGTGAATTATTATATAGTACTGATTACCTTTTAAACAGTTTTACGGTCTTTTTCAACTGAAGGTCACAACTCGATATTAATAAAAAAGTTTACATATTCATGAGAATGAAGCAGTTTAAGACTTTTTTTGGCAATAACGTTTTCGTCGGAAATGTATCGTTTTCGAGATATTTGACTCTGAAGTTTCCATTTTTTTTCTATGGGGAAAAAGTTAGGTTAGGTAAAGTTGACTTAGGTAAGGTTAGGTTGGGTTAGGTACAGCTAGGTAGGGTTAGGTTAGGTAAGGTTAGGCAAGGTTGGGTTACTTTAGGGTAGTTTACGTTCCTATGGGGTCGTCGGTTATTTTTTCCCAAAGGAAAACAATGGGAACTTCGAAGTTAAATTATTCTGAAACTAAGCATTTGTGAAGGAAACATCATTCCCAAAAAAAATGTCTTAGAATTCTTCATAGTACCTAAATATATGAATATTTTTTCCAATATTGAGTCGTGACCTTTAGTAGAAAATTACAGTTTTTTATTTACAGAGCGTAACGCACCTTCAATTGACATTTTGCTCTCGAGGTGATAACATGTTATTGTGGTGATCAGGGAGTAAAAATTTTTATTTATCCTCCCTGGTGGTGACGGTACTAGCAATCTGTGATTTGCAACGTCCATTAGCACGCGGTTTGTCAGCTTGGTTGATTTGCACTATATATTTTGCCAGCTATACTCTATTGTGCATCATAAGCTTTACTTTATATAGTCTATATTTACCTCCGCCAAGGAGGTTATGTTTTCGTCTTGTTTGTCTGTCTTATTGTCTGTTTGTTTGTTTGTTTGTTTGTCTGTCACCAGGATAACTCAAAAGGTTATGAACCGATTTGGATGAAATTTACAGGGCTTGTTAGGTATGTTGAGAGAAACAGATGATTAACTTTTGGTGAATATATGTTCATCCGTTTGTTTGTTTGCGTCATTTTTCTCGATGCCATAACTCAAAAAGTGAAGAATGGATTTTAATGAAATTAACATGAGTTGTTAGGTATATAACAAAGAGTAGATGACCAAATTTTGGTAATGGTCCGTTTGTTCGTTCGTTTGTCACTTCTTAATTTTATGCTTGTTAGCACAATAACTCAAAAAATAATGAATGGATCTTCATGAAATTTATAGTTGTTAGTAATGGTAAAAGACATAAAGAATCAAATTTTGGTGCAGATCGGTTGGTTCGTTTGTATGTTTGACTCATATTTGTTATAACGTTTGTTTACAGTATAACTCAAAAAGTTATGAACGGATCTTCAAAAAAATGGAACAAGCTGTTAATATAAAATGACACAAATGATTTGATTTTGGAGTTTATGCAAAGAAAATTATGGTTTCAGAGCCAATTTGAATTTTTGCTACCGTTGGCTCACATGGCGGATGGTATGCGCTCTCAGAATGCTCTAGTTAAGGCTTCTTTTTGTGGCTACATTCGTAATAAGATACACTGCGATCACGATCACCGTGATCGCTTGCAAGCTATTGTTAGATTGTGGAGTATTAGGTGCTATATATTGCAGATTTACTATTTATATATTAGTAAATATATATGGAAACTCTATTTTCACAACTTTCAATATTATACAGTAGAGATTTATTAAATAGTTGTACCTCAAATGAGCTGTTCGAAGAAAATTTTGGATAGAAAACCATGAAGAAAGATGCATAGGCGCATGTGGATTGCTAACATGCCAACCTTACCTCTTTACAGTAACGACCTTAGGTATAATCAAAGCGTTGCAGTACTTCATGTATTAGCCCTCCCTGTGTTTCATGGGAAAGTGATATTATTGATGAAGTTGTGTTAATCCTTCAATGATTATTTACGTTCTTCCAGCTGTACGCACTGGCACTCGTGCACTGTTTGCTCTTAAAATGATTACCTAAAGCTGTATAGTCATTAGTCATTAGCAGTACCTGCTCTTCGCTCCTAACATTAGAGAACAAGCATTTTTACATTTAAACTTGTGGATTTATTTGTCGAAAGCTCACCAATATCTAAAATAGGTGAGAAGCTTAGAATGGTCTGGGTCTGGGTTTGCAAGTTAGTTAGGGCGCATGTCACATCGCAACACCACGACGGCAACAATATCATCCGCTCGGCCAATTTACCGTTTGCGATGTGTTTCTTTTCTTTTATCGTTATTTTCTTAATATTTACGTTTTATATTGCTTTTTTGAAGGAAAAAAAAGTATATATATATATAATATAATATTAGTGCTTTTTAAACAAAATTAATTTTGAAAGAGCTTAATACGTGAGAACCATCAAATGAAATCAGTAACATCGTACGCCGCCATATTGAAAGAGAGTTTGTTTATATAGAACATTACGCGGAATCGTCACCAGTGGGCGACGGACGGAAATCGGGACAAAATATGTCTATGTATTTTCCGCTCTTTGCCTTGGTGTTGGTGAGATTATTGGTTGTTCTTCATTATATGGGTAAATTTCGTGTCAGAAAACAGTGTAGTTTAACAATAAAACGTTGTTTGTTGAATTATTTGAAGTTTATGTCACTTTTAGCGGGTAGCAATCGAGAAAATCGTGTAATTGATTAAAGTGAAAGAGCGCGCAAAGTTATCGCTGAGTGCAGCAACGACCGCCGCTATCAAACTTCGAAACACTGTTCAGCAACTTTTCATGCCTTCCAAAATCAGGCGACTAAAAATTTCTGGAGTGCCGTGCAGTTTTAATGATAAACGAACATGAAACTAGCAACGTACGTTATCAATCTCAATTTGATGATATGTTATTCTGCTGAGGCAAAAAAAAAAAAAAAAAACGAACTATCCTGTAAAGGCTGAAAATGTTAACCGTTGTCAGCGCACTTGGCAGTTGGCGCGCAATGCCGCATTTCAGAGTTCCTGTGATCCTTGTAGGTATAAAGCCCGGTGCCCCTGTGACAACTTTCGTTGCCGCTAGCAGCCAAAAAGCAACTCAAGTAATCCGTTAATTAGCCGTGGCACAGCTCCAGCTTGTGTAAAATTTAACTGCCGGTATAAATACTGATGGAAAATTTCAGTCGCTTCTGCAATTTTTACACCATAGAGTGGCAATGGGGAACTTTCAACTATCGCTCCTAATTATGAGCAGTTTTAGTCCATAAAGAGTGATACTTTCAGAAGTAGTGAAGGACATTCATAGACTTCATGCTGAAGTCACGATCACGACTACGCAGTCGGATTAGTTGACTTGGCTCTAGGCCAAAGATGATGAGACTATATAAGATTAACCCAGGGGGCGGGGCAAAGCTGCGGTGCACCAAGGGTAATAAGGCGTGTGATGTCTTGAAGTAATTCGGTAATTCGCAGCTATTTTATTGTTTCTCCATCATTTCATTTGGGCCTCCAGAGTGGTCTACATGTCCTGTCCTACAATCTTAATAGTTGCACAAAAAACGTATCGAAGCATCTACTAACTTTTTAATCTCTCCCTAAAGGATAAAATTTTGAAAGAACGTTGGTTAAAGGATGTTAAAAGAACACATGAATTGAACCCTGTAAATGCCTGCATGTGTCAGAAGCACTTTGCTGCCAACGCAGTTTATCATCTTTAAAATGCAACCAGTCAAGTGAGTTTTATCGAGAGTAATATGGCATTCTGAAGGTGGAATCATGATATGCATGACTAAAAACCTTCATGTTTTCGATTTATTCCTATCTTCTACCAATGACCTGCTATCCTCTATAATTTCAAACCGCTGCAAAAAAAAAAGTTCAGATGCGTATGACTAAACGCCGGGATAGAGGGACGTTTTACCAAAATTTGTTTGGAAAGATTAGAGCGTCAGAGGAACAAATTACTTTCCTTCCGGCGAAGAAATATGAAAGCAAAAGTTTATACATAATACGCAGAAGCCATACAATTGCTTGGTAAAATTAGAAAAAACATCAGCTACTTATACGCTGCATGCGTTACAGCTGTGTCCTAACCTACGCTGGGGAAAGACCGGAGCGTTGCATGTCGCTTGTATCTAGGGTGGGGCGGCGGCCGTAAGTGTCGCGTCCGACTCGCGTTACCTAACTTGAAAAAAAAAAAAAATACCTAACCGCATTTTCCACTCCTAAACTGTCTTAAGGAACGATGTTGTTGAAAATGGCGAATGTTAAACCCATATATATTTTTTTCAATGTTGCGGTAATTTTCACATTTAGGAGCTTACAGCTAGAAAGCAAAGAATGCAACGGGAGGACTCAATAGGACTAAAGTAAAACTTAGCTGTGACTGCACGTAGCAAATTTACATCACATCGACGAGTCGAAGTATTTGAGTGTGGGACCTCAGGCCTTCGTATGCTGTTTTCTTGAACGTATCACCGTATTTTCTCGATTTATTTCATTCAATCTCCCGCTCATGACTGGCCAGCTACTTGAGCTGCAAAATACCGTAAAATGTTGTCGCCAAGTACAGAAAGTTCGGGCAATAGGCTAACTGTTAGGTTAGCCTATTGCTAAGCTAACTGTTAGGTTTCTCTCGCGTACAGAATTGGCTAGAATGGTGCTTATATCTGTTGAGAAGGAATAAATATGTTCTGTGAAGAGTACTGTGCACTGAATGATGTGTAAATAAGGTTTCAATCAAGAAAAAGAAGTTGAATCAGGTCTCCGAAAGGGAACAAATTGGGCGCTAGTGTTGTGAAAGTTTCCGCCAGCATGCACTGCAATTTTCCATAAATAATTGCTAAATTAATATAGGCTATATTATCTGAATTTATTTATACGTTTGAGATGAATTTCGCAATTTAAGACGATTTTTCTGGTTAAATTAGTTAAAATGCTCCTAGGCTGCTCAGCCATAGATTCGTCGATGATGACGTCACTTTCTGGTGCTAATTTCTCGTGAGTTCCCCGTTACGCTCTTTGCCTTATGGTAGCGGAGGATCTGTTAACGACGAGTACGCTACGCCACAGCTTAGGGCCACATTTTACGGACACTCTTCGAAATAATAATGGTGAAATTTTATCCTTCAGAGAGCTAAGAAAGTTCATAGATGCTTTGATACGTATTTTTGTGCAAATGTAAACTTTGTAGGACTTGTAGGACACTAGGGGCGTAGCTAGGGTATAAAGCGCCCGAGGACAAAGTATGTTTTGGCGCCCCCCATTTCTTGAAGGCGATATACAATGTATCAAAGGTGTGATCTGTAATTGAGACTACCGAGAGAAATTGCCACATTGTGCCTGGTGCATACATCCTCGCAAGCTTCCAAATTGAGAGTAATGAAAACTGCGATCCAAGGAATATCTTCAGGAGTTTTTACAAAATGAACAGGGAATAAGCTTAGGCAACAATCGTACAACGTCTTTTGTAGGTTTTTTAGATTTGTTGATTAGCTGAAACATACAGTATCTGTCTAGGACAACGTTCCACTGGATTATTCCTGGTACACACATACTAGTCAAAAGAAGACATTTAGTCGTTTCCCACAACCGAATTCGTTTTTGTGTCCGCTGTAAAAAATTTTGAATCTTAATTCAAGGCAACTTTGAAGAAATGTTAGAGACTTAGCTAATTGTACTTGCTGAGTCAACTGAACTAACAGCTAGTGGCCAAAGAAAGTTTCCTCATCTAGTCGTCCGTTTAATTTGATGGGCCCTTCGTAAACACAGCTTTGAGTTCACTAAGGCCGAATTCAAACGCCACTCCCATCAACATGTCCGAACAGGTGAAGGAACACGATGTGTCCTTCAATTTTGTTGTTGCCGTCTACACGTAGAAGCAGGAAGCAAAGAATACAACGGGAGGACTCAATAGGATTAAAATAAAACTTAGCCGTGACCGCACGGAGCAAATTTACATCACATCGACGAGTCGAAGTATTTGAGTGTGGGACCTCAGGCCTCCGTATGTTATTTTCTTGAGCATATCACCATATTTTTCGATTTATTTCATTCAATCTATCGCTCGTGACTGGCCAGAGTTACTTGAGCTGCAAAATATCGTAAAATGTAGTCGCCAAGTACAGAGTGTTCGAGTAATATGCTACGGTTACTGCAGTTTCTCTCGCGTACAGAATTGGCTATTGGTGCTTATATTTGTTGGTAAAGAATAAATATGTTCAGTGAAGCTATGACATCGTTTCGTTTTATTTTTGTTTATAATATACATCCGTTGATAGTTAAATTCCTATCCTATAATCTTATAGCATGAGTTCAAGTGGGACAGCTGTTTTCTAGGATATTTATAATGTGATGAAACGATGGAAGAGAAATCATAACACGAAATCGATACTTCAAAGAAAAATGTTTTTCGTGTACGCACAACATATATATTCAGGTTTTTCTGAATTACTTGGAATGCACAGGTTTCGAGCATCAAAATGGTGGCAAAAAGAAATTTTAGCGACTTGTTTATTATCTTGGAACGCTACAAAGGATAGAACGGCATGCATTCGCTATGTTTGCCGCAACTGACTGATACAGCAGGCTGAAAAATACGGATGTGCTTCGTCCTTTAAACTGGCACATTTGCAGCACTTCCCTCTGCCAACTGAACGCGCCGCGTCCATCAGTTTGAGCGAAGGCGTGTGAGACGACTGATTTGTGAACTCGGCTTAAAATTGTGTTAAAATGTTTGCCGTCTTTTCAATTTGCTCGGTAAGGGCCGTTTATTAACGTTCAGACATGGCTACAAACTTGGTGATAATTATAGCTCAATATTATTTGAATATGGAGGGGAAATGGTAAAACTCGTTCTTTTGACTAGCATGTGTACAGGCTCGTGCAGCAACGCACTAGGACGTGGCGGAATAGCACTTTTTATTTGAGTCATCTGACTGCCATGATGATTCGCTATTACAGTTGGAAAAAGCTTGAAGTAACCGAACTTCTTCGCATTTCTTTTAGGCCATGCGCGGTAGCCCACTTCATATATTGGACTAGTTTGCATAAAACATCACAATATACTTGGGCCTTACAACCCCAAGGGTCCCTAGTGCCTTCTCCGCAGCGGATGTCGCAGCTTCCCGCAGTTCCTGCTGACGAGGTAAGTTTTGTAAAGTTAGGTAGGCTCTCAATACTTCCTCTTCTGTTTCGGGAGGTGGGCCGCTGATTGAGCTGGCCTACCTACTCCCGCTAGACTTCTACCTTTTCGTTTTTCGTTTCCTTCCCCTGTGCAGCGCAGCTGAGCCCAAGCGTTCAGCCGTGCCCGGGGGTTGGAGATGCTCAACGTGCGCCTTTTTCCTGTCAGTAGCGCACTGACCACTAAGATCTACCTGCAGAAAAGCCGATATAAAATCATGGATAATTTAAAACGAGATAGACTTCGCGTCCCTAGTAAGGGTTAGGTGACGCGTCATTGATTCGCTATTGTCCCCATTCAGTACTGATGTTCTTGGGATTTCCCTCATGTTCATGAGACAGCCTGCTCGTTCTGAGACGCGTTGTTTACTTTTATTTTGGTTTGCGTATTAGCTAGTTCTTCATAGCTTCGGAAATTTGACTACCGCTTTATAGTTTTAAGCAGTCGAGAACTATAAGTCTTTTTTGATTCGATGGACTTCGGCTGACGTTGGCAGCCCAAGCTTCGTAAGTGGGATTCATAGCTTGGGAAATAATCCACGCAGAGAAATAGGCTTGGGAAAAAGAGTGTGTAGCACAACAAAAGTTGCACAGTGTCACTTGTGCTTCTGTTTTGAATGTATCTGATTGGTCAAAGACTCAAAGGCAACAGTGTGCATCATTGGAACATATATACACTATGAACTGTCGCTTACAATTGCTCACGTCACAACGCCTCCCAACCATGCTCTTTCAATTCTGTTAGTTCTTGTCCAACTTACCCGTTCTGGTTTTTATATCATTGGCGCAGGATCACATAGCGTCGGTTATTAGTGTCCGGGGGCACCCTGAAATTTATTTCTACAGAGAGTTTGTGTAGCTTGGATATTTTGGAGCTCAGTCGTTTCAATTGAAATTGTGGCCTGTACCCTGACATTATTTCTGTACCCTACATACCTGTTCCTTCGCCGTATAGATTTTCTGCAGACAAATCTCCTGCTGTCCGCGCCAACCAAGGTAAGCTTTGATTCATTGCTGTATATGGCATGTCGCCCTTTGGTGTCCTTTGCCCGGAAGTTGCTCAGTGACATGAGATAACTAAAGTTTCTCATTCTTCACGCTGCTGTACGAGTGAGAAAGTTTGTTGTGTCAGTTGCCGTGTGTAGTGCAACTTTCCTGCATGGCGGGAGGAAAGCGTGCTGTTCAACTGAGTTTTCGGGAAAGTTTTTCTGCTGCTGTGGAGTCTATTCTATGAAAAAAACTGTGGTTTGGTTCAAAGAAAGTTAATTTTACTTACCATTATGGAAGTTTTTTTTTACAACACGAATGATCTATTTGTTTTGAATTATTTTGCTTCTTGAGATGTTGTATTTTTAGCGGTACGACCGTACGAACAACAGCTTACTAAAATTTCTTTTGCAGTTTCGAAACTGCTTGTTATGATTCAGGCATAGTGGCGCTTTGTTTCCTCAGTGTCTCGGACGGACGCCATAGAAAGGGCGAGGGACGCCCGAATTGGTTGGCGGCATAGGTTACAATTGCCGCGTTCTTCAGGCTCCCTATTAATGAAAATTCAATGATGTATGTTGATGTGGTAGCGTTACTTGTTTTTATGTGAGAGATAAAACAGGATCACCAATAACTATAACGCTATACGTTTCTATTACTGGCATTTTCCTTGCTCCACCCAGCAAAAGTGTTAATGCTAGATTCGTTTGTATTTTTCGGTACAGCAGTTTTTATTGCGCTTTTCGACCTTTTTCAGCACCCAAGCAATGCGATTTGTGACTCCGTACACACTCTACAAATTAAAATAGGTTGCATTGATAGTTTGATTCGTTAAACATATATTACTAGTGGCCCATGTCGTCATTATAAATGACGGCAAAAAGTTAACACTTCACCAAAAAACCCCCGCCGTCTTTTGGGCTTCCTCATTTTTCACCTCTCTAATACTGAAGAAAAAGATTCCAAGGTATCCAACTTTTTTTTGTCGCCTTTTGAAATCTGAATTTTCTCCTATCTTATTAGTTCTATTTTCCCCTATCTAATACTGAAGAAACAGATTTCAAGGTACCCCACTTTTTTTTTTTTACATTTTGAAACCTGAATTTTCTCCTATGTTGTTAGTTCTATTTTTCCCCTATCTAATACTGAAGAAACAGATTCCAAGGTACCCCACTTTTTTTTTTACATTTTGAAATCTGAATTTACTCCAATGTTATTCCCATAGAGCGTGACAGGAAAGATATAAATAAATAAATAAAAACACGACGTGAATTATTATATAGTACTGATTAGTAGTCGGTCCTGCGAACGATCGAAACGACAATATCGTAGTCTCCGGTTCGATTTACCAACTTCTGTTGGAAGAAAAACATTCACAATTTTTTCTTGGGTTTTTCTTCAATTTCAGAATCCAGACAAACATAACTTAACAACGATTTGTTTATCTGCAAATTATCTCGAAACAATATCGGAAGACTAAGGCACATTTCTCTTGAAATATTAATTTCATTATTGAAGTTATCCAGTTTAAGCTAGTGCATTACAGCTAAAATCATTGTGACTGTCGCCATGAACGATTCTCGCGTCTGCAATCTGTCTCTCTAAGCCTTCGCTTCATCTATTATTTTCTTGAATTTCTTTCACATACACTATATATTGTATGGACAGCAAAGCCTTAGCTCCCTTTGAAACCTTGCTTCTTCATCCGCCATATTTGTATGAGCAGCGAAGCTTTAGTTCCAGGGGATGACTTATTCCCTCCTCCGCCGTCTTTGTATGAGCAGCGAAGCTCCTGCTGCTCCGGGCCAAGACTTATTCGCCCATCCGCCACCTTTAATTACACTTCCTCTTCGCGTATACCTCCAACGATCAGAGTTCCCGGCCGTGTCCGTCGCTGCCAGTGATAAATTCTATTTCTCGGCTTGAGTTTTATTGGAATGGTAGAGAAATAAAACTGCCTCTAGAGTGATCAATTTATCGATGACAATAAAATGGCCTGCTGCCTTCGGGTCCGGTGAAGAATCTGCCGAGTTTATGGGCTCGTATCGAAATAGTTGGGCTCTGCAATTGCCAGGACCATCAGCGACTTGGACAGATTGTGTCTCTGTTGCTGCCAGCATCTGCTCATCTGTGTCGAGCATCTTAATTGAGTGCATAAACCAATGACTTGGCCATCGCGTCTACGTCCTCCGTGCATCTCAGCTGAGCGCACGAACCGATGATCTTCAGATCAGTTGTACGAGCCGTAGTAGTTGCAGTATTTAAATTGATCAATTGTTTTTGTGTTATTTTTGTTAGCGTTGTCTTCGTGTCTTCGCTGCAAGCAGCACAGCTGAATGCTAAAATTTACCATACATTCGGGACGCTCATCTATTTCTTCTTGGACATTTCAAATGTTCGCATAGATCAATTTTTGCCTGCTTTTTGACGTCTATAGCCGGATTCCACTATCAACTTTCGTGGCGTTACAGCCCGTCAGCTGAAAACGACGTTGCTGCTCAGACGACTGAGAGAGGTATACGAAGGTGCTACGGTAGTATACAGGAGCTCAAGGATTATGAGACTAACAGGTTAACCCACGAGGCGGAGCCAAGCTGTCGTGCATCATGGGTCATGAGGCGTGTGATGTCATAAAGTTCAAGTACGGTAATTTGCAGCTATTTTAAAGTGTTTCGCCATCATTTCATTTGGGCCTCCAGAGTCTCATGCACGTCCTACAATCAATATAGTTCCACAAAAATATGTATCAAAGCATCTACGAACTTTTTTTTAGCTCTCCGAAAAGCAAAATTTTGAATGAACGTTAAAAAGGCTTGTAAAAGAGCAGATGAATTCAACCGACAAATGCCCGCATGTATCAGAAGCACTTTTAGAGCCAAGTTTATTGTCTTTAAAACGTAACAAATCAAGTGAGTTTTATCGAGAGTAACATGGCATTCTAAAGATGGATTTATATAAGCGAATCCCGCAATGTTTTCGATTTATTTTTGTCTTCTACCAAAAATCTGCTATCCTCTATAATTTCAAACAGCTGCAACAAAAATTGGCTCAATGCGACCGATTGAACGCCGAGATAGAAGAAGTTTTTAACAATATTTGTAAAAAAAAACATTAAAGGACAAGAAGACAAAAACAATTTAGCTTCATTCCGGTGAAATAATATTAAAGCAAGCGTCTATATATAATTCGGAGAGGCCATAAATTTGCTCGGTAAAATTAGAAAAAATGCATCAGCTGCTATACCCATGTCGCTGCGCGCGTTACAGTAGTATAACAACAGTAGGGTCGCGTCCGACTCGCGTTAACTAACTTGCAAAAAAGTAACCTAACCGTATTCCCCACACCTAAGCTGTCTTACGGAACGATGTTGCTGAAACTGGCGAATGGTAAATCTATAATTGGTCCAATGAAGCCGCAGATTAAGCGCTTAGGAAAAGCCCATATGTTAATGACGCGTATGCGACTGCACAGCTTAGGGCAACATTTTACCGAAACTCTCCGACCGGGTGCGTGCCTCTCACGGGAAAAGAACCTAAATAATAATAAAATTTTACCTTTCAGAGAGCTTAAAATATATTGGTAGACGTTTTTATACATATTTTTGTGCAACTATAATGATTGTAGGATACTCTGGAGGCCCAAATGAAATGATGGAGAAACAATGTAAAAGAGCTGCGAATTACAGTACTTGAACTTTATGACGTCACACGCCTCATTACCCATGATGCCCTACAGCTTGGCTCCGCGCCCTGGGTTAACCTGTTATAGTCTGACCATTTTATGAAGGCTGTTTGGTCTTGGTCAAATTGCTCTACAACGGGGCCAATCCTATGAATATTTCTAAGATTTCTCTATATGCAGTTAGTGGGCGGGGATAAGATATGGGCCGAACAAAATCTCAGACATACTCATAGAATAGAGGATTTGACCACGGCCGAACCGCCTTCATAAAATGGTCAGACTATAGTCTCATAATCCTTGACCGGAAGTTGTATTATTATTGACGGCGTCGAAGCGAACTTCGGGTGAGCCTTGTTTTATGAAACTTTCGCTCTATCTGTTTTTGCAATGTTATATGAGCATAAAACTGTTATTTACATTTTTAATGATACTTCGTTTGTCTCATATAACGAAAGAGCAGCGAAAAATGTTCCAAATATTTTGCAGTTTCACAGTAACACCCCTAACTCGTTCTAACCATGACGTCACATCTTTTAATTTTGGTAAATATTTTAAAAACAGTGAGGAAGTATTCGTTTCGTAGGTGCTACTATGTAAAAAATATTGGAAAGGAAAGTTTTACTAAACTATATTTTTGCATGCAGAAAAGTCGCTAAATGTGCAAGTTTTCATTATTTTCTAGCCAAATTTTAGATGAAATCACTGAGTTCTGGCGTTTCATAAGCAAACATAACCCGATTTTCTTTTGTTGTATAGTAAATGAAAGGAGCCAGATAACTGGAGGCTCATTACTGGCAGTGAGAGATTTATTAATGATTTAAAGCTGATTCATTTATTTTTTTTGGGTTTTATTGGAGTGCATGCTGAACGTAAGTAGACCGAACCTTCAGGATTGTCTTGACAAATTATCACACGCTGCCTTAGCCACCTGTCTACGCCACGTTGCATCTAAACTACCGTTTCGACGAAGCTCGACATAACGATAAGTAAAAATGTAGATAGTTGATACTAGTACACTTGTAATTGCAACCAATTAATGTTGCAAATCTATTGTTATCTTGTAGATATGCTGTAGAGAAAGTTTTACGAAGTCGCAACACACCACCGTTCACACGCACATTTAAAGGCGTCTTTTTGTGGCCACGCTCGTAAGCAGAATCACTGTGATCATGATCATCGTGATCACTTAAAAGCACAAGAACGGTCAACGATTTTGTAAACAAACCAGAGACGCCATACCAATTTTCGAAAAATATGTTCTGTCGTATTTTTAGGGGGAATGGTAGGGAATGGATTTCTCATGAGCCTTTAATTTATTTTGAAGCCAGTGCATAAGTGAACTAGCCATATTTAAAGCATTTTCAACGTACACAGATATAATACTAAGGAAACTGCAATTCTGGAAGACAATATTACAAACAATCATCATAAAATTATTTAATTTATTCATGAATATACGAAAACATCACGACTTTGCATTTCAAATTTTGAATTTTTACTTGTTTAACGGCTGGAATCACTCTTTGATCACGCATGATTAGCCTGGAGAAGAAATCACGCTGCGATCAATTCTCACCACTGATCACGGTTGATTGCTATCAGAATCACGTCAAAATGCGGTCACAAAAACATGCGAATCATGCGCGATCAGGGGGAATCATGCTCGCGGTGGTCACAAAAAAACGCCTTTAGTGTGAATCCTAACTGGTCTGTCGACAACATTTTCGCTAAACGCCTGATAGGCATAAGTGGTCCGACAGTCGCTTGTGTGAACCCGCCTTTTCGTTGTCACTGCCATACAGGTCTAATAAATTTTACCAGAGCAGAGTGTGCGATTGTACCTAAATTCGTATCAATCGATCTTTGTGCTGCTTTCATTATCAGCAATAAACAAGCACTGGTATTGTTCTTCTTAAATTTGTTTTGTCTCCAACACTCGTCTCCTTATGTATGCTGCTCGTAGTTTTATTGTGCGTAATTATGGCTCATAAGCTTATACCCATTTTTACCAATACATGCCTTTTCTTATAGCAAATTTTGACACGTATACGCCTTTTCTGGCAGTAAGAAGTAATGTTGCTCCGTGTATAGTGGCTGTTCTTATGTAGGTCTAACCACCCTCTCGGTGGTGAAGTGACAACGGTTTGGCTTCGCATCAATAGAGGCGCGGGTTCGATTCCCCGGACGGCACGCAACGGATTTACACTGCGTGGAGCACTCCAGCATCGAGAGGCCAGGCGATGCACGATGAGGGATNACTGCTTCTCCTGCTCTTCACACTACTGAATCTTCAAAATTCTAGAATTAAGGCAAAAAGAAAACCTCGATAGGTGTATCCATTGTACCCTGTATACGAGATAATAAATGATATTTGTTTTTTGTTTTGTTTTTGTTGCAGGAACAATGGGTTATTGAACCCAGAGGATGTAAGTCAACGGTTCAACGCCTCTCCATACGAATAATTAATTATACAAAGATTCAAAAGAGACAGATAGACAAACAAACAAGTAAACAGATTAAAAAATGCTGTTTGTTATACTATTTCAATTCTATGAGTAATATCGCTGTCGCAAGCAAATTTCAGACAACTATATAGTTTAGAAATATTATAATCTGTTCAGCTCAGCTTAGAATTGTTTAAATTCTTTTCATGGTGCCATTCTATTAAAACTATTGGAATTATGGTAGTGAATTACAATGATTGCTTGGTGTCTGTGTTGCTGTGCAGCAAATTGGAATTTCATAAATCAATTCTCAATATTAGCTCGAGAAAACGACTTTCTTCTCGAATATTGTTAGACATTGCAGTCCTCTTTCAACTGGTTCTAGAAATATGAATTATGAGCTCCGTGTGTTTTCTTAAAATGTGCGTTCTAACTTTACTGCGCGTAAATACTTATTGAGATCGTCGAGCTAATTTGGCTTATTGAACTTAATATGCCAAAACTTTTTCCTGGCTCTTGAGTTAGTTATTATTATTATTATTATTAAAACTTCACGCTTGGGCTCCCACGGACAGGTAATACAACCCAAATGAAGCATTTGCAACACCGGGAAGCCCAAAACGCTGCTAAAGGAAATCCAGCAAAAA
>LQNS02000303.1:13680647-13695322 GCA_001587735.2 Parhyale hawaiensis
CTGACCCTTGGGAATAAGAGTTATATTCCCAGTGCGCCAACAACGAGGAAAATTTCCTAACCGTATCAGGCGCCGGAAGATCACAGCAAGCTTGGGAGCAAGAACGTCAGCCAACTGCTTATAAAACAGAGGAAACATGAGGAAACATGATTGCATCCCCAGGGAACTAAAGACTGTATACACATATATTTTTTTTACGCAATCTAATATTTTTTACTCGGATTTTCAATGACCTATGAATGAACAGCAAACATATTTTCACCTCCCTCTATTTTTAAAAGTGAAGTTATTACTATCTTGTTATAGTGCTGCTTGTGTTCATTATAATAGATTTATTACCTCCACCAAGGAGGTTATGTTTTCGTCGTGTTTGTCTGTCTGTCTGTTTGTCTATTTGTCTGTCACCAAAATAACTCAAAAAGTTACGAACCGATTTGGATGAAATTTACAGGGATTGTTAGGTGTGTTAGGAGGAACAGATGATTAACTTTTGGTGAAGATATGTCCATCTGTTTGTTTGTTTGTCTGCGTCATTTTTCTCGATGCTATAAATCAAAAAGTTATGGATGGATTTTAATGAAATTAACATGAGTTGTTAGGTATATAACAAAGAGTAAATGACCAAATTTTGGTAATGATTTATTTGTTCGTTCGTTTGTCACTGTTTTTAATTTTATTCTTGTTAGCACAATAACTCAAAAAATAATGAATGGATCTTCATGAAATTTATAGGGGTTGTTAGTAATGTTAAAAGACATAAATGATAAAATTTTGGTGCAGATCGGTTTGTTCGTTTGTATGTTTGACTTATGTTTGTCATAACGTTTGTTAACAGCATAACTCAAAAAGTTATGAACGGATCTTCAAGAAAATTGAACAAGCTGTTATTAATATAAAAAGGCACAAATGATTAAATTTTGGAGTTTATACAAAGAAATTTATGGTTTCAGAACCAATTTGAAATTTTTGCTACCGTTGCCTCACTTGGCGGAGGTATGCGCTCTCAGAGTGCTCTAGTTGTTATTATTATTAAAGCCCTAATTTAACCAACTAGCACGAAGCACATTGCTAGCTAGCAGTGATGCACAGTCGAATAAGAGAAGCCCATAACAAAATACTGACTCAGATTAAATCAATAATACAGTATTATGGTAAAAGCCTGTGCCATGCGAGTAATTAAACGATGGATGATGATAACTAACACTAGAACGCCTCGGTGGCGTAAGACCATCACCTGCGGTAGGGAGCAAATTCAACGAAGTCATTTGTGATGAACGAGGCTAGAGCATTGCCGCATTCCAAGAGATTAGAGATTCGCTCTTCAATAATAACATAGGAAACTAGAGCACTCTGACAGCGCATACCTCCGCCAAGTAAGGCAACGGTAACGAAAAGTTCAAATTGACTCTGAAACCATGATTTTTTTTGTATCAACTCCTAAATCAAGCAATTTGTGCCTTTTAATACTATTAAAAGTTTCTGTAATTTTTTTGAAGATCCTTTCATAACTCTGAGTTATGCTGCTAACAAACATTGTGACAATATTATTCAAACACAAAAACGAGTAAGCCGATCTGCACCAAAATTTAACCATTTTTGCCTTATAAGATTATTAACAAATACTGTAAATTTCATAAAGATCCATTCAAAACATTATGAGTTATTGCGTTGCAAACATTATGACAAACCCAACTCAAACATAGAAATGAATCAACCGATCTGCACCAAAATTTTATCATTGATGTTTTTCAACATTACTAGCAATTTCTGTTTGTAAGTTTCATGGAGATTCACTGACAACTTTTTGAGTTATTGCTTTAACAAACATAAAATCAAACACAGCAACACATACAAACGAGCAAACAGATCATCACAAAAATTTAGTCATTTACTCTTTATGATATACCTAACAACTCATGTAATTTCATAAAAATCCGTTCATAACTTTTTGAGTTAGTATGGCATTGAGAAAAATGAGGCAGACAAACAAACAAACGGATGGACGGATCTTCATCAAAAGTTGATTATCTGTTCCTCCTAACATACCTAACAATCCCTGTAAATTTTGGAGACAGAAAGACAGGCAGACAAAGAGACAAACAGACAGACAAGCCCGACGAAAACAACCTCCTTGGCGGAGGTAAAAATAGAACGCCTCGTGGGCCAAGACGATCTGCCGCGATGGAGGCAAATTCACCTCAATGGAGGAAAATTCAACGCCGTCATTTTTTACGGTCAGCTAGGTCTAGTTTTTTGGCATGGGTCACATTTAGGTCAACCAACTAAACTCCCTACAAAAAATTATGAACATCTCTCAACTCCTTCGACCACTTATTGAGTGGACAGACAAATATTCAAATTTACTTAAATCTTCATTCTCTCACTTCGTTCGCGGGTGATAACGAGCATTATCTCCTAAGAGACTTAGGAAATCCTTATCGTATAGGTAGGAAAATGCCGTTCTCGAGCTCCTAAAAAAGAGGGACACTCAATAAGAAACTGCGTGCATGTGTGGATTGACGACTGCATAAGGGCTGATTGACGTGCATCGCTCCATACCGATACTGCTTTCAAACTGGGCCTCCTTCGATCACAATTCGCTTCTTTATCTAACCTATCTTGCTCAAATATTTAGTGCACTAAAGTCTCTAGTTTTCCAGTAACCAATCAGAGACGATCAATTCGTCTGTCTCCAGTTTCGGGGGTTCTCCTGTACCGCCATATGTAACAATGTGTAGAACGTAAGGTATGCAGTCTGGTACCTATGCTTCTTACGTTAATTCGTTCAGTCTTTAATAAGTGTCGCCTCTGTGCATGTATGCGAGTGAATATCTGTTCGTTAATCACATTGTAGTTTATCCTGCAGGGAAATGTGTTCCATGTACTGTAAATATGTATATCCTTGAAAGTGGCTACCTGATATGTTTCGAGTAAAATAAAACTGTACGGCAGCTGGCTTTGTGGTTATAAGTAGTTATATACTCGATGAACACGCGTGGTCTGTATCTTCTCATCAATTACATGCTTTTAACAATAAGTCCTACTTGTATACAAATAACATAAATTTGTCCTATGCTCTAAAATTTATGGAGTAGCATCCGGTGTAGCAATAAGGCGTTATGTTCGAAAACTGCGTGAACTCTAACTTAACCTACGATCTTTATTATTATCATCATGTCTTGAATTGGGCCTGGTTTGCTAATCTCGTACTGTGGTAGACCCTTAGCTTCAATTGATAAAGACCTTCCTACTGGAAAAAATACGCCCGTGTACGATACCATGTAATGACTTTGAGTTTGAATGTTTGTGCTGTAGGTCGTGCTGTATGGTACAGCCATATTGGATGATATTACATGTATTGTGCTAATCATATGCAATGGTATTTATCGAAGAAAATCGCCCCTCGGGGAAAAATAAATGTGCTTACTTTAATGAAACAAGCAGTAATATAAGCAGGTGCCATACATTTCTCCCCGTGGGAGGGTATTCGTACGGTGGTACTATTGTGGTGCTATAGTTCGGTGGACTAGTTTGGTGTGCGATGGCACTGAGTCTTACAGATTGGGTTCCAATTTATAACGTAACATTATTATGCAATAAATGTACAACTGTACACGTCGTTTTATGATATAAGCTGTAATTAGTATTTATCCAAGAACAATTTTTGCCCTTGTAGAAATAAATTATACCTATGCAATTCCTTTCCGGCTCTATGCTACAGTGCACGCACGCATATATAGTATAGATACATATAAAGGACATTCATACGAGATCTTTTTCTTTCCCGAAATTGGAAATATTTCAGTTCACTTTTTAGTCGTTGGTACGAGGCCTGGGGGCTTTTAATGGATTTTTGAAGCGGCTGCACCGGCTTCCCTCAAACTTCCGAAGGCCACTTTTGCTTCATACAGAGGTGAGCGTCGAGGCAAACGCGTGAGTAGAGTTTGATGGCATCGCCAGAGTTCGTAGAACTTCTGGACAACGTACATAAAGCAAAAGTCGCCCGTGTACTATACCATGTGATGTAGTATTTTGTACTCGTATTATGGGAGCAGACGACATTGGGAAGCAGAATATTGACCATATGACGACAACTTGTAACATTATGTATGCGTACGATATAGTGAAGCAGAATACGGACATTATAACGGTCTCTCGTGACATTATGCAAATATCCCTCATTCTATTATGAAGCAGAATTTACAGGAACGATGTGATCACAACTTGTAGTATCCTTATGTACCATGTCCCTATGCGTACCTAATAAAGCATATTCTTATTTATTATTGTAAAACTAAATGCGGATAAAGGGCTGTAGCTTTGTGTGGTTGTGGCCAATGCATGGCAGTGCCATGACACACAGCAGGAAAATCTTTCGCTGGAAACTTCTTTACACGCATCACACTATATGTTTCCCTTTCATCTTTCATCTACATACTGACAGCTACTCACTGTAATTTTCTAAATTTTTTCCATTGTCGCCAAAAACCTAAAGTTTAATGGTATACAGTATCGGTGCGGCCGTAGTAAAAAGAAACAAAAATTATATCAAGTTTCAGTTTTCAAGATTGATTTAAAAAATGTGCGAGTAGGCCAGGCGCGGCGTTCAAAGATAATAATTTTTTGACTTGTACAAGGAAACGGGCTTTGTCTCATGTGCGGAGTGTCCCTTTTAATTTCCCTATTTATAAGTAAGTAAGGAGAGGAGGAACACAGATTATAATCTAGCTATAACATATTAAAATATTGTCTGTCTTTCCGTCAGGAGCGAGATATTAAGTACAACCTACATTGATTGTGCTCAATGATATTAAACTGGCAGTACAAAATTATTATTGAGGAAAACTTTCACTGGGATAAATCTCTCAGGTGAAAGACACTATACGTACTGAAATTTTATAGAGAATATCCATTGCTTCGCTTCAAAATCAATATATAGTGCTCATTTTTTGTTATGGCTTTGATTTTCTCATCATGCTGTTAGGGCAGCTTGACAATGCGCTCAAGAGCACAACTCCTTTTCGTAGGAACTCTTATTAGCCTCAAATATTGCGACTCGCTCTAATTGCTGCCAATTGTTGCCACAAACCTTGTCTTGCAGACCAAATTACCCTGACCAGGATATTTGGATATGCTTTTGCACAGGCCAGAGGACACCCTTAGCAAACTTATACGTGTGGCTAGAGGTATAAAATGGTCTAGGCCAGAGTATACGTTTCCAGGCTATCCCGTCTCGTGGTAGTTAGTCGTGTGTTAGGTGATTCGTGACTGTGACTTTATTTTGAAAGTTGATAGGATGAATTGTTTGAGAGATATGAGCTACAATCGTATTCCAGACTATGTTGCTGTACACTCTGCCTTGTTACTACACCGAAATAAGCAGCGCCTCATTCATACCACTTTGGTTAGGCAAGGAAATTAATGAGCTACTCGCCGTCTATTATAATCTTAATGCTTAAAAAATTTACTGCTACAGGCATCGGGCAAAATTGACCAAGTTCCTTTTCCGGTGCTAGAAAACAAGCGGAGCGCGCTCGATAAACTTGGCAAATATGGACTCGATAGTCATCATAGTTTTGGCATTTTGGCCTCCAATTGCCAAAGATCGGCGAACTCTGTCGCGTTATGATGCAAGTTCGATGCTTCGAACTGCGCATCTTAAGCACAGGCATCCGAACTGCAGCCATAACGACTGCCTTGGCTCGGCCAAGTGTGCCGGTGTGCTCTGCTTTAGCGAGCCTGAAGCTTAGGCTTTTTCGTATTTGGGTGAAGTTTGTTCCTGTCAGACACCGCAAAATTAGGCCTATAGCCAGTAGCGTGTTGTGTGGACGTCCGTACTCGAGTGCAAAATAAGAACGCGCCAGTTTGTTGGTGGAATAAATTTGATGTGATACAGAAAATGGGCCGACTCTGTTGCGAAGAGACATCGTCCGCTTGGGTAGATTATATGCCGAGTGCACCTATGCAATTTACTGTAATTATAAGGCACAATGCAGAGTTTCTTTGGAGGGCTAGTGTAAGCTGGCTGAGATGCACTGCTGAACATCGCTCACTTGCAACGCATTGAGCTCAAGAACATGACTCTCCCCGCTAGGTGAAACCTAGACCTTCGCCCTTTATGTTGGAACGGCAAATGACATTTCCTTGTAATGAATCTGCAGGCTAACAATGCTTTTTACAGTTCTAAGTTTTCCTGTTTACAACCGCGTGAAAATCTGACATGTATTCACTGCACAAATTTACACATGTGCCTTTGGCATACATAACTCCCTCCGCTTCATAGGCGAGCCAGTTCTTGCAACATAAGTATACATTAATTATAGCTTTATGCGTAGGGTTTGCGCCTACAAATATGCCATTATGCGCTGTTTCGGTTAGAGCAAATTTCTGTCTTGAGAATATTTTACCAAACACTTCGTGACGAGTATATATTTATGTATATTGTTCACATAGACATAACACTGACTCCTTTACAAAATGCAATTGGTTTAGGCAACAGCAACGTGCACTATGAAGCAACCACATTGCAATGCACCGTAAATTGCTCGCGTGTCGCCTACACATCAGCAGACGAGTTCTCGCAAATTCCTGCGATGGCAACCCGTGTCATGCAGGAACGCGTCTCTTCAATTTTATACACGGGTCCAGCCCTAAGCTGGAGCGCTTCCAGTAAATACCTCGCGCTGTCACTGAATAAGCGTCCCGCTATTCACCAAGTTCCGCCATTGGACAACTTTGCTGTTATTGAAGCATCTTGCCTTAGGGAAGGGGCTGGCTGCTGTGTTGCCCACGAGGGAAGTTTCCACGGTGACATTTTTCTTCTGCGCTAGGACAAGATACGAACTTTGATGCCTTGTAAACATAGTAAATTGGAAACACAGCAACCCAGCCCTGTTTTTGTGCTGACTTTGCTGTTTTACTCAAGGTGAGAACGCTGTCTTTCGCTGTATATTTAAAGTATTACTTCAGAATAAATAAAAGAGCCAAAGTGAATTTTAAAATCATATTTGAATAAAATGCATAAAAATGAACGTTCCGGGCCTAAGTATTGCCCATCAACAGCACGAACATCTGTAAGTATACCCAAAGGATTACATGAAAGGAGAATAAACAAATCGTCTAAAGTGTAAACAAAAACAGTTACAACCGCTAAAAATCTAAATGAAAAATGTAAAAAATACTAAAATTAAGTAATGATTTGCAATGGGCATGAACTCTGGGAATCGTTTAACTCTGGGTTGACCTAGATGTGACAAATGCCAAAAAACTCGTCTTAGCTGGCCATAAAAAATGACGGCGTGAAATTTTACTCCATCGGGGCGAATTTGCCTTCAGAGCGGCAGATGGTCTTACGTCGCGAGGCGTTT
This sequence comes from Parhyale hawaiensis, assembly GCA_001587735.2. Lineage (NCBI taxonomy): Eukaryota > Metazoa > Arthropoda > Malacostraca > Amphipoda > Hyalidae > Parhyale > Parhyale hawaiensis. The sequence goes on from LQNS02000303.1 coordinate 13,688,015, forward strand.
TATTTTTTCCTATGTTATTATTAAAAGATCTCATGAGGGGGGGGGGTGGTCACTCTGCCTTAACCTTGTTGGACAAAGCATCCATATGAAAAAGAAAGCTAGCATTAGCTGGACATCAAAAATGACTACGTTGCGTTTGCCCCCACCGCGGGTGATGGTCTTAGGCCACGAGGCGTTCCAGTTTTCAATATCCATTTAATCCTCTACTTGCAGACAAGCAGAGTGAAAAATCTCCTTCCATCTGAGAATATTTACCGGCCTTTATGATATGCGTTACTATGGTTCGTTGTCGAAAGAAACTTGACATACTGTATATGTATTGACCTTTAATTTTGGAGGTCGTATGGTGTTGGGTAAATTTCGAATATACCGAACATTTTGTGTAATAATGCTACTGGGTCTTACGCGGCACGCAGTCATGCATTAGTTGACCCGAATTCCATTTTATTACAAAATAGGCGATTTCTTAGGAAATATAAATTGTTTTTGCATCTCAGTTGAATGTTTTCGATGGGAGCACAGTTTCTCATTTTCTGCATCCCTTCGAAGAACTTCTAATTGGAGGTTCCCAGAAAAATCCCCTAATGAATCACGCTGCAGGACGGAAGAAAAAGCTTGCGATCTCACTAATGACAGCGGACTGTTGCAGAGAAGATTACAGAGGTTCATTGGTATTGGGTTGGATTGGTAGTCTTTTGTAAGCTGTGCTCCATTCGTCATCGCAACTGCACGGCTTATGTCTTTGTGCAGGTTCTTCTATTTTGTATGGGACGGCTTTAGAAACTTGGCACGAATTGCGGGACACTCTCCTTTAAAATACACGTTTTCTTTGCATCCTGGAATTGTACTGTCTTTGGATGGGATGCAAGCCAACAGCTGATGCATCGTCAGTGTGAGTTTAGCGTCAAATAGTCGACAGCTTTATTTACGATTGAATCTGCCAGCCTTAATGTAACTTCAGAGCTTTTAAATTAGCAGGTCAGTTATTTGCTTATTTGGGCAGGGAGGTCGGAAGGCGTTTGGTATCGAAGGCACTGAATGCTCGCTCTCTCGTGTTGAAATTTCCACAACTTCGTCGTTAGTGCTCATGGTAAACTTTAAGTGCTTATGAATTAGAACTATACTCTATTAGGTTTTTTTTCGTTAAGTAAAATCCGAGGCCAACGAATCTTCGGAAAGAGATTTTTTTACAAGAGGCGAAGGCCCGTACCTCCCTGCTAGCACCAACAGTCATGACGACCTGTATCGTATCGTGTATGTATTATCATGGCTAGAGGCTAACTTACATATTCGATATTAAAGGTTCATTACTGCCGCTCTGGGTGAAACTTTCTCGACGTATGTAATTCCTCTCATACGTTACGTGCACCTCAGGACTGTCTAGGCTTCATTGCTTAGCCGATTATCTGCGACCTCGAGTATGAGCAGCGAAGTGAAGCTGTTTTGTACCAAAATCAGAGTATGCCTGCGCCTCAGAATGTTGTAGGCTGCTGAAAATATTATGGTTGCTATCTAATTTACAGATCAAACCAAGATCGCTATTGCAGTTATAGCGTACGCTGATATATAGTAAAGATATACAACAAACAGCAGTATTGTAGTTAGTTGCTCTTTTGCCCGCTGGATATTATTATATGAAGCCGTCACGTAAGCTGCTTCGCAAGCTACTAAGCAAGAATTGTTTTCCAGTGATATTAGTGGCACGTAACGAGTCTCCATTACTGCAAAGCAGAGATAGCTGTTAGAAATAAGGAAAGCAAACTGTAATCATATCCAATTATCTCGCCTTGTTATGAAGACCATTAGTCCTTCTTTCCCGCTATCAAACAAGTGATAAAAAATGATAAAACTACTGCGTTTTAAAGAATTTTTTTTTTAGAATTCCTTCTTCAGTTCGCTATAAGTAATTTATTACCAGAGAATTGTGCATATATGAACATTGCATTTGTCCGAAAAATTTATGTTTCAGCATAACGTTTTTAAAATTCCATTATTTTGTAGCAGTAACAGGGGCTCATTTATTTGAGCCTATTCTTAAAGTTTAAGATTAATTATGAAATCAGAGTATCTTGAGGAAAATAGAAAGGAGCTGCAATGCTGTTAGAACGAGACTTGCATTAAGTTTCGAGCAAATCAAGATTCTTTCAGCGTTATCTGCCATAAGAATGTTCGATAAATGTTACAAAATTAACGTTTCCAGTAGTGATGAGTCGGATGTAATTTTTTGGACATCCGCGGATGCAATTGCAGATGTTGCCATCCGCAGATGTAGATGCGGATTTAAAAAAAAGTGTGGATGTTTCGCGGTTGTAAATATTCGCCCCACCACAAACAAACACACACACACACACCCTCTCACGACGGCAGTTTATACAACACTCTGGGGGGGGGGGGACTTAGATGGTGCTTTGTAGACAGACACAGCACTTGCACACACTTCCATCCAAATGAGAATTTGCAGTTTTCAGCACTATGGATGAGCTTAGCGTATAGTGATGAGCCTGCGCATCCGCGCCTCTTTTGCTGCGGATTTTGCAGTTCTGACATCCGTTGATGCACATGCGGTTGCGGATGTTACCATCTTAGCATCCGCGGATGCAAATGCGGATGTCAAAAAAAGTGCTGATGTTCCGCGGATGCGGATATTCGCCTCATCACTAGTTTCAAATAATTTTTTCCCGTTTTCCATTTCAATATCGTTGACTAAACTAGTCTTAAGGTGCATATAAGCATGTATTTTATGTTTTATTATGGGTTCGAGGCGCTATTAAAGGACAACAGGATATTAGTACTTTATTAATCCTCCGCTGTCTTCCGCGTTTTTTACTCCCCAGAGGACGTCTCAAATGAATATTCAACACTACCCAGCCATCAAAAAGGACGGTAATAATTTTGTAATGTAGCTTTTATTATTCTTGCTGACGGTACGGGGTTTGTTAGGAAAATTATGCCTCATACCTCTAGGCTTGATCTATTGTTAACGTACCAAAAGTGGTGACGTTACGAGTTTGCAAGAGTATAATTCCCCTCCTGCAAGTGTAAGCCGGAATTTCAGTTTTGAAATGCTTGAAGGCCAAGTAGCACCGAAAAAAATATAGATCAATCAGAAAAATTCGGCGGAAATGCTTAGTGTTTACTGCATCCTGGATAGTAGCAGTTAGCTGAACTATCAGGATCGAATTTTGGCTACAATAAGAATTAATTTTTTTTGCCTCTGCTCAGCGTTATGTTTCATCTGCTAGGAAGAAATTCAGCTAGAAAATATGCGAAATAATTTGTGCACGACTAGATCAAAAACCCTATCGATTAAAGCACTCTGAGAGTGTAAAGCTACGTCCGCCGAGCAAGGCAACGGTAAAAAAAGCTTTAAATTGGTTCTGAGACGATAATTTTCTTTCTATCAACACCAAAATCTAATCATTTGTGCCTTTTAACAGTATTTACAGTTTCAGTAACTTCTTGAAGATCCGTTCATAATTTATTGAATTATGTTGCCAGCAAACATTCTGACAAACATTAGACAAACTCACAAACAGAACAACCGATTTAAAAAATAAAAATAATCATTTATGTCTTTTAACATGACCAACAACTCCTGTAAATTTCATAAAATTCCATTGATAATTTTTTGAGTTGCTGTGCTAACAAGCATAAAATTAAAAACAGTGACAAACTAACGAGTGAACTAACAGATCATCACAAAAATTTGGCTATTCACTCTTCGTGATATGCCTCACAACTCGTGTAAATTTACTAGAAATCCGCCCCTAACTTTTTGAGGTATGGCATTTGGTAAAATGAGGCAGACACACACAATCGGATGGACGGATCTTCACTTAAAGTAAATCATCTGTTCCTCCTAATATACCTAGCAAGCCCTGTAAATTTCGTCAAAATCCGCCCATAGGTTTTTGAGTCATCTTGGTGACAGACAGAGAGACAGACAGACAAAAAGACAGACAAACCCGACGAAAACATAACCACCTTGGCGGAGGTAATGAAGCTCTAGTGATGCTGCTGCTTTGTGTATTAGTTGCCTACCTGAGGTTCTGAAATACCTTGGTTATCTTTATTTATGGTATTTATTTAATTTTTATGGCAATTATACATTAAGAGTTAGTTTCTAGACTTTATGATGGTATTGGGGGCATCGGCCTTCGGCCTTAGCCTCATGTCCCGTTTTGTTCTCAGGTGCATCAAAAGTTAATCATCCGTTCCTCCTAACAAACTTAACAATCCCTACAAATTTCACCAAAATCCCTCCATAACATTTTGAAGTATCTTGTTGACAGACAGAAAAACAAACAGATAGACCGACAGACAAATCCGATAAAAACATAACCTCCTTGGTGAAAGTAGAGATAAAGTCTTTCATCTACCACACTCAAAAGAATAGTCATATCAAGTTGTATCCAGCTACTTTTCAAATCGCAGCGGTCATCAAAGTATTTCGACCTCGGAGCATATATTCCAGAAACTACAGTACGAGTATATTTACCTTCATAATTCAGGGCAGAAATTCTATGGAATCTCATCTCAGCTCCCCGTCTTCATGCAGAGCAAAAAAAAATCCAATTAGCAGGAAGACTTCTCTATCATAGCTTTTTTTCATCCAATAGAACTCCCAACTCTAGAATCACTATATATCCATAAAACAAAACCTAACCTCAACATAATGACTTCAGCCGTACCGCTCGTCACGATCCATGACTGACGCTTTTGCCTCCAACTGTACTTGCCTGTTTCCCTCCGCTTCCCAATGTTTCCATACCGTCCGACGCTTATATAGGGACCCTCATTGCGCGCTGTAGTCATTTGCCCTTTAGGTCCCCCTGCTAACACATGTCCAGACTTAGTTCATGCAAAATAAAATATTCTTTTTAGTCATCCTTTGTAGGTTATAATTTTTGAATTTCTGATGATGGGAATTAACTTTCCGAAACTCTAAGTTTTAGAGAAATTTGTCGACATTCGTACCTATGTTTTGAAATTAACTTTAGATTAAAATCTTATTTTTCTTCTATTTAAATCTATAAGAGCGGACGGAGAGAAGGACCAATGAAAGGAGCAAGCAAGCATTTAACATTTGACTACTCTTATTATTTTATAGTCGATAACATTGATTGTGATTAAAAAAATTATTTGCAAAAAGAATTTTTAAACAGTATAAACTTATTTTTGAACATTAAATGATCAAAAATGATTTAAAATTGCATTTCAAAAGAGAGCGTTTTATTTTAGCTGTTGGCGATACAGAAAGAAAAAATGAGCCCCCGCCCGATCCCGACCAAAATAGAGTGACTGACCGGGCCGGGTCGGGGTGGTGGACAGAAGCTGGCCGGGGCCAGGGTTATCCGTGGCCGGGGCCTCGGTCGGTCTTTGGTTACGAACACAGAAACAATACTAGAGCAGTCTGAGAGCGCATAACTCCGCCAAGTGAGGCAACGGTAGCAAAAAATTCAAATTGGTTCTGAAATCATAATTTTCTTTGTATTAACTCCAAAATCTAATCATTTGTGCCTTTTTATATTAATAACAGCTTGTTCAATTTTCTTGAAGATCCGTTCATGACTNTTATAGTGTTAACAAACGTTATGACAAACATAAGTCAAACATACAAACGAACAAACCGATCTGCACCAAAATTTGATCATTTATGTCTTTTAACATTACTAACAACCCTTATAAATTTCATAAAAATTCATTAATTATTTTTTGAGTTATTGTGCTAACAAGCATGAAATTAAAAACAGTGACGAACGAACGAACAAACGGATCATTGCCAAAATTTGGTCATACTCATGTTAATTTCATTAAAATCCATCCACAACTTTTTGAGTTATGGTATCAAGAAAAATGAGGCAGACAAACAAACAAACGAACGGATGAACATATCTTTACCAAAAGTTAATCATCTGTTGCTCCTAACATACCTAACAATCCCTGTAAATTTCATTGAAATTGGTTCATAACTTTTTGAGTTATTTTGGTGACAGACAGACAGACAGACAGACAAATAGACAAACAAACAGACAGACAAACACGACGAAAACATAACCTCGTTGGCGGAGGTAATTAAAGCACTTGTGTTACCTGCATTGTTGATGAACAATGTCTGTTCATGGTTCAGTGTCTCTATTGTGGAGGCTGTGCTAGGTATGGGCCGAGGGTTTCTGTGTCCAAAATATTAAATTTTTTATTGAAATGAGCATGTGAACTGAATGTATAATCAGTTCGATAGATGAACAAACGAAGAAGTAAACTGTATCTACAGTCAATTCCGTGAAAAAGCAAGCAAGAAATTACCTCTTTATCGTGTCGACCTCGGCCAGTAAGGTTTTTTGTTACACTACACAAATGCACATGCTATAAGAACGTCGAAAGTACTCGTAAAAGTCGCCATTCTTGCAGAAACCCAGCTATTCAAATGCCATACATAGAAGGGAACTTCTGCGGTAACGTCCTTCTCTTGAGGTAAAGATTCAATTGTGAAGTTAGATTCGATTTGCATCACAGTCGCCAAAAGTTGCTGTAGTTATAATGCTCACTATTGCATTTGCGCTTTTTAGATCCAATAGAAAAGTTTCATGCAATTGGAAGTTTAGAGAAGGTAAGCCCCTCAGCATTACCTTGTATCTTTGCTTATTGCTGCCGCTGGCTGCTGGTTAGAGTAAGCACGCTGTACAAGAAAAGCTTGTGTGTACATATATATATATATATATATAAATTCTTGTGATTTAACAGTTGATGTGCAACTGAGTATATGTAGATCCTAACTTAAGCGTCCGTGTATTTCACAGTTTATGCAATCATTTAGCTCACAGTTTACGTTAATATTAAAGTCACGGCGTGTGTTTATAATTAAGTGTATGAGTAAATTTAATAGTATTTGAGCTCATAGTTCAGTTTGTACATTTACTAAGCTCCAAGCAACAATTCATGTATTGATTGAACCCGTAGTTAATATATTTAGTTATATAGCTTACGGTGTGTGTATTGCTGTCGCTCAGTTTGTTCGCGATCATACAATTTATGTATTTATTTAGCTGGCGGTTCTTGTATTACGTGAGCTCACAGTTCACGTGTATGCTTACCTCACAGTTCATGTGTAAGCTTAGCTCACAGTTCATGTGTAAGCTTACCTCACAGTTCATGTGTAAGCTTACCTCATAGTTCATGTGTAAGCTTAGCTCACAGTTCACGTGTATGCTTAGCTCACAGTTCATGTGTAAGCTTACCTCACAGTTCATGTGTAAGCTTACCTCACAGTTCATGTGTAATCTTACCTCACAGTTCATGTGTAAGCTT
>LQNS02000303.1:13696266-13738880 GCA_001587735.2 Parhyale hawaiensis
TCACAGTTCATGTGTAAGCTTACCTCACAGTTCATGTGTAAGCTTACCTCACAGTTCATGTGTAAGCTTACCTCACAGTTCATGTGTAAGCTTACCTCACAGTTCATGTGTAAGCTTACCTCACAGTTCATGCGTATTGATTTAGTTCACCGTTTCTACATTAATTGAGAACACAGCATGTGTAATGTTAACAGCTTGTAAGCAGGCCCATCCACTTCCTGTTCGCGTCCTTCCTTGACCCTCGCTACACCGGAAGTGTATTGACCGTCCTAAACCGGAAGATCACGCTCGAGATTAAGCTACCCTCAAAAACTGCAGTCCGGGAGCACCAGCACGCAGTGCTAAAAGACACCGTTGTAGACTTACAGACAAATAGACAGACTGACAGATTATCACCAAAATTTAATCATCTGTCCCTTGTGACTTTCCTAGCAGTTTTGGTTGATTTTTCGAAAATCCGTGCATTACTTTTTAAGTTATGTAGCTGAAGGACAAACAAAAATATAGACACACAAAATCAGCGAGCGGATCATCACAAAAATTTAATTATTTGCTTTTTGTGACCTTCCTTACAGTTCCTGTAAATTTTATCAAAATCTATTGATAAAATTTTCAGTTCTGTTGCTAACAGACAATTAGAAACAGAGGTAAAGACATTATCTCCGTGGCTGTGATAATACATAGTTATGCTAGGTTCTGTTTCTTAACGGATACCTCTCGCCTGTATACTCTATTGTTGTAGCATAGTTTCACTTAGTTTAAGTGTGTAGCACAGTTGTGATCGGAAGATAATTATTCCTAATAAATTATGCTAATACGTTCAAGGCCAGTACCTTCACATCACTTCCAAACAGGAGGCTCTACTGTGTTCTATGAAATTCTTTAGCAACAAGTTTCTGCACGGCGGCGGCTTTTTTTGTTATCTAGCCACTCTCTTACAGTTGCCAATTTAGGTGTTTCCAAACTTGTCATTCAGCCATAAAGTCTCTTGTTTTAAACGGTTGGAAGTGGCCTCTCATCTCGTGCCTAGTGAATCTTGTTCAGCACGTGAAAAATAATAATGATAATAAAAAAATTAAGACGGGACAGGAGGTAGCTTTCACTGGAAGCACGCCGATAGAGTGAAAGGTCTCTTTCAAATAATTACCTCCTCCAAGGAGGTTATGTTTTCGTCGTGTCTGTCTGTCTTACTGTTTATCTGTCTGTCACCAAGATAACTAAAAAATTATGAACCGAATTGGACGAAATTTACAGGGATTGTTAGGTATGCTTGGAGAAACAGATGATTAACTTTTGGTGAAGATATGTCGTTTGTTTGTTTGTCTATCTCATTTTTCTCAATGCCATAACTCAATAAGTTATGAATGGATTTTTATGAAATTAGCATGAATTGTTAGGTATTTAACAAAGAGTAAATGACCAAATTTTGGTAATGATCCGTTGGATCGTTCGTTCGTTTGTCCCTGTTTTTAATTTTATGCTTGTTAGCACAATAACTAAAACTAGAGCACTCTGAGAGCGCATACCTCCGCCAAGTGAGGCAACGGTAGCAAAAAATTCAAATTAGATCTGAAACCATAATTTTCCTTGTATAAATTCTAAAATCTAATCATTTGTGCCTCTTTATATTCATAACAGCTTGTTCAATTTTCCTAAAGATCCGTTCATAGCTTTTTGAGTTCTACTGTTAACAAACGTTATAACGAACATGAATCAAACATACAAACGAACAAACCGATCTGCACCAAAATTTGATCATTCATGTCTTTTAACATTACTAACAATCCCTATAAATTTCATCAAGATTCATTCATTATTTTTTGAGTTATTGTGCTAACAATCATAAAATTAAAAATAGTAACAAGCGAACGAACGAACAAACGTATCATTACCAAAATATGGTAATTTACTCTTTGTTATATACCTAACAACACATGTCAATTTCATCAAAATCCATTCACAACTTTTTGAGTTATAGCATCGAGAAAAAGGAGGCAGACAAACAAACAAACAAACAAACAAACAAACGGATGGACATATCTTCACCAAAAGTTAATCATCTGTTCCTCCTAACATGCCTAACAATCCCTGTAAATTTCATCCAAATCGGTTCATAAATTTTTGAGTTATTTTGGTGACAGACAGACAGACAGACAGACAAACAAACAGACAGACAAACACGAAGAAAACATAACCTCCTTGGCGGAGGTAAAAATAATGAATGGATTTTTATTAAACTCATAGGGTTTATTAGTAATGTTAAAAGACATAAATAATTAAATTTTGGTACAGATCGGGTTGTTCGTTTGTAGGTTTGACTCATGTTTATCTTAACGTTTGTCAGCAGTATAACTCAAAAAGTTATGAACGGATCTTCAAGGAAATCGCACAAGCTGTTATTACTATCAAAAGGCACAAATGATTACATTTTGGAGTTTATACGAGGAATTTATGGTTTCAGTGCCAATTTGAATTTTTTGCTGCCTTTGTCTCGCTTGGCGGAGGTATGCGCTCTCAGAGTGCTTTAGTTGCATCTTTATTTCGCCGGGAACAGGTACCAAAGTTGGCACTGTGGTAGTGACGCATATAACGCCTGCATTTTCCAGGAATCCTTGTCGTCGTGAACGTAAATTACACCATGAATTATTTTAGTTCAAAAATTTGATTTAAAACATCAGAAAATTATTTTCTTATGTTTAAAGTTTATTATTTCCAGCTATAATAAATATTTGAAACCCTGATTTCGCCCCCTTAAACTGAGGAAATTGCATCTCCTGGTCTTCCGCGTCTCTCGAGCCTCCGGTCCTAGTCCAATTCAGCCCCAGGCCTGTCACGGATACCTACGAGCGACTGTGGACGCAGGCCCGGGCCGTGGAATTGCCGTCCCCAAGAGACGTTAAAGATTGCTTTTGCTTTGTGTGGACTTGCCGGTTTCTCGTAGCAGTGTCCATGTATTCGCCGCATTCTTGGAGTATTATCACCCGCGAACGAAGTGAGAGAGGTGATAATGTTTTCGTTGAATATTTAAGTGCATATATTTGTTTGTGTATATATTTGTCTGTTCACCCAAAAAGTGGTAGAAGGAATTGAAAAATGTTCATAATTTTTTACAGAGGGTCTGGTGGGCTGCCATCGATGTGGCCCACGCCAAAAAAAAAAAAGAAAACTAGAATTAGCTGGCTATAAAAAGTAACGGCGATGAAATTTGCTCCTACCGCAGGTGATGGTCTTACGCCACGAGGCGTACTATTTTTGCAATGTGACTAGTTGATCGAAATGGCTGTCGCAGCAAGTAGGCTTCGTATAGGTGAAATATGGCAGGAGAAGCATTTTCTGCACATTCTGTGACGCATTGCAGATTGCTAAACGAGATTTAGAGCGTAAAAGCTGTCTAGTAACTAACACAAAATAAATCCACTTATTTTTGGAAAAAAAGAAATTGAATTTCACCGGCTGATGAGTGTGTGGTCATCCAGCGCCAGTATAAAAACTGCTTGAATGTAGAATATACTGACTGCCTCACAGTCAACACATGGTGCCCTCAGTCTTTCTTAACTGGAAATGATCCGTAACGGTCCTGACATGTACAGCCGATGTGAGCTCATACTGTTACCGGACGATGGCCAAACAATGAGTTACTATGCAGTGTAGTATACAGTGAGAGTACTAATCAGCCTTTGTTTGTGATGCAACTGTACATATAGTGATAAGCTGTGTCTCGTGTATTTTTACCATATCCTTATGTGCACTTAATAAGGTGTATTTATATATTTATTTTGTTGAATGGCTGCTGTAATAATTAGTCGACTGAATTGTCGTGTAATGGAAATACATCTGACAATTGATTACAGTGGCTGCCCTAAAGTTCATAAAACTGATGGTGCAGCAACTTCTCAAAATGGCTACGGTTACAGCAATAAATATTCATTAAAATGGATGATACTGTAGTGGCAGAAACTCATTAGAATTGCTGCTCATTCCAGTATAGTTTTGCGTTAAACTTGGCTACAGTACCAATATCAATTCGTCATGACGGTTGTCGTTTGAGAAACTGATATGCTGAACTATTTAGAGTTATACCTTTTTATGATACAGCTTTGCATTTTATAGGTATATTACATTAGTGAATTTTACTGTCGTAGAGCGACAAAAAAAGCGGTTCGCAGCCAATATGCAATCTGGCACTTTTTACACGGACACTTTTTACACGGACATTTTTTACACGGACACTTTTTACACGGACAATTTTTACACGGGCACTTTTTACACGGACATTTTTTTACATGGGCATTTTTTACACGGGCACTTTTTACACGGACACTTTTTACACGGACACTTTTTACACGGACACATTTTACACGGACACTTCTTAACCGGACACTTTTTACACGGACTCGCAACTATAAACTGTTGTCGGTCGTTTATTGTAGCTTCTAGTGTGCTTTGTTCGTCCCACTCGTACTTTTTATGATCGACGTTTCGATTGAAGTGAGTGCAGCCTTTTGAACGGCTTCTTTTCTTGTTTGTTTTCTGATTCCTCCAGTCCTTGTGCAAAGGTCATACTGCCTGTGGTTCTGAATCACACGGTGTAAGTCAGCAGCCCGTTGACCCTTTCATGTAATGTAACAATGCTATTATGAGTTTTCTTGCTGGGCTACATGTTTGTTTTCCATAATTTCAAGATGTTTTTGCCTAAAAGTGGATGCAATTCCTGCCTTATGATCTATAGCTAAAGAGAGCCAAGGGATCTCTGGCTCCACATCTTTAAATAATGTCTCGCAGGCTCAAGGTCAGAGAAAATAGAAAGACGCGTTTTTCATGTTTCAAGTATGCAAGAATTTTCCTCTCACTGTCTACCGCAGGAAAGTAAAGTATTCCAGAATTCATATTCTCCCATCGATCTCAACTTTTCCGGCGCTTTCACCGCAATGTTAGGAAAAAGAACTCGGCAAATGTTTCATATAGTCTGTCGCTTTCTTTTATTACCATTTTATTCATATTAACAATTCGTCAACTGATCAAAATACCGCATCTGCTTTTCACCGGAATATATTCAATAGACTTATTTTATAATAATTGTATTATTGATGGCACGGGTCCAATATTCCTCACAAGTTAGTTGTTATTCCGGTGATGTAACAGCGAATATGTAACATTAATATTGTTAATATGTTACCGGCTCAGCGCTGCAGAACAGTCAAATATTGTAATTTATGACCGAAGTTCCGGGTCAAAAGATATTCTTTATTCTCTTCAACATCAAAGTCTTGCTGGACAGAATACGAGCCTATATGTTGCATGAACTCGAGCAGGCATGCCAAATTCCATGCTCGAATTTCCGTAACTGGAAAGCTATTTGCTGGAAATATTTATTGTAAGAAGGCAAACATGAATTGCTGGACAAGATTTTATGGCTGGAAGCGTCTTTGAACTCAAATGTAAAATATTTCTATAATTCCGGTATTTATTAACAATATTTTCAACGATGTGCTTCAAAACGGTAGGAATGTAATACTTGCGCGCGAATTTTTCAAAAATTATCCTTGACAAACGCTCAAGATAGTGATATATGTGAAAAATAAATGAAATTTGGAAAGATATAAATCTGGCGATAGGCTAATTTTTACTCGAATCATCGTCTGAGATTCAAAATAATGAAAAACATAATGAGATGCTGACCATCATGAAAGTTAGGATTCTGCGGTACTTACAAATTATGGAGTGATTTTTATGAAAAAATTACCACTGTCAAAAGCTTGATGTATTGACAACCTATGTGCAATTGTTTCTTATATTTCGTACCTGCTGTTCTACAGCATGGCTTCTGTAGATTTTACAGCAGTAGAGGGTTTTTACAAATATTAACTGATTGTAACAAGCCTGATTCTCCCCACGGCAGCAGTAAGCAATGCGTGCTCGACTGGTGTACTAAAGGAGCCGAGATCGAGCGACGAGTCAACCGAGCGGTCTTTATGGCACCCGGCGCGCTGGGTCGGCAAAATTGCTTGGTATGCACAACTACGTGGGGGCACGTACCTTCCCATGAATGATGAATGGAAGGGTAGGGGCCGCGGGTCGTTGAACCTTCCGCTACGGCGCCCTTTCATAACCACCCTTAGTCGGCTGCAGCTGTACTTACTTCTCTGGGGCTGGTTAGCCTCTATCTGCAGCACCAATCTCTGAGTTCGAGTTTTCCAGCGGAGTGTGCAGTCAAAGTTGACTTTATCTTTACCTTTGTACACGTATAGTGTTATATATCTATAAGCATAGATTGAGATATTGAAATGCAACAGGAAATGTGAAGTGTTTTTACTATTGCCGTGCTCTTGAGTAAAAAGGTATATAAGAAAATAGACTTAAGTGTCTGAACGAACAATATATTCCCGTTTTAATTGGCGGGACTTCGTTTTAGATATCAGAATTTCTTCGTGCGAAGTATATAAGGCATGACTTCTTACTCGCTTTTTGTGTATTATGAAAAACTTTCAGCATTTGAAACGTAAAGGGTTTTAAAACAGTTTCAAATAATTGCAATTGGCGGATATATGATGTCCAGAGTCCAATTCCGCGCATCGCAGTAGTGTTTTCGGCATCACATGTCCTCAGGCAGAGACCGGGACATTAGGAAAGGATGCTAACCAGCAGAGGCCGGCATCTCCGATTATGTTATGATGGTACGATGGCAAAGTCGATGGTACGATGGCCATTGCCATCGTTCTTACAATGTCGATGGCAATACCATCGCTCCAAGGGCATCATCGGCGATGACCTACGATGAAATAACTATCGGCGATGGCCATTGTAGGGCGTCACAATCGACGATGGACCATCGCGTAAACACATTTTAAAAATGCAAACATCTCAGACCACAAACATCGAGTAAAAGCAGCATCTCTTATAACCTCGGCCTGTGTGCGATTTTCAAACCAGTACTACTATGTATTCCTAGCCGATAAAAGGTAGAACTGTAAGGCCCAGGTTATTAATTGACATTGTTAGATCTGGGAACTATCTTAAAATAAACTTTGTAACCCCCTCTTTGTTTTAATGTTACTAAAAAATGAATGTTTAAAACTCGTTGTAGCGGAGAAAGCGTCCGCATATATAAATCTGCTCTAGATACTCGTGAGAAATGCCCCTTGGCGTGGTAAAGAAAATCGAAAAAATCGACAAAAACGAACATTTACTTGAGAACGCTAGCTGATTGAATAAAAAGCTTAGAAGATTGCGCGTTGTCTAAAAACCTATTCTTACGAAGTCATGGGCACGTCAACACGCGGCACTACACAAACAAGGAGATCCTTTCTATACAAGTAAGGCTCTGCCTTAATATCTTTGCGATGATGCTACAGGCAACACAAGACGGGCCGGCCTTCACAAATTCTTCGCTGTCATTATTGTCAGCGTGGGCCCTTTAGTACACAATATAGTCCGTCTTAGTCTGCGTCAGAGTCAGCAGTGAGACAAACGAATTGGTACAAAATTAATGAAAAATTTGTAAGAAAAAGATTTGAGAAGCGCAATAGCTTATCAGTAAACTTATAATGGCTACCAGAATAATTATGGTCCTGTCACATACTAGGCAAATCACAAATCAGGGCACTCTAGAAACCTTACAACCGCTGTTTCAAGAAGCTAAAGTCGTCGTAATTGGTTAAAAGGATCAATAAATGTACTCTCTTACCACTGGCTATCCACATTTCCCCTGGTGGAAACATCCAGCACACTTTAGTAAATACCGCACCTGGTTAGATATTTATCCGTAGGTAACTATCCATCCAATGTCCAACGCAAAAACTAGAACATCGTTGAGTGAACCAAGTTTCCCACCTGCGATTTTCACAGGAACCTGTAAAGGAGAAGCACTGCGCTTATGCCATCCATGAACGACACGTCCATAGGGTATATCCCAACACTTGATTTTCTATTTAGCCAGACAAGATGGTGCACTTTCTAGTTGAATTTTCACAGGGAATGTCAACGGCCACATGGCACAAACCAGCATCATACAGCATCAGTGGCTTTATATTAATGTGTTCTGACTTGCAGGCAAATTACGAGACCCTCTGCCGAACCCGATGACATTCAGGGGTGCCGCCAAAGCTATTTAATCTTAAAGGAGTGAATTTAACAGCTGAGAGTCACCTCTGGCCGGGTAATCTGCGGTAACGTATGTACGTCGCTTTTAAGTGAGAAGTCTACTTCAGTTTTTCAAGGAACTAGAGTTAGCAATTTCAGAACCCGTTTCAATATTTGGCGGCTTACTCTGACTATTGGCTGTATTTTCTGACAGGTTTATCATAGCTCATCTGCAGGAAAGCAAAAGTATTATCCCTGGTGGTGTAAAACCATTACTTTAACCGTCCATTGACACACACATACACAGGCGATCTTACCGAGGAGGTCCACGAAACAAATAGGATGTTGAGAAACGTAGATCAAATGCACGGGCGCCTCTACACAGAACTGGTGCGCATGAAAACAGTAAGTCATGAGAGTAGCACAAGAATTATTATATTCAGCAGTTCAAGTCTCCATTTTCCACAACAAAGGCGATATCACAGAGGAAGAAAGAAGAGACACATAGCATGACGATAAACACGGGAACCCATGCACGAGGGCGTCCCCACACAGGACCAATGCGCACGGGAACAGCAAGTCGAGAAAAAGAGGAAGAACAGATGGAGGAAATATCAATAGGAGTAAAAGATAGGAAGGAAGTAAAGTGGACACGAAGGACAGACGTCCCAAAGGCCTAGCTAATGGCCAAGGCATCCCATCGGACCCCCTGGCGCCATTCTCCACAACACAGGATCGACCAACGAAGTAGCAAAAGAAATTATTTACCGCATCTTCAGCACGAATACATGGAACGAATATAACTAAACCAGCACAGAAAAGAACTGGTAAACCTGAGGCTTAGACAACCTACCGGCTGCCCCTGGGGTTGCTGCTCCCCGTAACACAGGCCATGCGAACCTAGTTAACCCCAGCCTGCGATTACTGATCGTGAAAATTACTAAAGAAAATAAATGGCTCGCCAAATAATAAATTTCTTGAATGCCGGAAGCCACATATGTATTTCTACGCCCAACTGGTTGTTAGGATGTGCAGCCCGCGGGTCGTTTCGATATATACTTCAAATCGGTAGCATAGCTACCGTGCCATAAATGGCATTCGAATCTCGCATCATTGCATCAAATTGTCAGCGTAAATGCCTAGTGTGGCCCCGGCATAACAGCAAACAGAAAATTATCCATACAATTCATGATCCACAGAAAGTAGAATATTACATAGTATAACAAACATGATTGATTTGGAAGGACAACTACGGCAGAGGTCGAATGGGCCGCTGTAACTATTCTTTTCTCGTAGTGCAGTCTAATGTATGTTAGGGGCAGCTCCGAATGAATTCCTAGTAAGAAAACGAAAGATTTGCTCCTTCTTGTCGCCAAACTACTCTGCACAGCTGTGTCACAACACTTAAATAGAATATTATTCAGCAGCAACCAGCAGTCGCTGCACGACACACACACACACATACATCCGCACAGTCCAAGCGCTTGTGTCGTGCTAGATAGTGATCTCGCCATCATGGCCAGGCTCCGCCGGAAGTAAACGAAAAAGCATTCAAAATCTGATTTCATAAATTTACTACATCGTAAGGCTGTTTTTCTGTAGTCTTAAGTCTTATTTCATCGGCATCGGGAATACAACCGATGACGATGCCATCGCCGATGGCATGTTCAGCCATTTCAGCGGACTATTTCTTCCTCATAACACCATCGCCGATGGAGAAAATGGCCATCGCCGATTGTTTAATACGATTTCCATTGGATCATCGAACGCTATCGCCGATGAATTTTTGCGATGTTCTACCTAACATCGAAATTTTTCCGATGGCGATGGTCTACACACCATTGCCATCGTATAATCGGCGACGGCCACGTGCCAGGCTCTGCTAACTAGGTTGCCAGAACAGCTGCTGTTTGAAACAGCTACACTGACCCAATATATCTGTATATATGCGATGTTACAAACAGCGCAAGACATAGCGGTATAATAATAAGTGAAGCTATGCACTGACTCAACATTTAATGCCACCTCATTAAAGAAAAAAAAAAACAACAACAACAGAGCGCCACGTGGCGTAAGACCATCACCCACGATGGGGGGGGGGGATTCAACGAAATCATTTTTGATGGCCAGCTAATCCTAGTTTCTCATATGGATGCTGTGTCCAACAAGGTTAGGGCACAGCGCCCTGTCAAGATCTCTTAATAATAACATTTGACAAACTAGAACGCCTCGTGGTGCAAGACAATCTGCCGCGGTGGAGGCAAATTCAACACAGGTTTTTTTGATGGCTAGCTAGGCCAAGTTTTTTTTGGATGGGGCATATCTAGGTCAACCTCCTAGACTCTCTGCAAACAATTATCAGCATTGCTCAACTCCTACCACTTTTTGGGTGGACAGACAAACATATATACATATATATATATATATAATAACATACTGGGCTTTGCAAAAGTCCTGACCTGTTTTGTAGTTTCAAAGTGCGAAATTCATTTCAAAGACGATGAAATTTATTGACAATGGCTCATTCCTAAACTATTTCAGATAACATAATAACTGGTAACAGTGCTCATTTTTATACATTGTTGGTAATGGGAGCAAAAAGGATAGAGATAACAGCTCTCCTTCGCGCGGGTCACCAGAAACAAGAAGGCGGACATAGTTAAGTTGCAAAATGTCAGTTTATCAACGGTGAAACGGGTCGAAAACAGCCTTAAGAATAATGAAAGCCTCAAAGATCGACCCCGTTCAGGCAGACCACAATCTATTGAACGGAAGAACGTCCGAAGATCCTTTGATGCTTTCAAAATGATCCTTGATCCTTTCAAAATGATTCGAAACTCAAAATGACTGAATTTGCGAAGAAGAGGATTTCTGTGTCAACCGTGTCAAGAGCTGTAAAGAGTGAAAGTAGAAAGAGCTTGAAGCGTCAGAAAAGACCGCTGCTAACTGCTGACATAGTGAAAAAACGCCAAGAGCCATGTTCCTGCCTTCTTAACGACTTGAAAAGTCATGGAAATCGAGTCATCATTTTCTCAGATGAAAAGACCTTCACCGTGGATCCTGTCTTCAACAAACAGAACGGTCGAGTTGTGAGCTTTAGCCAAGACATCTCTGACGTTCGTTTTGTCTCCACAACAAAGCGTCCGGCCTCTGTGATGATGCTTGGCGTTGTGGCCTCCAATGGAGAGAACATGCCTCCGGTGTGGTTCAAGGGCGGTTACAGGTTGACAGGGGCTGAATACAGCGTTATCATTGCCACAAAAGTTCTTCCTTGGATCATAAAAATTGTCAAAGATGGAGATTACGCGTTTCAGCAAGATGGTGCACCATAAACAAAGTTTTGCGAACTTCGGATGGCAAATTATTAAAACACGTCAGGACTTTTGCAAAGCCCGGTATACTTAAATTTTCAACGAAAACATTATCACCTCTTTCACTTCATTCGCGGGTGATAAAAAACAGCGCGTGTAACTTCTAGACGCTTACCACAGGTATTCGTTTAGTTTAATTGTACGGCAAGAATCAGCGTTATTTAGACCATATGTGTCAGACCTACGAATGAGTTTTGCTGGTCTCCACTGCGTTTGTATATATTGCAGCTGTTGCAAAAAATAGATTCATTATATCATTAATATTATTGTTTAGCTTTTCCTTGCCCTCCAATATTGACTCGGTATCATTTATCCAAAATTAGATTCATTTTCTACCTTGGACACCCAAAAAAGAAAGGACACTATCCCTCCGTGAATAAAAAATTAGGAGAGCGTTCACATACTTTTTCTTTGGTAATCTAGGATGAGCTTCTTCTTAAGCCGGGAGTGATCCCTGGCAGTGGTATCAGTTCTCACAGCCTCCACTTGGATTTGTGACCAAAAAGAAGGTATTTTTGTTGGTCTCGCGACACAGTGTGGCTTACGGGGAAATTTAGCAGGAAATGCATCCGACAGTATAGGCTGAAATGCTTTAATTTTAGAAAACCAGTGTCCAAGAGGCGTGCTGCAAATATACAGGGTGTACGGCACTTTTGGGAACAAACTTTAACATAAGGTGAGGATAGTTAAAATAAGTATTTTTTAGGAAATAAAGATGTGGTCTAAAATGCTTGGTTAAAAAGTTACTAAGACTTTAAGTGTGAGAAATATTCAACTGACATTCATTGGTAAGGAGTAGCAAGGAATTGAAACGTGACCGTTAGGCAAACAATTTTATTACTAACACAAGAAGCAGGAGATCAATTACAAAAGATGTTCAAAATGTTGCCCATCCACTTCGTTGCCAGCGGTCCAACGCCGATGCAAGGATTGCCGGTCGCGTTCGAATACTGCAGGAGCTTCACCATTTCTTGCCGATGCTTCAGTAATTCTACCCGAGGGGTCTTCTTCAGACTGAACCGGGGTTTCGTACACCAAGCTCTTAGCATAGCCCCATTGGTAGAAATCCAAGGGCGTCAAGTCTGGAGACCTTGGTGGCCTCCACGTCCAATCCAGCGATTTGGGTATCAGGCATTCAATGACTACCTAACATCAAGCGCGAAGTGTGGAGAAGCACCGTCGGTTGGAACCACTTTCCTCTCCTGTCGGCTAAGGGCACATTTTTTTTACTGTCTTGTGAAACTCAGAATAGTGGATAAAATTTTAAGTCTTTATAACTGTTTAACGAAGCATTTTACACCACATCTTTATTTATTAAAAATTGTTTATTTTAACTGTCCTAACCTTATGTTCCCAATAGTACCAGACACCCTATATATTGTTGCTTTATTATAATCTCGGAGGTCGTTTTAAATATTGCTGAAAATATGTGATTTTTATTAACATACAAATGTACAAACCTAATTTGAAAAGTTAGATAATGCTCTCAGGGATATATTCTGGTGGGCTCTATTTCTATCAGAATACATATGGGCCTCACGCACCCAAGGGCTGTCCTGAGTGCCCTCTCCGCAGGGGATGTTGCAGCTGGCCGCAGTTCCTACTGAGAAGGTTAGCTTTTTAGATTAGGTAGGTTCTCTATATTTCCCTTCAGTTTCTCGAAGTAGGCCCCCGAATGGCGGTAAGCAACTAAAGCCTTGGGGATCCTTGGTACGAGTGGTTTCTTTCTTCTATCTCCTTCTCTTTTCATCTTTTGCCTTGTGCTACATGATACAGCGATTTCATTCAGTCGAGCAGTTGGGGTTGGAGATGCTTTGCCCCTTATTTCCCGCCAGTAGTAGCCTACTCGGCCGACTGAGACTTTCTGGGAGGAATGACGAGATAAAATGTTCACATACTGATGCGACGAAATAAACTGAGTATCACTGCTTGGATAACGTCGGTGGTAAAACCTGGAAAAGAATAATAAAAATAATAACTAGAGCACTCTGAGAGCGAATACATCCGCAAAGCAAGGCAACGGTAACAAAAAATTCAAATTGGCTCTGAAACTATGATGTCCTTTGTATCAGCACCAAAATACATAAATATTTGTATCTGTTGACAATAATAACAGCTTCTGCAATTTTCTTGAAGAATCGTTCATAACTTTTTGAGTTATGTTAACAGAAACACTCTGACGAACATTAGGCAAGCACAGAAAAAGACCAGCCGATCATCACTAAAATGTGATCATTTCAGTCTTTTAAAATTTTTAACAATGCCTGTAAATTTCATAAAGATCCGTTTATAACTTTTTGAGTTATTTTGTTAAAAGATTAAATCAAACGCAAAGATAGACAGACAAACAAACAAACAAACAAATAGTTTATCACAGAAATTTGGTCATTTATTCTTCGTGATATACCTAACAACTTATGTAAATTTTATAAAAACCCGTCTATAACTTTTTGAGTTCTGGTACGAAGAAAAAAGTGGCAGATAAACTAACAAACAGCCCACAAACGGTTGACCGGATCTCCGATGAAAGTTAATCATCTGTTACTACTAACATGGGTAACAATCCCTGTGAATTTCGTAAAGATCCGTCCATGACATTTTACTTATCTTTGTAACAGACACTCAACCAGAGAGACAGACACTCAAACTCGACAAAAAACATAACCTCCTTGGCGGAAGTAATAAGTTACAAAATGCAGTGCATACCAGAGGTTCAGTTGATCACGCACGCCATTACATTCGTTATTCATGATAGGGTGAACCAGCAATTTAGCGGGAAAATGGAATTGTTCACTATACTACGAACTCGCAAAGCGCTGTTTGTTGGTTGTTTACCAGTGATGATTGGTCGCTCTTCCCGATACGAGTTTTACTTAGAGGAAGTTCATTTGGTTAAGGGTAAAGAGGCCGTTGCTTTGCTAAGCTTGAAATCTAAGTCTTGCTGATGTCTGAAGTATGTCTTAGCAATAGCATAGGTTTTCCTTCATCTGAACTCCATAACATTGACAATGAGTTGTAGATCAACGGAAGCAGCGGCAAAGCTGTCCTTGAGAGCAGACCGGAGGAGATATGTGCAGAAAATAGAGATTTGGGCGTAGTAGGTATTTATTTTCTGATGTCATTTCATGACTGTCATAGTCACTAGTAGCTATTGTTTATAACAGCAGTCTCACCGTCAGGTGTGCTGAAATTTACACTTTCGCTCAGCGTGTGGAAAACTACAATTTTATGTTCATTGACAATGGATAATTATAATTAATCGCTGTTTTCAATTTCAAAAAGACAACAAGAAGCGGGAAAACATCTTGGCGCCCGCGGTCAAAGCATTTAGCGAAAGAAATGCACTGATAAAAATAGAAAGTATGTTAACGAAAGAAGCGAGTATTCATTTGGTAAGATTCACGAAGAGCAACAAATCAAACCCACCTGCCCTCGGGCATCGTAAATTACAAGGATAACTGCTTAAGAGTGCGGTCAGTTAGGTGCATACCTTAATTCCAGTGCAATGAGATTTATAAAGAGTAATGCTAGGCACCACAAAAGAGGCACTGCAGGTACCTCTTTGCTTTCTTAGATACATCAAGTTAAAAAAGAGAGAAATACAATATGGCTCAGTGTCCAATCACTAGCCACGGTTAATTAGTAGGCCGTTTTCATATTAGGTTGACAGCGGTACCTTTTCAGGAACTTTTTTTATTTTGTCGTCACATGCATATATAATACTCTAAACATACGTTGTCGCTTTATTTATTATTCTACTGTATTTGCCATCAAAACAAACGTTCTATCATGACATTGTTTTTCTCAGCAGTTTATTTTCACGTATTTTTTCTTTTAGGATGCACAGGTGACCGATGGTTGGGACATAGGATGCAGGTAGTTTTATAGGGTGGTTTTTATTTTTTTCCGAGCTTTCGATTTTGAAAGAATGGTATTAAGTTTTCTTCAATCTTCATTTTAATCACTAGATCTGCTTTTGAAAATTCCTTTTCTTTCCTTTGTTTTTAAACAACGCTTTTTCATAGGAATACCACTATTTAAAACGGGTGCATCTAGCTGTAACGAAAAGGTTATAGGTAAATGTTGCTGAGATTCTTTGAATCTTGTCTACAGCGCTGCTGCCTTATCCTCTCCTGAGCGTATCGCGCCAAGCTCAGTTCCAGAGTCTCGCCTCAGAAAAGAATAGATTGATTTTCACTTAAGGCACATCGGTAAGCCTCTTGCTGTTATCTGCGGCATAGCAGTCTAGCTTTCTCTTCTCTCCTGAGCTTTCCAGGCGCCAAGGCTTTAAAACCAGAGCGAGTCTCCAGCTTCCCGGTGAATTTTTCACTGTGGTTCACACGTCCTCGGGAGAGTAGCGTTCCGAAGCTGCACTTCTACGACATTTAGGCTTGACATCAAAGCCTTGAGCTTAAGTAAGTGGCGGATCAAAGGCCCTAAATTTCCACAGAATGTCGACCATCTTGATCAAACGCCGCAGTGTTTTACAGATCCATAAATGTTTCAGGGTCCTAATTTTACCGAGTGGATTCAGAGAGGATTGCCTTCAGCAGCCAAGCAGCTAACAGATTTCGGCCGGAACGCTTTCTTTTTCTGACAGATTCATTATTTTCTTCTTTGAAGAGCGCTGCTACTCTCAAAATTTTTCCATATTGGAGAACACTTGAAAGTAGCGAAGTATGGCTCGTGCAACTGATTGTACGGTGAAATGCCTTTAGTATGGCTCGTGCAACTGATTGCACGGTGAAATGCCTTTAGTATGGCTCGTGCAACTGATTGCACGGTGAAATGCCTTTAGTATGGCTCGTGCAACTGATTGCACGGTGAAATGCCTTTAAAGCTTTCTGGCAGCACCGATTCGTATTTTATGAGTTGTTCAAGTTTTCTGCATCAATTAGGAGCTGTGTTCTGAACCGATTTTGAACTCCCATTATACCTTAATGTAAAATAGGAATGAAATGTACAGTATATTTTTGGTGCATGATGTCTTCTACAAAATTTAATGTAGAGACTTATGGAAGAAAAGTTAGAAGGGATCTGATACTGGGCTGGAAAACACATTCTAGTGTTAACACTTTTCAAACGAAATGAAGTTATTTATGAACCGAGGTTATATCTTCACCACTATGCAGTGGGTCAGAGAATCTTTCACAAGCCCTGTTTATGGTGTTACTTAAGAAATGTTAAGAAATGTATTGTTTAATACATCATGCGTAGTTACACAGACAGTATGCGCTATATAGGAACAACCGAGCATTTCAGTGCCACTGATACAATTATATTTAGCTATGAAAAAATTCTGTTGCGTTCTCGTTCTCCTGTATGTAATCTGTTCTATTTCAGAAAACTACATTTTTTCAGAAGTGTTATGATAACTGATTTGACTCACAATACCAAACTGCTGACAGTTAACATTATATAATGATCTAATTAAACATTCATGTTCGAAAGAAAGCACTCGTTGAAATTTGATCTGATGGTCTCTACGTTGGCGTAGTAGTGCGATTGCGATCATGCGATGTTGCAGCAATGCGCAATGCTTGATTGCTGCAACAGTATACACGAAAATATATTGTTGATTATTTGTGAGCAAGTTTTACCATGTGATGTTTTTAAAGTGTAACAAAACATTAATTTCCGTCATACTGACCTACCGAAAATAGACGCGCATAAATTTAGGCATCATTATTCTTGTACTTTTGACCTACTTTTAATTGTAATGCAGGAAATATCAACAAAACAACGCAGCAACCTAAGCAGGCCGGTAAAAAACCTTGCAGGAACACTTATATTCGCGTTTCTTTAGTCTCATCGAAGTACGAGAGAGGCATTTGAATCTCTATTCAAAAATGAGCATCATGTTTTGCGGCTTACTTTCGGAGACTAAATGTGAAATTGTTTCAACATACATTTTGTTATGCAGAATACATCCGCTACGATCTTAACTTCAAGCAAATTCTAAATTCATTGCAAGTTAATCTACTCCTGAAGATGATTCAAGATTGAATCGAAAGTTCGACATTGAACTAACTATATTATAGTAAATATGTCATTAATCGCAGCGCTTGTCATTCCTATTATCATAAAACTGCGTTTCCCTAAAAATCAATCAATTCGTGAAGTTCTGCTCCGGAGATATGGACGACAATTACTGACGCTGTTCAGAGAACTAGAGAAACTTGATCTGAAAGTAAAGAAAGCTGTATGTGTCATCAACTTTTTGGAGACCTGCATTCAACATCGCTTCACACCAAGTTTTGTTCAATTTCGACTCTACAATCAACAACTGGCTCTCACCTCTATCTATTATAATTTTAAACGAAATCTATTGGCTAATGAATTGAAAGCAAAGAAAGGACACCTTAGGAGCTTGGTAGACTACAGTATAACAGATTAGTTTAATGAATGAACAGACATCATCATCAAGATCTTGATGATGTCTGTTAATTCATTAAACAACGATTGTCCAAGACCATCCAGGATGTGACAGATTAATGACCTCAATAACTTCTAAATGGATTGCAGTGCTTCATGTCTCACGGGAAAATACCAAAGAAATTTCTTCGCCTCGCTAACACCAACAAGTTGTGTCTGTCCACGCTCCGTTAACACAAAGAAGGTGCAGTTCTAACACATTTTCTCTCCGAAGAAAGGCCCGGCACACAACTTTCCCATGCCGATTTAAGTTTGCTAGAGAGCCTCTCAGATAGATCAAGTCCGGCTCGAAGGAACTTTAAGAAGAGTCCGCTAGCTAATGTACTTCTTCAAATTTCCAAACTTTGCAGAAAACTTCGCTAATTAACTCCTTCATTGGCAGCGAGAATAAAAAATACCGACAAGGGATTGAAAGCAGTGTGCCTGCTGGGAAAATTGTACTCCTTAATTACTGATCGACCTGATTTTTCGTTCTCGCTCCACGCGTCATGCTGACTGGTAGCTGGAAATTGATCTAGTAGAAATGTGCTCGTCGCAGCTTCGACTGGAGCATTCTTTATCAGTTACCGGATGTTTCACTTTATATTTAATTTAAGAGAAATTGTCAAATTCAGGAATTAGATCAGTTCTGTTTTACATGTATATGGTGTATGCTTGCTTCTTAACTTGACTATGTGAAACAGAATACGGAGAATGAAGAATCAATCACTGAATATACCGAGTAGATATTTAATAGTTGAATAATGTGAACAACATTCAGTTTTTTAACTGACTAGAACAGAATTCTGTTCTTACAGTTGATGAATTTATGTGGAACATTGAGGTCACACTGGTCTACACTGCTTTCATACTCTAGCAAATAATACCTGATTTTGAATTAGTGTTTTGCATTGAATGCAAATACCATATCTCATTTAACTTTATAGAAAAATGAAATGAAGAACATGCAGAAAACTTAAAATATTCCGGTTAATTTGTAGATGAATGAAACCCATAAAAATCGTTGGAGTGATTCATTTACTGAAGGTTGACAGGGAGATTCGTTATAGGTACCAAGTCGCGTATTATACATCGAAAAAACCGTTCAGTGAAAGTGTTCATGGATGAATGGTCTCTAAAGGAATTTCGGAGGTGCCGAACAGACACTACATCTCTTGCGGCACCCTCAATAGTTTGTCTTTTTTATGAACTGGAGACGTCACTGGAAAACAGCGTCAACGGGTAAATCAAGATATCCTTGCAATGGAGGAACACTATAATGAGGCCAATATACAACATTAACAAAAAGGTAACGTTGCCGTAGTGTTACTTAAATCAAGATATCCTTGTGATGGGCTAACACTAATGAGGCCAGTATACGACGTTAACATTTGGTTAACGTTGTTTTGGCTTTATTAGCGTTGCCTCACCACAAGGAAATCTTAATTTAAGCGCTCCCCTGTTTTTCAACGGCGTCTCCACACAAATTCCCTTACATACAGTCCGGGTGTGACTGAAGAAAACTGCCTTTTCACTGAAATGCGTATACCAAATTGGCAGAAGTTCTTCATCAACAACTTATCAACTGTTCTTTGATACTCAGAACTTCTTGCGGTTGCCGAAGAAGGTGTCAGAGACTGACTTAATTGACACCAACTTCTGTGTGTCATTAGAACGAGACTGTGATGATCTGCCTTATCTATGGGCCTTCTATGGGCCTCCACTAAACCTCCGCAGATATGGAACAGAATCTGCTGGAATATGGTACTTGCATTTATATCCACAGATTCCATTATATATTCTAGCCCCGAAATGTTAGAGAAATAGATTTCTTAAGGTAACATACCATCAAGTGTTTCATGGAGAAATAACATTTGATGTCTACCCTATCTTGACAGAAAGTATTGCAATAAACAATAGTTTCGTTTAAAAACCAAACCTAGCTACGAAAAGGGATGCCAATTTTTAACGCGGCATACAAGAATTATTCTGAATTAGTTAGAAAAGATTTTACTTCTGAAACAACTGGAATATAAGCCGCAGTGTAATTGTGTCTAATGCGCAGAGCCATTGGAATTATCAATTGTCTTTCTACTTAGTTAATTTTAATTCGATGTTTGGTGACGCAATGTAGCATTTATTAGCTGTTATATGTTGGAAAAACAGAGTTAGCTTGTCACGGAATCGATATCTGCCCCTATTAGGTTTTGTTTCCTGGCCATATTTTATTCCTGGCCATATTTTGAACACAGGGGTCATAATCTCAGTAAAGTTAGTACGACACGCGCCAAAAAAATCCATACAGATACAATAAGCCAGCTAGAGAGCACTCTGAAAGTGCATATATACATACCTCCGCCAAGCAAGGTGACGGTAACGAAAAATTCAACTTGGTTCTGAAACCATGAGTTTCTTTGTATCAACACCAAAATCTAATTGTTGGTGCCGTTTGACAGAATTAACAATTCCTGTGATTTTCATGAAGATCTGTTCATAATATTTTGAGTTATGCTGCTAACAAACATTATGACAAACATAGGTCAAACATAAATAATATAGATCAATCGATTATCACCAAAATTTGATCATCTATGTCTTTTAACATTGCTAACTACTTCTGTAAATTTCATAAAGATCCATCAGTGACTTTTTGAGTTATTGTGCTAACTAGCAAAAAATAAAACTTAGCGACAAAGAGACGAACGGACTAACAGATCATCCCAAAAATTTGGTCATTTATTCTTTGTAATATACCTAACAACTCACGTAAATTTCATGAAAATCCCTTCATTACTTTGGAGTTATGGTCATAAGAAAAAATAGGCAGACAGACAAACAAACAGACAGATGAACGAATTTTCACCAAAAGTGAATCATCTATTACTGTTAACATACCTAACAATCCCTGTGAAGCTTCGTTCGTGAATTTCTGAGTAATCTTGGTGACAGACAAAGAGACAAACAAACAGAATAACAGACAAACACGACAGAAACGTAACCTCCTATAACGGAGGTAAAAATTTCAACAAATATTGCAAAAGTTATGCATTAAAATTAGAGATTATTTTAAGTTACTCCTGGCACTACCTCGCTAAAATTGGTGATTATGAGCCGCGAATGAAATATTATGTGCAGGTTAGCAAAAGCTTGGTTGTTATGTTTAATGATTGCCACTGTGTAAAATACTTTCTTGATGTCGCCCTGTCCTAGTCTATGTTATCCCTCATGCAGTATTATCTTGATGATCGTTGTTTTGTCAACTTGTCCTAGGAGTGAGCTACTATTAAATGCATGTAGTTTAATTACCATCGGTAGAATAAACGCTATGTACCTCTTTTACACGTCATAAAATGGTAGCAGTAGTGTAGTCCGTTGTTGATATTTCATGTTGGAACAGCCAAACTTCACGAACAGCATTGTCTTCACAAACTCACAATGCTTTTTCTTAACTTTCAGACACTATTTTGAGTGCACGAGCAAATGCAATGACACGTAACCTCGGGAAAGTTCTGTTCCACTAATAATTTTTGAAAGTGCCACTACTTTCTGTGATATCACGTAATATCGTAGAATTGTACTGCTTACTTCTTGAAAGTTTAGAGTTATCGATTTGAGTACGGATAGGATAAAATGGCAATAGAAGAAATATCTGTCAATCGAATTTCAATCTCAGTACTTCAGGCATGCACTAGCTGTGCGTGTTTTGTTGCAACTTGTGAGCTAATTTAAGAGTTTCAATTGAAATTCTCGAATGAAACTGAAATTATTTGTATTATACTCATATAAATGCCGGCATTTGTCCTTGTGGAAACATGTAAACGCACAGAAAAATATATCGGACCTTAGAGAGTACAAGTTCACATATCACAGTCGCTTTGTTTCTAATAAGTAGGAATGTTTTTGTGGTAGTTTTTGCTGCGGCGCAGCGAAGGACTGGCTGGCTGCGGCTGACAGGCAATGAAGTGAAACCGTTCATGGCAGACACCCCGGCTTCATTTATTAACCTTCAGAAACGCTCCCCAGAACCGGACTGTCTTTTGCCGAGTTTTTTGGGCCGCCTCGAAAGTTCTGGCATTTTTTTTACTCGAAGCTCGAAAGTCTCGGCCAAAAAGTGAGATCAAGAAAAGGCCTCTTATAAGATCGATAGTCTGGCAGTCTCTTCAAATAATGGAGCTGCTCACGGCAGGCTTTTGCTTCGAGGAACTCCAGCAGATACTGGCCCGCTGCTTTTGTGTTTCCTTGCAAGTATTACTACACTGAATTCTAACATGAGCTGGTGTGTAGACATATGCGTTGCTGGAGTTCAGGGGAGAGACTAACTGCTGCAGCCCACAATACTGGATATTTAAGGCTATACAGTATTTCATTCTGAGTTCTTGATACATTTCGAAATGACGTGCTGCTATGAAGCAGTTATAGGTAATACTTTACTACTTGTTTCTGACGAGGATGAATATCTTTCCGAGACAATTGGTTTTAAGTTTTTCGATCTCAAAGGGTAGCATTAAAATATATTTACAGAAATTACCGAGCAACAAAGGGGCATCAGTACGTATACGGACATAGTACTGTAGCTTGCACCGCTTTGCATGAGTTATTATTAGGTTTTATTTCGTTTAGTGGGCGTCGAATCCATTTTTGGGAACTGTGGAGCACGCCTAATATGAAACTAAAACTGTATTTGTTGGCATGGCACGTTGTTCCAATTCGTATACATGTGTATGCCCTGTGCGTGAGAGAAAGAAGTAACGTGCAACGCGTCGCTAGTTCGCAGTATACACAAGATACTCTCACACAGAGGGCCAACCTTAAAGCTGCGAACATCATACAACATTCATTATCGTCTCGCGAACAACTTCGGACTCCTCTACTCCGTGTTAAGCCTGTTAGCTGCAAGCAGGAACTTTGCTGAATTTCAACTCGATTTTGAAGCGTCGATATAAGGCTCTGACTTTGAGGCAATTAGCGGAGTTTTGGGTGAAAATCTCCCAGTTAATGTCTTAGACGATGATGTTACACTCAACGTGGGAAAATACTACAGTTTTTTTAAAGAAATGTTTGAGCATACACCAATAAAGATGTTGCGATAAATCGTCGAAAAAGAACTTACACCTGATTGATAAAACGTTTTGGAGTTTACTGTTGAAAATATTTGAGTGAATGGGCCCAAGCTGTCTGACGGTTAGAGCTAAGAAAAGGTGGAAGCTCGGATTTTTCAAAATGATCCCTCAGTATTGTTTTCTGCGGTTACAGCTCTGTTGTTGTGATCTGATTTATGTACAGGCGGATGAATGATATTTTCCAGTGTATGGTAATCTTCCAAACTGCCGAGTTAGAAGTAGCGTCGCCGACATGTACTTCCGCCTGTGACCAGCCAAGTGCCGACTCCTTGCGCTCCGACTCTGACTCCTTGGCAAACCAGATGGTCAGCAAGGTCAAACCACTAACTTTGTTTTGACTCCGACCTCGACTCGTGGGACCGACGCGCGTCCAACTTGAAGACCGAATTCGACTCCCTTCTTCTAAATTCTTCGATTTCTTACGATGGTAACGCCGATTCTATACAACATTGCCAATTCTGCCCTTTTTTTGGTCTCTTAACCCTAGCAACCGTCGATAATTGGCATTGTTTGGAACGCCATTTATGACGTGTGTTATCCTTGCCTGTTATTAGTTCAAAAATTCACATAACTTCTATATCTCTCTTATCCAGCAATGCATATAAGTACTTGAATCAAATAATGGTTCACTTGAACTTATGGCAATGATGTAGCAACAAATAGGAATACCTTGCCAATAAGGTAGTAAATATTTTCAATGTGATATCTTCTGTTGAGCACCAAACAGTGGAGGAAAAGCTAGCAATTACTGCTGCGTATTTGGTCCGCTTCTGTTCACAGCTTTGCTCTGCACCACGCCGCCATGTTACTTGTATGGACGAGAGAAAATTACAGTTCCTGGCTTTGAGCAAGTATCAATACATTCAATAGGATTAATAATGGGGTAATTTTACAATGGCACGTGCGTTGTACTTTTCCGCATGACTTCTATATATAAATAGATTTTTGCCTCCCTATATATATACCAGCTGTAGGTATTCTTTCGCGATGTACTAAAGTCGAGAAATTTGTCGGTCTCCTGTCAAGACAAGGACGTAGCTTTTAGGCAGCTGATGTCAGGCGGTCAATTTTGAAAGGCGAGTTAATTTATATAGCAGGGTAAATACCTATTGCTAAATTGGTAATGTTGTACTGAACAACGTTGAAGCCTTGTTCTTTAACAATTTGTTAAAGAAAGATTAAGCAACGTCGCTCTCGCTGGACAGCTTAACCCTTTAATACCGCGAGCCAACTGTAGGTATAATTTTAAATACTACATTTATGGAAATACACTTCTTCTCGAGCATTGCAGTATGGTAATACGTTGTTATATGCTAGCACGTTGCTGTCTGTATTAGTGATCTGGCGAATATTTGCATCCGCAGAACATCCGCACCTTTTTTGACATCCGGGACCGAATCTGCGTCCGCGGATGCTAAGATGGTAACATCTGCAATCTCATCCACATCCGCGGATATCAACTGTAAAATCCGCAGCAAAGGAGGTACAGGTTTATCACTGTACACTAAGCTCATTCATAGTGCTGAAAACAGCAAATTCTCATTGGGATTGACATGTGTGCAAGCGCTGTCCTTGTCTACAAAGCACCATCTAAGTTCCCCCCCCCCCTCAAGTGTTGTATAAACTGCCGTCGTGAGAGGGGGTGTGTGCGTTTTTGGTGGGGCGAATATGCGTATCCGCATCCGCGGAACATCCGCACCTTTTTTTATATCTGCATCCGCGAATGTTAAGATGGCTACATCCGCACGTGCATCCGCCTCGGAGGATATCCAAAAAAAGACTTCCGACCCATCACTAGTGTGTATGCAGTAAAACGATGAAGCTGAGGTTTGTAGCGGGTGGGCTAGCATCCATTCTATGTAATGCTGCGCACTGAGCAGTATTATGGCAACGTGATGTATGGTTGAGGCGTGTTGTAATCACGTTCCCAGGGTAACGTGTGCTAAGCAGAGTTCCCCACCGCCTGACAGTCGTGTCGCAATCGTAACCCAAACAGTACTAACGAAGATTAGGAACGGCTTACTGTAACTGTATTTAGGGTTACAGTTAGCGATTTTTTAAATTTCAGTCGCCTAACTGGGTTGTGACTGCAACACGCTGTTGATGTCAGTCATTACAGCAGCCTATCAGCATCGATCTTATTTTCTATTTGTTAAACTGAAAACTAATGTTGAGAAACTGCACATCATAACACATATTTCCAAACTGTAAATTCATGGTTACGATCTCCTCCACCAGACATAGTGCAACATGAGTTATTATGCAAGAAGTCCAAATACTTTAATAAATAGCTATACGGGGTGTATAAAAAAGTCATCCCAAAATTAAAAGGGCTATAATAACCAAACTATGCAAGCCTCATCCATTATCAAGATGTCAGTTTCAAGCAAAAATTACAAACTTCTTTGAAATGACACCAAGATTAATTGTCCAGACCCTTGCATGATTGAGTACCATAACCCAGAGGTTGGGGTGTGAAAACGTTCTTGGTCCACGTCGGATATGAAAAAAGAAAAGCAATTGAAAACATTTAATACATTACATTTTTCATTCCTTTATTATACCTTCAACATCATGATTTACAAATTATGATACAAACATGGTAAAGAAGCATGTTTTATCACACAACCAAGGGCTGCCAATCTTCAACATCTTTTAATCGGCAACCGATTAGACGTGGCCACCTCCTCTATCCAAACTAAATGCGCATCGCCGGCGCATGTCACCAACTCCTTTCCTGATGACATCGAGATTATTCTACTACTTGGAAAATGCGATCACCTAATTCTTCCAGGTCTTGTGGGTGTGTGGTGTACAGTACACTCAGTTTTTAAGATAACCTCACAAGATGTAATCGCAGGGGATGAGGTCAGGTGACTAGGGGGCTATTCAATGGGATGATCCACAGCTATCATACGCTCATTGAAAAGTTCTTTGAGAAGATTTCCCACATCGATTAAATGGAGCTGGGGCCACATCTAGTGCCCACCAAACAAAGCAGATCAGTCCATTTCACGGGCGCTGGAAATGCATCTCCATCAGTGGAACAACCTCCTGCTGGAGCATCTGCAGATTTGCCTGGCCAGTCACGTACGCCTCGAAGACAAAGCTCCAATGAGTACTGTACTCCGTTGCCGCAGATTCCAATCCAAACTGTCACTTTTTCCCTGATCGAAGTTGAATTTCGTCGGTTTCTCTCTTGGAACATACTCCAAGGCGTTGCGAGTGTTCACTTTCCCATTCATGGCAATGCGGTATCATCACAGTTCATTTACTGAAGAATAGTTATGTCAGATATCATTGTGTGCATACGTTTGCACATAACTTTAGAACAGTGACGTCAAACCAATAGCGTCACTCCTTTTGCAGCAAGGCATCTTTGGTAATCGAAAAATCGAGGCATGTTGGGCAATTCCACAGCGGCGTCGTAGCTCTATGTACGCTAGGCGAGGTGTGCATCGCGAAATTTTACGATATAAACGTTTGTAAAATTGTTCAATCGCAGTTTATTTTTGTGTTTTTCATGTATGTAGAGTATTCTACTTTACAACCTGTTGTAATGGATAGTTTTCTTGGTGACTGAATATTATTCAATTTTGTCATTTTTAACCTATACGAAGCTTTCTACGTCGTGCAAAGCATTCGCTTTTACTTAGGTAACAATTTTTTCGGACAATTTCCTCAGTTCTTTTATGGTGCTGGAAATCAAGATGCAATACAATATGTCAAATCTGCTGTCTATTATTATCCTTTATTTATGAAGTTAAGTGTATATGCACTTTCAACTTGAGATAATAATAAACAGCTATCTGTACCCGTGAACATTTCACGGTCTGCGGGGCCTTTCTGGTTGGACCCCTGGAAATTCTAAAGTAATCCACTATATAATAAAACACAGTTGTTGGTCGCTTGCTTGCTCCCTTGCTCCAATGTTGGTACGTCTCTCCGTCACGCAGTTAAGAGTTTAATAGGAGAAAATTCATGAAATGAAAAACAAGTTGAGATACCATACAATGTCCGTGCTTGGGGTACCGGTGACAAATAAAGCTCTGGATCTCCGGCCTCTGGATCCCGGGCTCTGGATCCCCAAACCTGGATCCTTAGCCTCTGGATCCCTGCTTTCATTACTGAATGATACCGTAGTAGTTGCATCTTCACGCTGAGCAGACACCTTTTTATATTGAACTAGTGCACCAAACGCGACCCTTCTGATGAATAAGTCATAGAAATATATATTTGAAAACATCTCAGCTTAACAAAAGGGTTGATAGTCTAGATGAGACGTAATTAAGTGACATCACCCGTAGCACCGTTGAAAATGAACGTGTCCAAACACGGGCATGCAGGAAAGCGCCCAAGTGCCTCCCCGTATCCAAGATACCCTCTCCGCAACAAAAAAGTGGGGTACCTCGGAATTTTTTTTCTTCACTATTAGATAGGGGAAAATAAGGCTTCGGACAGACGGACGGACGGACGGACTGACGGACGGACTGACAGACAGCTCTCTTATTATAGTATAGATTTACATCGCAGCCAAAGTTCGACGCTGGAGGTTCAACAATCAGTTGGTATCCACAATACGGTGAGCCCTGTGCATTTCCAGATAATTCTTTTGACTGAACTATATTTTTCTTAGTGCAACTTAACGCTTAATCAATTCCAAGCTGATACTCACTCTTTATCTTGCAAGGGGATATTTTGCTATCGCAAAACTCATGGTTGTACAGCTTGTGTTTCACTAATGGAAGATCAGGCCTGCAGGGATGAGACTTGTAATACAACAAAACCTTTACTGGGAACGGTAACAATAAAAAGCTCAATCACAAAATTTTTGCCGTCATTTTTCACGGCTGGGCCCTCTACTTCATATTATAGAAGTAAGTTTAGCTGTGGTAACTCCGTGAATTTGGGTTACCTTTTTTTGAGACCCCTCGTACATATTACTAAGATGTAACAGACGACGCAATAAACATAAATCGATGAAGAGATGATATCAGCACATTGGCCGTGATGTAAATCTCAGAGACAGGCAGCAGGTGCGTGCCTGTGCTGCGCAGGATAGGCTCCAGTTATATGAATACAACTCAGTGTGCTAGGCAATAAATTCTCGCCAGCTCGGCAGGTCTAATGTAGCGATCGTTGGCTGCCTGCACCTCTCAATATCGGCTGCTTCACGCACGACTGCTGCCCTGCTCCTGTAGTGTTGACGCAGCCTGCATTCCTGAGCAACTATTTATTTCATGCTGAGAGGTAAAGCTGGATTTGTGAATAGTTATACGCTGTTGTGTGATATAACTGCATGCGTAAATACTGTGTATTTCCACTGTTGAGAGATGTAACTGCATGCCTATGTAGTTATCTACTGTTGCAAGATATAATCTCATATGTAAATGTTTATTCTCCTTTGGAAGCTACACCTCCATGTGTTAATCTAATACCAAGGAGCTTCAATGGGAGTACGCGCAAGCCTTCCCTGGGCGAGTAAACACATGGCTTTGTCACGTGACTGAAGCTGGCGTTTGGAGATCTTAAACTGGCTGAAGTGGCAGTGGTCAGCACATATAGTTAAGAAAGATACAGACAGGCAGTTCTTCAATATATTTGCAAGACAATCGTGTCTGAAGATTTTTATCCCACTGCTCACCCTGTTACTTTCATCATAAGCTGGTATACAGGATACAAGTTTCCTTTACATAGGTACTTCAATCCGCTCGGAATTTTGTCGATGGTTAATGGCTATGAAAATTTGAGCTCAGGACTCATTCCTGCGCGAGGCAATGCCTCACGTAGGCAATGCTGCTCTCCGATTGGATAAGCCACTCAGCCAGTTTAAGGGAAATGTTTACTCGCAACGCTCCCATAGGATAAATAGATAGGGTGCACTCCTCTCTATTAGAACCTCCTTGTCTAATACTAAGAATGACCGTCGTGTGTTTATAAATATATATATTGGTGTATACAGGCAGCAGATTCTCTTCTACGCAGGTTTGATTGAATCCCAAGGAATATTTATTGTTAGTTATTTTCTTGTTTGTCTTTTCTAGTTTTCTGATAATTTTCTTCTGCTCTGCAGAAAGGTGCTCGAAGATGTCAATTAAGCTCATTATTTTTATTACACAATAATTACAATTTAAAATGCGCCGACGTTTCGAATGTCCAAACATTCATCTTCAGGGAGTATGTAGTAGAATAACTTGAAATTGAATTCTGGGTGAAATTTGAATTTTGTGGATTGAAGTTTGAAAGGCCCGTATCCTGTTTACGGATGACAGAAAACCGACTGACGAAGGCGTCTGCCTTAATAACGCAAGCGAATGTCCCTCGAAATACAAAAATAATGTAATCAGAGCATTTATCCAACGAGCGTATAAAGTTTGCTCAGACGATGCAACTTTAAAAGCAGAACTTCTTCGCTGCAAACAGATATTAGTCCCCAATGGATTTACCAACTCAATGTTTGACCAGCAACTAAAAAAGTGAATACAAACCAGCAAGCTGAGAATGAAACTCAAGCTCTCAAAGTATACTACTGCAATCAAATGAGTAAAGCCTATAGAGAAAACGGAAAAGTTATCAGGAATATTGTAAGAAGAAATGTTAAAACAACGTCACCAAATAATCAACTGAAACTTGTCATCTACTATCGAAATCAAAAAGTTCACAATCTTTTTATGGACAACAACCCAACTAGACCGACTCAGCCGTTACGTCAAACCCTAGTACTTTATCGTTACACTTGCAAGAAAGAAGGTTGTAAACTTCTACCTAACGCTAAGTACATTGGTATGACTTCTACAACTCTGAGTCGAAGACTAACCATGTACCTAAGTTTTGGTGCTCCAAAAAGACATACCAAAACTGAGCACAACCAAACTCTCACGAGAAATGACCTTGTTGAGAATACGGAGATCGCCCGTAAGTTCCACAATACTAACCGGCTATCCATAGCAGAGGCTCTTCAGATAAAGGAAAGAGCCCCATCAATTAATGTACAAGATACAAGCTTTACAAGAACGCTGAAATTATTCAAGTAAACTTCTCATCCGTAAACTGGATACGGGCCTTTCAAACTTCAATCCACAAAATTCAAATTTCACCCAGACTTCAATTTCAAGCTATTGTACTACATACTCCCTGAAGGTGAATGTTTGGACATTCGAAACGTCGGCGCATTTTAAATTGTAATTATTGTGTAATAAAAATAATGTGCTTAACTGACATCTTCGAGCACCTTTCTGCACAGCAGAAGAAAATTATCAGAAAACTAGAAAAGACAAACAAGAAAATAACTAACAATAAATATTCCTTGGGATTCAATGAAACCTGCGTAGAAGAGAATCTGCTGCCTGTATACAGCAATATATATGCTAAGGTAGTTTTGAAAAGTCTTCTGGGTTTTATGTTTAATATGCCCCAAGCTTTCG
The DNA here is from genome assembly GCA_001587735.2 of Parhyale hawaiensis. Taxonomy (NCBI): domain Eukaryota; kingdom Metazoa; phylum Arthropoda; class Malacostraca; order Amphipoda; family Hyalidae; genus Parhyale; species Parhyale hawaiensis. The sequence goes on from LQNS02000303.1 coordinate 13,726,675, forward strand.
TACTACTAAACGTAGCCCGTCTTCAGGGGAACGAAACTTCGAACTCATCAGCAGAACTACGAAATTAGTATACAACAGCTGTATCATGGTTACGTTTAAAATCGGTAACCATGATACAGCTGTTGTATACTAATTTCGCAGTTCTGCTGATGAGTTCGAAGTTTCGTTCCCCTGAAGACGGGCTACGTTTAGTAGTTCGAAAGCTTGGGGCATATTAAACGCTGATATATATATATATATATATATATATATATATATATATATATATATATATATATATATATATATATATATATATATATATATATATATATATANGACGTTGTTTTAACATTTCTTCTTACAATATTCCTGATAACTTTTTCGTCTTCTCTATAGGCTTTACTCATTTGATTGCAGTAGTATACTTTGAGAGCTTGAGTTTCATTCTCAGCTTGCTGGTTTGTAGTCACTTTTTTTAGTTGCTGGTCAAACATTCAGTTGGTAAATCCATTGTTGACTAATATCTGTTTGCATCGAAGAAGTTCTGCTTGTAAAGTTGCATTGTCTGAGCAAACTTTATACGCTCGTTGGATAAATGCTGTGATTACATTATTTTTGTATCTCGATGGACATTCGCTTGCGTTATTAAGGCAGACGCCTTCGTCAGTCGGTTTTCTGTAGATGGTGGTTCGGTAGTTTCCAGAAGAAGCATTGGGGATTCAATTCCTTGTGATTCCTTGGGATTCAATCAAACCTGCGTAGAAAAAAAATATATATTTATATGTTCGGTGTCACGCTCTTAACGAAATAGATAGGCGGAATTTAGCCCAGGTTGGAGTATCTGGTTGTCCTCTCAAGCTCCATTGAAAGTGATAGGCAGAAAATAGGCCCGGTTGCAGAAGATGGCAAACGTATCTTAAGCAGGGACAGTTGAAATTCCAACAGTGAAGACATCGCAGGCTTAGTCTGACTTGTACGAGTATTAGCTTCTCCATGCATCGAATCTACGGCAAAGTATAGGGCAACCTTATGTCCGAATGCACTTCTTGCATTGCTAAAGTTGAAATCGTAGCACTGAAGATAATCTGAAGCTTCCGTTGGCACTCTCATGCTTCTTGATTCGTAGTTTCTTCCCACAGATGATTTCGTTGCATGAGCTATTCTTCCCACTTTGAGGCAATTGTCAACAAAACCGACGAAACATAAATTTTCACGGGCAGTAGACAATTATTTCTTCTAGCTTACTGTTTTCCTTCGACGAAGCAGTTTTCTCTTCATAGGTCAAAATTTGAGCTCCTCAAATGAAACAGATATTTGAGGTGGGAAGACGGTATCAACGGTATCCTTGCTACGGAACGAACACATTGTATATTAGCTGCTGTTTTGTTTAAGTTTGTTGGAGTGTTTTACTCAAGATGTTACTTTTGCCTGTCTATATAGAAGACCTAAGGATGACAGCACGACAAAGGATCAATGAAGAAAAGAAGAAAATAAAAGAAAGAAGAAGAAATTAAATTAAAAAATGCCTAGAGGCATTAGGCAAACGTATAGGTTATTGCGTGAATTTTTCACGCATGGGTCCACAAGTTAATTAATAGTTATCTGTTGTTGAAAGGAAAACTGTATTTGTTAAAGTATATCCCCAGTTGACATATAAACTGCATTTTTAGGTAGATATTTATTCATCATTACAAGACAGAAGTACATTTCCGAGCATATGTTTGTGTAATTAACATTTTTCTGGAATTATACTAACGTTCTGCATAAACATAGGCCGGCTGCATTACTTCAGCTGACGACGTAACGAAGAAATTACAGAAAAGTCTGAATTTCTTTAGAGTAAGTTGATTTTATCGAGAGTTTTCCAAACTTGCTAGACATGTATGTATGTAACTTGCAATTGATATGAGCTGTTATTGCGACGAAAGCCAGATATCCCATGATCACAATTACATGCATGAATAGTGAACTGCACGTTAACTGACTGTCAACTCATACTCAAGTCTAATGGCTGATTCACGTAAATCGGCTTTTGGTCGTGTTGGCCTGCAGGCGTTTAAGTCAGCTGTCAATAGCTTTTTGTTGGATTTTCTTTATCAGCGTTTTGGGCTTCTCGGTGTTGCAAAGTGCTTCATTTGGGTTGTACTACCTGTCCGTGGCGGCCCGGGCGTGAAGTTTTAATAACAATAACCTCAATAAAATGTTTTTGAACTATCATATAGGTTTCTTAAATAGAAAACATATGTTCATAGTACTGTATTGAATGAGTTTACTAGCAAGAAAGAAAGGTCATTTGTGGAAGACAAAAATCAATTATGATCTCTTCTGACATTGCGTTGTCTTAAGATTCTATGGTTGTCGCCCACCGATAACTTTTATTGAGAAAATACATAGTTTCTCTTACTAATACGTGCATTCCTTACATCGATCGGTGTCCAGCTGTTTGCTTTTTATGATATTTGCAATTTAACAAAAAAACATTTTATTACCTCCGCCTAGGAGGTTATGTTTTTGTCGAGTAGTTCGTCTCTTTGTCTGTCACCAAGATAACTCAAGAAGTTGTGGAAAGATTTCTACGAAATTTACAGATATTGTTAAGTATATTAGAAGGAATAGATGATTAAATTTTGGGGAAGATCCATTCAGCAGTTTGTTTGTCTTATTTTTTTTTTTGCTTTGTAGCATAACTCAAAAAGTTATCTACAAATCTTTAAAAGCTTTTCAGGAGTTGTTGAGTTGATAATAACAGCGAATGAGAAAATTTTTATGTAGACCAGCTTGTCCGCTTCTTTGTTGGTCTCTGTGTTAATTTCTATGTTTGCTAGCAGCATAACTGAAAATGTTATGAACGGATCATCTTGAACTTTTCAGGATTTGTTATAACTGTTAAAAGATACAGTTGTCCAAATTTTTAGTGACGATCGGTTCGTCCGTTTGAGCTTTTGACTAATGTTTGTCAGAATCTAACTCTGAAAGTTATGAATGGTTAGTCATGAATTTACAGAAGTTGTTAGAAATGCTTAAAGCCACAGATGATCAAATTTGCGTGGCTGACTAATGTTTGTCGTAGTGTTTGTGAGAATATAACAAAAAAATTACAGACGGTTCTTCAAGAAAATTATAGAAGCTGTTACTACTGTCAATTTTGATGATGATTAAGAGAAAATTATACTTTGAGGACCAATTTAAATTCTTCGTTAACATTTCCTTGCTTGGAGGAGATATGCGTTCTTAGAGTGTGTTCTAGTTTAGGTTTCAACTATCTGCCTTTGGACTCGATCGCTATTGTGGAAAAGCAAATCCTAGTAAACCCTAGTGTAAAATAGCAGCAATGGTATTTATGTATATTTCATTTGAATAATTGTCACTAAGTAGCTAAATCACGGCAGAAGAAAGACGTATTTTTTATTCTCGAAGTCTTCTATGTAATTACAAATAATGAAGGTAGACCAACTATATTTGATGGTTCCATTTATACGTTACGCTATCTGAAAATAATTCTTGGTTCACGACCATTCTATGTATGCCTATGGTTTAGTAAAAATTGTCATTCCTCTTTCGTTATGAATATTTGCATCCTGCAATCGCATTCCAGTTACTTGCCCAGCTACAACGCAACGCAGTAATACACCTAACGATTCGCATTAATAACTTTACCTCAGCGAGCGTATACGGGTTGCACTTGGTTGGCCTCGTTACGATTATGGAAAAAAAGATCTATTTTATGGCGGTCGGGCAAACCTTCCTTTTTCCCGACACCTTCTGGATTGCTTCGACGGGCAGCGGCGAAAAGATGGCCGTAAAAAACTAATTTGATTAGTGGAGAAGCTTTGGGTCCGAACTTGGGCGTCGGCTGCACCGGGCGGCTATAAGAACTTGGGCCCAGCCGTGCGTGTCCCGGGACAAGTTTGTGGCCCTGTGCAGCTTTTTATTTTCGTGCGGTTCGAAGCTGTTCTTCCTCTGGCATCTGTATCGGTTTCGATCGCCGAAATATTTCTATTTTATTGCTGATCAAATATTTTCTTCTTCCGTAAATGTTCGCATATTCGATTTCATGCACTTTTTCGTTTTGGTGAGTTTGGAAATGTTTTATTTCATTTATGTTGGTTTGGCATACAGCATGCTATTTATAAATTTTTTTATAGAAGGTAGTATTATCTTTTTTGTGAGTGTGCGGATTTTTCAATCCAGAAAGCCTTAACTTTTATTTCAATTGGAAACATGATCAGTACTTAGTTTTGGGGATATGAAATACTGTCTTTGATGGTATATGAGAAAGTAAAAACATCTACAGTTTTCTATATAACTGCATCGATTTTTTATATATCTACTTGCTTTTTCCAATGCGTTGGCGAATGAATCGGCAAAAATTCATGCGAAATAAGCTTTTTTACTTTTTTGCACAAAGGGCCGGTGAACCAGCCAAATTTGTCATCTTATTACCATCGATAGATTAGAATTGAATGCTTTATATTGTTAGCAGCAGACAGGCCAACACACTCATTCCTATAGTGCAACTGCCGTAATAAAGAAAGTTCCCTTCTATGTCCCATGTTTTTAAATACGTCGATGAGCTTTTGCTATTGGACTGTTCTCTTAGCTCTGACGCTACATCACTCCTATACTGTAATTTTTATCTCATTTGCTGAGTGTTGTTCAGTAACCACTGTATGTACTTGGCTTCTTCAGATTTGGTGTCACACTTGAGGCTTACACTTCATCTTTGATGGTATCTGAATTCGAATCATCTTAATATATCAATAGTAAGCAAACAAACTAACAAACAAACAAACAAACAAACAAACAAACAAACAAACAAACAAACAAACAAACAAAAATAAAAATCTCACTCAGCTACCTTGCAAAGCCACCATACCCTGTATCTTAAAAAGCAGAAATTTTCTTACTCTAGCCATTAAAGCAATTCATAAAGAGATGGTTCCGATATAATCTTCACTCGATAGACTGAATCTACTATTTAAATTCAATATCTTGCGTACTTTATTGTAATCGAGAAGCAGTTTGATAATTTTTTCGCTCCAAGCAAGTCGTTTGTGACTTACAATTAAATGATGCTCAGGACTTCCACTGAATATCGTAAATTTGAATCATAGACCACACCATACATGTATGGTGTGGTCTATGTTTGAATTAATCCAGCATCTTGTCTCTTAAGCTACTCAACTTGTTTTTCGTAGCGCCGTTTGAGAGGAACTCCGATTTCAGGAAATAGTGAGTGACAATATTCAGCTGATGGTAAATGACTATCATATGTAAGCTGAAATTATTACAGAGGGCGGCGAAAAGGAAGTCCTATAGATGCTGAGTTTTTCCTTGTAATTGAAACTCGTGTAAACTAGCCCAGTATATTTTCGATTAGACGTTGAAGTATCTCGAACATTGGCTAGCAGAGCGTATCTTCTACTTTATGTGCGCAATGTGGTTGAATATCTTTTAGAGTTATTTGTCACTTTTTTGATAAAAATAAATTAAACATTTTTCTCCAGAGAATTTATAGACAGCCATGAAGTAAGAACATATCAAATTGAACTGAAAATAATTACGTCGCAGTTTATTTTTCACTCGCTTTTTAATACACCACTATGCAAGATTACTTATTGCATGCCCTATACATGCCCAGGCATTTGTAAATAAAGGCTGAAAGCCATGCGATCACGAAATATCTACGTATAAGATTAATCGCCACGATTCTTACTGTCTATCATTATATACAGTAAGCATATTGTAGCACTGACATCGAGCCAATTCACCGAATTGCAGGACGAACTAAGAAAGCTAATGGAATTTAGAGTTTTCCAGCCACTTATTGTGATTGGAAAAGTTAGATTTTTAATTTTGTAAATGGACAGGAAAGCTTGACCCGAGCGCAGCGATTGAAGCTGCTCCTCAACAGCTTATTTAGAATTTATTTTGCGGAGAAGATCCTAGTTTGTCGCTCTATAAATGAATTAAGATGGTGAAATCGGATATATATATTACATGTTTTATATTTGTATAATTCGTCCAAATGCATTGCTGTGTTATTTAGCTTTTTATAGTTCTAATTTACTGCAAAATTTTAATAGTTAAATATCAGAAATTTACAGGTGACACGTGATAAACCAAACTGATTGCACAGGTAGCATTTTAATAATTCCATTGGTAGCTACAGTTGTGTGTTGCAAGGACACAATTAAACATTCGTATGCTTAGCTAAGCGAGCACGATCAGCAGAACAAGGTGAGAACCTTGCCGGTATAAGGTTACTCCTCTATTCAGATCATCAAACTAAATCATTCGCCTCCAAAGTAATAATAATAATAATAGTTTCCATGATGTGATTAAAACGGGTTTGGGCGGTGATGCAATTAGATACAGACTCGCGCACTACTTAGGTCATATTCAACTGGACGTCGAAATTAATATTTCGAGAGGAGCTTCGGCTTCGACCTGCAGAATGGACGTTCAGCAAGCGAAATAATAGCGCATGGAGATTACCTTAGGTTAAATTTGGTAGGTAACTATAGTCTAACCATTTTATCAAGGCAGTTCGGCCGCGGTTAAATTCTTCTATAGCGTTGCAATTCTAAGAGTACTTCTGAGATTTTGTTCGGCCCATATCTTAGCCCCGCCCACTACCTGTATATAGAGAAATCTCAGAAATACCCACAGAATTGGTACCGCAATAGAGGAATTTGACCACGATCGAACTACCTTGATAAAATGGTCAGACCTTAGGCATGTTTGCTAAAATTATGTATGTTAGGTTAGGATAGGCTCGGTTACGTAATGCTAGGTAAGGTAAGGTTGGGTTTGGCTTGGCTGGATGAGGCTAGGTTAGCTTAGGCTAGGTTAAGTTAAGATAGGCTAAGCTAGGATCCGGTACCATTACAGTATTTTGTTGCTTATTAATTCCAGTTCGGTCGTATTCCGTTCCTGCTTATTTCGAATCTTGCTTATTCTCATCTGAGCTTATTCTCGTCGTGTTTGTTCCGCTTACTCTTAACCTATTTAATTGCTATAAATTTACCATTATTAATTTACCATTCAGAAAGTGGCATGAATTTGCCATTCGATAAACTTACCGTTCGATGAATTTACCATTCGATAAACTTACCGTTCGATGAATTTACCATTCGATAAACTTACCGTTCGATGAATTTACCATTCGATAAACTTACCGTTCGATGAATTCACCATTCGATGACTTTACCGTTCCATCGATTTACCATTCCAAGAATTTACAGTTCAACCAATTTACTGTCTATGCAGTTACTCGCCACGACTTGACAGTGAACCGTAATTAATCCATGTAAATCGCTTTATTGCAGGTCAAGATATTGTTAACTTGTGAAGTAATATAAATCTTACATAAGTGAAAGTTGATACCCTGAAAAACTACAACTATGTACGTAAGGTAAGTAGAGTTCGCTTGCAGAAGGATTGTCTCTTAAGCGCGCTGCCCATGTAACAAGTTTCGTTGCCTCTAGCAGCCTAGAGGCAACTCAAGTAATCCGGTTATGTAGCCGCGGTACTGTTTCAGCTTGCGCAAATTCTAACTGCATAAAAACTGGTCAAAAATCTCTGTCGCTACTGCAATTACGACACCACAGAAAGTGGCAATGGAAAGTTTTCAACAATCGCTCCTAATTATGAGCCGGTTCATAAACGCAAAAATTGATATTTTAAGATTTAGTGTCCAATACTCATAGACTTCATACTGAAATCACGGGCCACGACTACGCAGTAGGATTCGTTGAGTTGGCTCTAGGCTGATAGCGGCAACCAAAGTTGCTACGTGGGCACCGGGCTTTTGATATTTAGCCTGTCGCCAGGCCTCCGTTGAACAAATCCTACGAGGAAAAATGATTTGCTTGGCCCGAAAATACATGAAAAGTGACTTTCTTTACGGATGAGGCTAGAGTTAGTCTTGATGGAAGGGCCAGAGTGCGGATTCCTCTGGGAGCACCTACTTCGCATCGCCATCAAAGTGACGGAAGTGTTATGTTTTGGGCCGGTATCTTGGCTGATGAGCTTATTGGAGCTTTCCGAATACCAGATGGTGTGAAACGCCCTATTCAAGCTTACATTGCGTTTCTAAATGAGTATTGTTCACCATGGTTTGATGACCTAGCATCGTCACGTCGCCGTCAAATAATATTCATGCGCGACAATGCTCCATTCCATTCAGTGAAGGTTATCACTTTATTCTTTAGAATTCTGGGCATTGGAGGAGAGCGTTTTGTGACTTGTCCACCTGCTCTACTGACCTTACTCCAATTGAACAGCTCTGGTCAATTCTGAAATGAGGGTTTATGAATTGGATTCCAATTTACATAGTAAGACAACCCGCGGCTGGAAATTATTGATGTGGCTAGCACCATATGATGACCTCAAATTCACCGCTTGACTTCTTCATGCAGTAGAAAAAAGACTGTTTAACGTAATTTCTGAGTATGGAAGTTGTGTCGACAGCTAATGCCACACGCTAGTCAAAAGAACGAGTATCGTCATCTTTTTGTCCGAATGCGTCGATGTGCCCATGTAAATAGAACTCACTTGCAAAGAATTATGAGTTATAAATTCTTCCAGACATAATGATACGTCCGAAAGCTAACTAACAGCACTTGCGGAGTAAACTGAACTGACGGTAAACATTTTTAAGCCATTTCATGGTATCTCAAAGCTATGTTTACAGGAGTTCAACATAACATTCGGACGAAAAGTTGGGGATACTCGTTCTTTTGACTAGCGTGTAGCTTTGGCATAACTTGTTTGTCTAACGCATGACTATTAAGTTGGTTCATTGTGTTTGTTTACATTGATGCTGAGGAGTTCACTGTTTGACTTAAATACAGTTATTTTGTCGAAACACTGCTCTATTACACTAAATGTCGATATTCAACGACATTCAATAAAGCGATTTACAGTTAAAATTGTTCCAAAGTACAGAAAAACTTTCATAGTCCTGGCTCCCAGGAAGGGGGGGCGTTGGTGTAAATTTTCTCTTTTACAGCTCTACCATGTATATTTCTATTCCATATGATGAGGACATTAGAAAAAAGTTGAATAAAAATTTTGCACCTGGGGGGGAATGCTAGATTGCGGAACGATTGTTTTGAAATTAGCACATTATATGTATTTTTGAAAAAGAAACACATTTTGTTTATGCAACTTTTTTGGTTTAGGGCTTGCGTTTGAGAAATGGGAAATATAAATAAATATATGTTGTTTTGGGGAAGCTTCAAAAAAATACATTCAGTGAGTGTTTATGTTAGAAAAAATTACAGTTTTGGAATCCTTGAAACATTCCTAACAAGACTATAGAGCCGGGTTCTTCATTTTCTATATCGTTTAATCGTTAACTAAAATATAGGAAAAACTAAGGATTCTGTTTTGAGCTATGATAAAAAAAAAAAAAATTATGAGGACAAAAATGGAAAATCCTGCTGTATAGTTTTGTTAGGAATGTTCTAAGGATTCCAGAACTGTCACTGTTTTTTTAGCATGAAAACTCATTGAGTTCTACTCTTTTGAAATTTCCAAAACATATGCATGTAAATATATTTCATATTATTTTAAAAACTAAGACATTAATAAAAAAGTTGTACGAGCAAAATGTGTGTCTTCTTCAAAAATACATATACTGTGCAAATTTCAGAACAAGCGGTCCACAATCGATAATTTTGCCCCCCCCCCATGCCCCCCTCTCAAAATGTACCACGTGCGAAAGTTCTACCCAACTTTTTTTAATGTCTTCATCATATAGAATAGGAAAATATATGGTGTTGCCAGCACTATTAAAATACAGCCTGAATTCAAGCGAAATTTAGTTACTTTATGCACCTGCGTAGTTTTTCTTTCAGCGCAGAAACTTCCATTTATGTGATATTAATATTACGTCAGAAATTAACAAAATCTTGACTTGCAATAGAGCAGTTTACACAGTTTAGGTGCAACATAACCCCTACACCAGAATAGTGGTCAAACGCGTGGTAAGTTATTTTCCCTCGTTTTTGCCCTTTCGATACAATAGTAATATGGTAATACAGCAATAATGCGTTGCTAATTACACAACGCTGGTTACACCAAAAATCTGTGTATATAGGCGGCCTAATGCAAAAAAATCTTGCTAATCTGCAGGCTCAGTTCTCCCTTTTGCATGCATAAAATACCTGTAGGGGCTGTTGGTATTCCAAATCGATTAAGAATTATGAGTGCTACACCTTAAAGTTGTCTCATTCACTCATGAGGTTTCCTTCAACTATAAATGTAGAATTTCGATGCTTATACATATACAGTAGTGGGAAGACAAGGGAAAGCTAATGAAAGAAAAAAAAGCCTCTTGTTTTGTCAGACATCGCAATGCTGGTGTGCTCGTGTGAAAATCCGCGCTGGTTGAAGCGAGATCGGAGCCCGTTGTCCCTGCAGACTTTTCATAATTTTTAAATAACCTGAGTAAAAGTCGACCAAATCGATACGGAACTAAATTGCAAGTTCACGTTTATGTTTACAAACGGTAGGCAACCAGTGGCCCTCTAGCGGTAATGAACTCGTTTGATAGCGAAGTTTTCCCCCAATTATAAATCTAAGTAGAATGTTGTTAGTTTTGGCTCTCCATCTCATCTTTGATGCCGACATCTGAAGCTTTTCTGGGCCAAAGTAAACACCTTGGGAAAACATCTCGACTTCTTGCAAATTGAGCCATATTTTATTTTATGCTCTCAACAAACGTGCAGTATTTATGTGCTGTAGGATCTAGACGTATTGCGAGGCTAAATGTTGCTGAACTTGAGAGTGCCAATTTTTTTTTATTCGATGTTGCCATGTTGACCATTAATACTGTGAAATGACGGCTGACAATAATTACCCTAACGAAATACGTGATATCTTCGCTCCTCTGCTACGATAATTTGAGCAATGTGAAGAAAACGTTATCATTGATAGAACCAGCACCAATAGTAAGTAATTGATGGAATTTATTGAACCTACCACCGGAAATTTTAACCAAACTGAGTGAATGCGAGCAAGCGACGAAGGAAGCGAACATTTGTTTGTTCCGCACGCTTCCGGAAAGTCCACAACAGTAGTTCTGAACTTTTCTATGCCCGGCACCCCTACAAGACTCTTAATATGGTCTCGCACCCCCTACAACATTAATAACTCATATGATAATGAAGAATAAAATTATGCAAAATCTGAGCAAAAAGTATAAGTTAAATTTTGAATGACGTTGAGACAAGCCAAGATTTCGCACGCCCTAAATAAAGGTCACCTCACACCCCCACTGGGTGTGAGGTGGGAGCCCCTCTGTTTGGGAACTCTCGCTCTACGAGAAGTAATCGTCGTGGCATCTCGTTATTTATTGTTAATTCGTTCCTGAGGGTAGTTCGACTAGCAAAGGTTTGAGTAACGAATAAAGTGCGTCCCTATTAGGAACATTTTTTATTGTTTTTTATCGTGAAGCGATTTACTTGAGCAATACAGTAGTTCGTTCGAGCAAGGGGTCATAATTTTATCTGACTTCGACCTTTATATGAAGTGTAGCGGATGGGGAATATTCTTATTTTCTATAATGTAAGGAATTATAATATTTCCCATTGCAAAACATAGTCTCCACTCGGTAAGTCAACGTCGTAGCCAGAGATCTCTAACGGTTTATTTCGTATGAACTTTCAACAGTAGGCAGAATAGCTCATCTTAGCTCACGTCTGGGAAATAACGTATATCAGATCACAGCCGATTAATGTACCTACAATACTTTCAGTAAAATCAAAATTAGGTCCAAGTTCATATGAAATGTCAAAATAGTTTCATTTCGAGTAGCCGGCCACAGCATTACTCCACCAAGGGCGCAAAAGCTTTCTAGAATGAGCACGCAACTTGGTTATATATCCAGTACCTATCTTGCACCTCTGCTTTGCGCAAACAAAGGTTTCAGCACAGTCATAATGCTGCAAGTATCCGGTCTCAGTATTATTCCGCCAACCACAAGCTCTAGCACAAGTACCTATGCTCCAAGTATCAGCAGGCCTCACCTCAGATCAACTAGCAGAAGAGATATGCTCCGGGTATCAGTCCTCCGCATCACTCCACTACAGCACGCAAACATTAGATCGAGCGGCAGGAGGTAGCTCGGTTTTGCCGTCAAGTATCAGTCCTCCGCATCACTCCACTAAAGCACGCAAACATTAGATCGAGCGGCAGGAGGTAGCTCGGTTTTG
>LQNS02000303.1:13752891-13767992 GCA_001587735.2 Parhyale hawaiensis
CTTTAAAGCATGTTTACATATTTATGTATTTCCTTGGCACCTTCTGTAAAGCATGTTTACGTATTTGTGTATTTCCTGGGCACCTTCTGTAAAGCATGTTTACCTATTTGTGTATTTCCTGGGCACCTTCTTTAAAGCATGTTTACGTATTTATGTATTTCCTGGGCACCTTCTGTAAAGCATGTTTACGTATTTGTGTATTTCCTGCGCACCTTCTGTAAAGCATGTTTACGTATTTGTGTATTTCCTAGGCACCTTCTGTAAAGCATGTTTACGTATTTATGTATTTCCTGGGCACCTTTTGTAAAGCATGTTTACGTTTTTGTGTATTTCCTGCACACCTTCTGTAAAGCATGTTTACGTATTTATGTATTTCCTTGGCACCTTCTGTAAAGCATGTTTACCTATTTGTGTATTTCCTGGGCACCTTCTTTAAAGCATGTTTACGTATTTATGTATTTCCTGCGCACCTTCTGTAAAGCATGTTTACGTATTTGTGTATATCCTAGGCACCTTCTGTAAAGCATGTTTACGTATTTATGTATTTCCTGGGCACCTTCTGTAAAGCATGTTTACCTATTTGTGTATGATTAAGAAAAACATGCTAATTTATTGAAATAGATTATAGAATCGAACATGGATCCATTTCTCATTCCAAAAGGCTTCCAATTTTCCTAGAATTAGTGACGATGGCGCCATAGTATGCATTGATTCTTAATACCGCTTGTGCATTTTTTGTAGAAAAATACTTTTCATTCAGTAACGTAAACGATCACTGATTAACTTTCGCATAGTGGCCGGCTGTAAATAAGCTCGATAAAAACTGAGCTTCGACACTCCTGCACTTACAACACTACCTATGATAAGCATTACTCTACGGCCATCGTCTTGTTTATGCATTTGTAGAATAGGCTTTCAGTATCGCATGCGGTTTATTCTGCCATGGCGTGCAAAGTTGGCTACATTTCTCTCACTCTTTCATTCCTCGCTCTAACCCTATATTCATTGTGCATTGGACTTATTTCGTTGTACTGGCTCTTTTTACAGGGTGTCCCTGAATTCCTTCAGCAAATTTTAACCTACTGTTTCTTAGAATAAAATAAGTATATTTCACAAAACATTAAAATTTAAGAAGTATGAGTTACTACACTTGCGGAGCACCTCACTTTACAGCAATAAATCACACTAAATCGCACTTCTTAAATTTGACTCTTTGTAACTTTTAAACGAAACCCTTTCAGTCATGCCTGTTTATAGTGAAATATGCTTACTTCATTCTAAGGAATTGTAAGTTAAATGTTGTTCAAAGAATTTCGGAACACCCCATATAGGTGCTTATTTTTCATTGCAGGGGTTGCATTACTTGACTCGTTCACTAACAGTAATCTTTCACAAATCTACCAATTTTATCTTTCCCTCCTTCAGCGATAAATTTCTGTGTATGTCTATTGATTAGATTTTAAGTTATTTGGTTTACGTTCTTGTGGTCACATTCATTTGACTCTTTGTCTGTAAGGTTTCCTATATGTACTTAATTGACTCTATCTGTCACCCCGCGGCAGCTTTTTCTACTCTGTATTTTCAAAGCATCTCTGTGCATTTTGATCTTCGGTCATTTAGTTACACGCTTTTAGTCGCATTCATTTGATAATTGCACCGAGCTTCCCAAATCTACCTCACTTTTTCTCTCTCTCCTGGAACTTGAAGTTATCGCACTTTACCCTTTAGTTCAATAAGTTTCCATTAGACTCAAGCACCATCACCGCCCCAAGTGACACATAGGGGGCTTCTCGTGATGAACTGCCCCGTAATCCCTAGGGCCTCCCTTTCTTTGCCGCTTCCCTAGAGTTATAAAGCTTGAGTTAGCGCTTGAAACTTGCGTATTCTAAGCAAAAGATGATCTACGAGAGCCAGAGGTGTCGTGTGAACAAGATTTACTGCTCACTTCTTTAGGGTTCACAAATCTGCAGTTCGTATGGGATCTCGATTGAATTATTTGCCCGCTTTTGGGGATGCCCCGCACGCAAGCCTCGCTGCAGAGTTCACGCGAGGATATTCTAATCTCTTGATGGGGAGTTTGTGTTGCGTGTTGTGGACGCCATAGCAAGTTGGTTGAATACTTGATGATTGCATTGGAATATAGCAAAAAAACTTTGTAAAACAAAGAGGCTGTTGACGTTTTAACTTTGAAATGTACCTTATGTTTGTAATGTGGCAGACTACAAATGGGATAGTTTCAACTTTTGGTGCATTGAAAGTTAAGGCTATTTTTCCTAATTTTGAAATATTTATGTCCTATAGTCTTACATAATTCATTCTATCCTGTATCACAGACAATCTTTCAGAAAACCGTGTATAGAAATATGTTTTTACATGCGTTAGACACTGACAGCTCTCTTAACAATTACAAAACCTTGCAATTTTGAGATAAAAAACCATTTTAATACACATTCATCTAGACAGAGGATCGTGGCAGTTATCAGTAATCATGACGGTTAAAACATAGTGAATGCCATATTATTTGTGGTAGCTATTGTTATAGCGCAAATCTGCACCTCAATTTTAAGCTGACATTTGAGAATAGTCCATAAAAAGACCTACAGGATTACTTACAAATTACTCAGATATGGCGAAATAACCAGCTGAAGATAAAAGACCCGTGTTAGCGAGGGCAGTGGAGGTAAAAGATGAAACTGTGCGAGGTTACAATGACAATGCGATTTTTGTTATTCATTTTTATTGTTCATCCCTAAGACTGCTATAGATGTACTCCATTCAAAAATGTGTTTTGAAGTACAAACCCTAGAATGTTCTTCATTAGCGTAAGGAGTGTTTTCCATTGCTTGTGAGGGCTTGTCCTCGTTTGAATAATTCCCTTAGCCAATCTGAATGCTCGTAATTTTCACAGACGAATTGTTAGAAGGAAGCCTTTTGGAGTAGAAACGTAATACAATCTGTTTACCGCTGGTTGGCACCAACATGGAGAACTATGAAAAAAGTTTCGACTGTGATCTTATATATGAGACAAAGCTTCTTTCATCAGGAATCGCAGTTGAAACTGGTTGGTGACCATTTGTTCAAGTCCAAAGTGTGCGGGGAGGCTGCATGAGTGCGGTGTGGGAGAAGTTACTGTCATCGATGCAATGTTAACAACATTAAGTTTAGTAACGACCCACGTTCCTTCAGAAAATGACTTCCTGCTTGTGAGGAAGAATTGTTGAGCGCAATGATCCGAGTTGTACGGTACTTCCCACAGCTAGACAACGACATTTTTGTATTTCATTAACCAGGAAATAACATTCATATACTTCTTCTTTCTCTGTTCCTACCGATAGATTTTGGTGTGTTCTTTCTCTTCTGCAGGATGGTTCCCTTGGGCAGTGATCTTCTTTATTTTGTTTCATTTTAATGCTACCTGCCGAATATCCTCAGCTATGCTTTCATGACTTTCGTAGTGCAATATGTGCACTGAAGCTTGAAATAATTGCCTCCGCCAACTGTCCTTGTCACTTTCTCTGTCTGTCACCTAGGTACTCAAAAATTAATGGTTGGATCCTGATAAAATATACAGAGATTGTTAGGAAAATTAAATGATTAACTTTTAGAGACGATCCGTGCAACCGTTTGTTTGGTTGCTGCCATGTTTTTATTGGCAACATAACTCAACAAATTATCAATGGATCTCATTGAAATTTGCAGGATATGCTGCTAGAAGCAAATGACCAAATTTTTATGACAATCTATAGCCCGTTTGTTTGTTTGTCTCTGTGCTGGCTTTTATGTCTGTCAGCTACATAACTTAAAAACTTATGAACATATCTTCATGAAATTTGCAAGAACTGTTAAAGCTGTTACGAAGTACAAGTGAGCACATTTGGTGATGATCTGTTCACCCGTGTCTGTATTTGAGCTATATGATTGCCTGAATGTTTCTCACAACATAACTGAAAAAAATTATGAAGGTTCTGGAAGGATCCTCAAGAAAATTACAGGAAGTGGTGGGCTTGTTATGAGGCACAAACGACCCAATATTGGTGATCATAAAAAGATTTCCTGGATTCAGGACCAATTTATATTTTTTATTCCTTGACGGATGTATGCTCTCTCAGAGTATTTTTCTAGTTATTTTGGTACTAATATATATAAAAGTGCTCTATATGTAGATACTTTGGATCACTTTGTTAACCAAATTAACTTCTTTTATACGAACCCGATGTATATAGCATTATGATTCTCCCGAAGGAATTTGAGCTTCCATTGAGATATAGTAAGTTTAGGTACATGTGGAAGGGAAGATTTCGGTTATTGTTTACGCGTAGATGTGTATAATTTCTCAACAAGCTAAAATTATAATGAATCGAAAAATAATGGATTAGTCTGATGTGGGACTCAACAGCATAGGTAATCGTTACTTTCCCGATATCGAACGCTGTACCGCTCTGCGCGGTGCAAAATAATACGAAGACACTCCTCCATATTCATGAAAACTAGTTTCACCCTTGATGAAGGGTGATGAATCAGTGAAACCTTCACATTGTACTATGTCAATGCCGCATCTACTTCACAACAACACCGACTCGCGATGCATGATATCATACGACCAGTCTTTTTGCCAATAAAAATTCCTATAAGCTGCCCTTTCTAACGGGACTCGTGCAATTCCCATCGTAGCAAAGCACGATAAAGGTTCCCACTCATCAATAATTCACGTCGTGTTTTTATTTATTTATTTATAACTATATTTATATCTTTCCTGTCACGCGAAAAAAAAGTTGGGTACCTTGCAATCTTTTTCTTAGGGGAAAAAAAAGTTGGGTATCTTGCAATCTTTTTCTTCAGTATTAGATAGGGGAGAAATAGAACTCAGTCTGCTTGCCCTTGTGGCAAAAAGAAAAGTTGAGTACCTTGGAATCTTTTTCTTCAGTGTTAGATATAGGAAAAATGAGGAAGCCCAAAAGACGGTGGGGGTTTTGGTGAAGTGTTAATTTTTTGCTGTCATATATAATGACGGCATGGGCCACTAGTTCATACTTAAAAGTTTAGGAGCATAAACAATGAAAAAGACCATGCGCAGTTGCACAGAAATTACTGGCACCCGCCGTATCATAGATACGTCAGTTTCTCAATGTCATCAACAGTCTCATTTCCTCCTATCTCTTAATGATGAGCGTGACACAAATGGTAGTTAGGTAGGTTCTAGAGCGTATTCATATTATTCATGAAAGTGAGTATGATATCTGAAGCATGTGCGTAATGCAGTACTGTACAGGGTGTTCAATAATTATAGTTACCACCATTTTATTTATGCATGTTTTTACTTAACATTCCTTTATCTCCAGACCTTAATTCCTTTGATCTCAGCATTTGGTCCATACTGGAGAACAAGGTCTCAAGCTTCCCATTACATAAATGTGGAGGCTTTGAAGGCAACGCTGTTGAAGGAATAGGCACAATGATGATGATATCTCCAGGCGTTTGCAGCAGGTTATCGATGCCGACGGAAAGCATATTGAACAAATTATAGATAATCGGACGGACTAATAGTTAAGCAACATGTTTATTTTGGTTTGATTTGTATATTTCAATTTATTTTATATATGTGGGCAAACAAATTGTCACGATGAATTTTAAACACCCTGTATAAATGAATGCCGCACTGCTAACGGCTCCAGCATGTAACTGCTAAGCCAAATTTATAATAAGTCAGCCGTTTGATTGCTCGAAGAAAAGAAAATTTTACGGTCGGCCTACATTTTCTAGGTATGGCGCTCAACAGGAGACTGAAGTAAAATAACTGGGGCGAAGATAAACATGTCGTGTGTACAGTTCATTAGGCTGATACTGAGAGGCACTTACGAGACGCTGCTGCCGTGACAGGCCAATGCTGCCGCGAGAATATTCTGATTTTTTTTTAAATGTGGGAGCCAAGCTGCCATTATCTAGAATTTTTCCACTTTGGTATTCAGCGAAAAAACTGCAAAACCTGAGTGTCCTTGGATTCAAACAGTTAGCTACTAACTTTTGCCTAGTTTAATTCATTTAAATAATTAGTTCGTTGTTTCGTTACGAGTGAAAATTATTTTGAGCGCAATTCTTCGGTTTGGTAATTTAAAACAAATTCAAAAGTACTGTACGTGCATAATACAACGGTATTGATCCTAAATATTTCGTTAGTCGATTCAGCTTAGTATACAGCAACTGTGTTAGCATGTGCAGTAGTTTACGCTGAAGTTGAAAACATAAATATTTTATGGTGTTAAGCCCAATGCCGACGAGAAGCAAGAACTGCCGTGAGTGGCATTTCGCCAACACATGCTCTACCAGACTCGGCGAAAAAGTTGCCTGAGAAGTGCATTCAGCAGCATGAATCTAGCCATTCTTTTTCCTCGAGTTCCAGTGATTCAAAGCAGCATGAAGTTCAGTTTTCTTTCTTATCTATTCACTACCACGGCTTGAAGAACCTGCGTTTTTCTTAAAACGTCACTTTCAATTATTGCGATTCCATCTGCAATGTGAAAAGTACGAAAGGAATTTGCATCTAGGTTACAACTATGGTAGCCAGCAGAAACGTACTCGTCGAAGTTTTGTTTATAAGGTAAAAGATCGTACCTTATGAATACTCACTCGCTAAGTTCTAGGCTTAGGGAACAATAAAAGAAAAGTGGCGGATAATTGAGCAATAAATTTATGAAATCAAGATTTTCCATTTATGCAACTTGGAATTATTTTGCCCTACAACGTTGCAACATGCGGATGCTCCTTTCGCTGCTGCGTGAGCATTAGCATGTCGCTGCAAGCTGGATTTACACACAATATTGTCCCTGCGAAACCACCGAAGATGTCGCTCGTCTGCGCTCAGCTTTACAGTGTGTACATATACATGACTTTAGTACTGAGCTCAGAGTTACCCTTGGACTAACTTTGGTGTATTATCAAACGTTTATTAATGCCGTTGTTCTCCACTAATTTCTCTTTGTAGCGTTTTGTCTTGGAGATGAATGGAAAGTTTTGTTGTTTAGTTGCAACTCTAATTAATATTAATTAGATGCAACCAACAAGTAAAAATGCCATCTGTACCTCCTACAGCCTATAGTTAGTACTCAGGGTCAATCTCCATCGCCAGTTACTGCTTGAAGAGAACAACTCTTTTCTTCCACTAATATTGGCCAGACATTATTTACTGAATTATTGCAGCTTCGGCACTTTTTTTCTGTGCGACAAGAATTCCTAGCACATGCTGTTACATGAAGAAATCCTTCACTACCTCCGCCAAGGAGGTTATGTTTTCGTCGGATTTGTGTGTCTGTTTGCCTGTTATTCTGTCCGTCTGTCTCTCTGCCTGTCTGTCACCAAGATAACCGAAAAAGTTACGGACGGATTTTAACGAAACTTATAGGGATTGTTAGGTATGTTAGGAGGAACAGACGATTAACATTTGGTGAAGATCCGTCCATCCGTTTGTTTGTTTGTCTGCCTCATATTTCTCAATGCCATAACTAAAAAAATATGGACGGATTTTAATGAAATTTATATGAGTTGTTAGGTATATCACGAAGAGTAAATGACCAAATTTTTGTGATGATCTGTTTGCTTGTTCGTGTGTTCGTCGCTGCGTTTGATTTTATGCTTCTTAGCACAATAACTCAAAAAGTTTTGAATTGGTCTCTATGAAATTTACAGGAGTTGTATGGTAATGTTAGAAGACATAAATGATTAAATATTTGCGCAGATCGCTTGGTTCGTTTGCATGTTTGACTAATGTTTGTCATAATGTCTTTTAGCGAAATAACTCAAAACGTTTTATGAAATTTACAGGAGTTATTAGTATTAGTAAAACACATAAATGATTAAATTTGGTGCGGATTAGCCGGTCCGTTTGTATGTTTGACTTATGATTGTCACAATGTTTTTCAGCAGCATAACTCAAAAAGTTATGAGCTGATCATTAAAAAATTGCAGAAACTGCTAATACTATCAAAAGGCACAAATGATTAGATTTTGGAATTGATACAAGAAAATCATGCCAATTTGAATTTTCCGTTTCCGTTGCCTTATTTGGCGGAGGTAAACGCTCTCAGCGTGCTCTAGTTTACGCTGTTTTGTAGTTGGTGGTAAATGTAGTTCACTTTCATGAGATCGCATTAAAATCATCAAAAGATGGATTAAAGTAAGGTGCAGAAATCTATTGAGCATATGTTTAAATGGCATAGAGAGCTTACCAAACATACATACTCCCGCTTATACGTATGTAATGAGGAAAGTAAGGCAACGTACTTAGATAATCTACTTGAAGTATTTCATATGCTACCAAATTATGCTGTATGTGATTTCAATCTCTCGGATAATTCCATTTCTACTATTTCTGTAATGTTAGCTAGAAATCAGTGGTTTACAAACTTGTGAAGCCCTTAGGTATATATTATACAGTATTTGTTGCTAAATACACATCATTGCACTGTCATTTATATGTTCTTTTTCAAATTTTCATTACATCAGGGACAATCATCATGCATGGGGCTACTCACTGAGAGCTGTTTGCTAAAAAGTGTACAAAACAGATACCAGAAAAATCCAGTATATAGTAGAAATAAAATCCATAGATAGCGGTCTTCAGAGCTGCAAGTGCTATCAGCTCGCACCAGAACGCCTTAGTTCTCATGTCGTAGTCCTAATTTGGCCCAAATGTTCGGTGCACAGAGGCGTCCATTGGCCCAGCCATATCCTCATTCTGAGCATTATTCGCTCTAGTTGTGTTTCTCTAAGCAAGGTGGCAAGGGGCGGGGGCGCCTCCCTCTCTTCTCCCTCCCCTGTTCGGGCGCCAGTAAAGAGCCCGGGCATCATCACCGGATTAAGCCATTCAGAACTGAGCTCTGGAAATAACAAGCTTCTCTGAGAAGGTAACACTGCACTGTTCCGTCTGATAGCTACCGTCTGCCAGCCCTACACTAGCCATAAGTCGACGATAATATAGCTCAGCTTCTCAGAGATGCCTTATTCAATTTTTCATGTAATTAGTTTTAGGTGGTCTTTCAAGCTCAAGACAGTCTCAGTTCTTTCAAAGATGAGATTTTGGGTTCAGAAGTCATCATGTCTTTATCAGTGGACTTTTTCAGATTGCGATAACTAAGCTTGCAGTTGAGCGTTGTAATTTAAGAGAATCATCTCTGGACAACTGAATTTTGCAGCGAATGGTTACCAAGTTATGAAAGACCTCTCTTGCTCACTGTTATTTTGCTATGCATGTGCATATTTTGAATTTTGCAGCTCACGATACTTTCGTTTTTGTATGTGAAAAGAGAATGTAACGATAATAACTTTTCTAATTGAACTTTTCCGGCTCACTGTAGTGCATAATTTTTGCATCATTACGAGATTAAAACTTTGCGCTCGTCCCTTCAATGAATTTCTATTACTCGTACATTACTTTTCGAGCTTTCTATTCATATTTTCTTTTACTATCGCTTTGAATCTGACCTGAGATGAAAGTTCATCCGGTGTCCGAAAGGATTAACGACTAGAGCTATTGTTTATAGTAGAGAATATCTGCACTCTCCCAAACAGTGCAACGCAAAAGCGCCAACCATAGAACTCCTCGATGTCGCTGTTCTTGGCAGAGAAGAACGATAAGAGTCATTAACCTTAAAGTATTCCAATCGAAACTTTTAATATTAGATAACTCTAAAACGACGAACATAAGCTTGGTTTCTCTGCTTTGCTAGCAATGAAAATACAGTTGGCATCACTCATTACTATTCGCTAGTATACAAACAAGGGAGCTGCTGCTTTGGAGTAAGCAGAATCCACTCGTGTATAGTGGAAAACATATTGTACAGTCATTGACTTAAAGTAAGTAAGACTCATTACTGTACGTTGCTTAACTAACAACGAAACCATTCCTGTACAGTAAGCAGAACTTATCCCTGTTTGTTCGAATATAAACAATAGAGACTCTGTTTTAAAGCTTACAGCACACTCTGAGAGGTGAAATAGTCTTGACCTCACGCCCAGGGCTAACTAGGAATACTACATGCTCAAATTCATGATGCAAATAAACCCTCTCAAGGGCCAAGAGGAGTGTATGGCTGCGGTCAATCACAGATTGTTTGAGCTATGGCGTCATAGGCGGAAGGTTCTTGACAATTGCGCCCTTCCCCGACAGTTCCCATATCTGAGGAGGTCAGTGACCCCCAGTAAGGTGAGAACTTGAGAGAAAAGCTGACGCTGCAACGCCACACAGCAAAACTTCCTTCTCTGGATTGGAAATAGTACGCAGCACGCCCAACATCACGGCGAGTGATGGCGCAACCTTCACCAGTCTTCTATTGGCTGTGTACTGGAATACTCACCAAAGAGCCATTGCTTTAGAGTTAGTAGAATGACCAATTGAAAAAGAGGACATTGAGGCCTAATATTTTCAAGTTAATTCAAATAATATGTGTTCTGGATTTTGTATTCGATTTTGACCAAGCTCTGGAGATTTTCAGCGAAAGTTGTTAACAAGGCAGGAACATTGAACCTTTTGGTCCGTCACTCACTCATTATATGCTACAGGAAACGTCTAACACTTAGTCAAACAAAAATAAAAAATCTAATAGAAAAGACGTATTATTTGAATAAACCTAAGAGTTAGCAAAGTGCATTTCTGTGCGTTTGTAGACAAACAATTAGCCATTACTATAGAGCAGTGATGGGTGCTAGTGGGTAGTAGTTAAATTCAAACATATTTAAACACGTTTGGTTATTTGAAAATTTAGTTGAAAATAATTTTGAAAACGTTTAATTAAAAATTGTGTTTAACTATATCTTTGTGCACATAAATACCGTGTTTTAAAATACGCTGCATAAAAATTTTTTAAATACATTTCGTATTACTTTTTCTGTTTTTTTTTTGCTGCGCGTTATGCCTTGGATGAGTTTCATCTATTTTTTCTGAATTTCTCGTATTTGTACGCACGCTAGCAGCTCTTGTTGTGTATTAATGACTTGTAGTCACGATAAATAGGGTTCATAATAATGCGTTACAAGCACTGTTTTCCTCCGTTATTAGGCTACATGACTGAAAAGCTAACATATGTTTGACATAAAAATTATGTAAATGAATAGTTTAATGCTACTGTATAGCATAGCAATTGAATGCTTTATTAACTATTTAATGCAAAACACACAGAGCAGCCGGTGCTAGTACATCTACTTTAATGGTCAGAATGCAGCCCTTCCGCTTAAAAACTGGACTTAATCCCACGTCGTAAGCATCTTTGATCCTTTGACAGAACTCGTGGCATATCTTTAAGTTTTTTTTTTTTTTGCAAGAGACTTAGAACGTTTGTGAATTATCTTAATAACACTTTGAACGCGACACTTCAACTTTTGTCTTGCATTTGCACTAGAAATAAGATAGGGTACATTGGTGTCACCTTCAAGAATAGAGCTTCAAGCATATATATACATATTATTATTCTACTTGCCCCTCCATTAATTGGTTAATTATGGTAGTTACTTGTTACTTAGAACGACCGTCACGCTTTCGTCAGTATTAGATAGGGGAAAATTAGGGCCTCCTCGAGGTAACCATGGTACGACCAGGAAGAGGATCGGTTGGAGGAGGAGTCAAGTTTAAATTTAAAATAGCACCGCTAGCAGGTATTAGGCGCAAGATTCACAGCTTGACTTAGAACAATTTTCAACCGTCGTATGCATAATACGGGTCAGAGTGCATCCTAATTAAGGAACAATTCTTTTGTTCTGTAGAATTTCCACAGATTCCTTCAGTATCAGAAAGGGGGAAATTAGGATGATACGAGTCTGAGAAGTCACTGAAGAACATTGTTTTCGTTCTGTGGAATTTCTACAGGCTGGTTTAACCTTAATTTGCTACTCTTCATATAGTTTAAAACTCTATTAGGCGTTGCAAAATGAAATTTTCAGCTGTACGGAATTCGGCGTAATCGAGTTTCTGTAATAACACTTGCAACACGTGTATGAAAGGCGAAACCAAAGCTCCCGTCTAAAGCTTCGAATATGTAAAAGCTGTGTGAAATATATTAGTTGTGCGCCCCAACTGGACCGCATAGATGCATTCATTCGTGTTGCAAATACATGCACGTTGCCCGGTAGGCCCCAGATGACTGCACGGCCCTGGTCATTCAATAATTGTCAAAGTTGTCACAGCAAAGACAGTATGGTTGAAGCATTACTGCGATCTACCGACTATCCCTGTATCTGCTTGGGGCAGGGAACCCGCGCTGGGGCATGCGAGTATCGCTAGAAATACGTACTTAGCTGGGCATGCAAGCACAGCACTCTAACATGCCGCCGATGCCGGTGTGGAGTCAGACCTAGGAGACTTAGCTGAACCTAGCATCGCAATGTTGAGTAAGACAGACCTACGGGCTGAATTATACAGAACTTCAATCTGTGTGTTGCTTACGCCCGTGGAATAGAGTATCAGGGGTTAAACTTGAACCGATTACTCTTGATACGGCCAAAACTCAATTCTGCACTGTGAAATGGAGTTAATAGCCGTCTGAAGTGTAACTGGGATTAGTGCCAGGCTTGTAACACGACTCAAAGTGTCAAAACCATAGCTACTGTGCTGGTCAAGTCAAGTCTTGTTGGCTTAACTAAACGCGATTTAGCTGTGCCAATCGACGACACCTTATCTAGGCAGTGCATATCAGTAGTATATAGTGTAGCGAGATACTTGTTTTTGAGGGTAGGTTCCCCTCGCGCCGGCGGGTCGTCGCGCCGCCCCTTCCGGTTTCCCAGGCCCCGCCCACTTCCGGTTAGCGCCCCCCCCCTGACCCCCGCTAAACCGGTAGTGCATTGGCCGTTACAAACCGGAAGCTCGCGCGCGAGGGTAGCCGCGAGGGTAGGTTACCCTCNGTTTCCCAGGCCCCGCCCACTTCCGGTTAGCGCCCCCCCCCTGACCCCCGCTAAACCGGTAGTGCATTGGCCGTTACAAACCGGAAGCTCGCGCGCGAGGGTAGCCGCGAGGGTAGGTTACCCTCAAAAACAAGTATCTCGCTACACTATATACTACTCATATCATTACGGATTGAGATTAAAAAAAGGCTCCTATTCTAATTAGCCTTCTCACTTGATTTTCTCCAAAGGTTTTATATGTAGAGTGTCCCGAGTGAGCGATATATGTAGTTGATCGTGTAAATTGGAAATTGTCGTTTATAAATTTAAGGGTAGATTTAAGTTGCCATCAAGTGGCTCGTTAAAGTAAGATCAAAAGAAACCCACAAGGCTTCACTTGCCTAGAACTTCAAATAGAAGTTCTGCTTTCATCATTTGGAATAGTGTTGCAGGTGTAAGAAACTACTCAGCCTCATTTTAAGTGGAACGTATGATCATTTTCTGTCCACTATCTTCTTTCTTTGCCGGCCTGTGCGCGCCTCTATACATAATGAAAATTGCATAGTACATTTGGCAATACTCTAAGAATTTACCGTTGACTTTAGTTGAGCCACTAGGCCAAACTTGTCCGGAACTCCAAATAGACGTTTTCGCTTTTCGCGTTAAACCTGTTCCATTTTGCGTAACTAGATTAAATTTTCGAAAGTCGCAGTTAAAATCCGATGAGAGTTATTGCCTTGAAACTCGATGGAAAGGGTGAAAGGCAGCTCATTCGTCTGAATTTCTGGACAAGTTTAGCACATTGGGTTTAAATTCGCCACCCATAATCGAATGCCCCTTTGCCTTAACTTCTGCGGAAAGGTAACAGTTACTGTAAAGTCAACTAGACCTCATATCCCAACTAGGAAGCCCACATGCACTGCTGAAGATATGTGCCTCTTGGCCCCAGAGGCGTGCACGGCTTCAGTCGATCGCAGATTGTCAGCGAAAGAAGGCTCCTATGCCACGATCTGCACTTTCGACAATCCCCTATGGGGTTAGGGCCAACACCCCCGCAATAGCATCTGAACATAGAATGCTGCCTCAACAAGTCAAGCAGAAGAACTCGCCTGCTGGCATTAGTCTCAAACCTACGCAGTCCGGGTGTGACATTAACACTGAAGCATCCTGTTATTGCACGATGCTTGATTAATGAGATGAGGGGTAGGTCTGTTTGTGGGTCTCTTAAAGGTAAAGTCACCCTAATCGCACGCCCCTACTGGAATATCTACAAGCACTGGTTCGTTCTACAGATAAATGCTGAGCGGCTCCAAGGAGTGCACGGTCTGCGGTTCACCACAGTTCGTCAAGAGCTACGGCCCAGGACTGAAGGCTATTATGCCTAAGGGTTATAGGAAAATCAATTACGTAAAACCCGACGGTAATACGATCTTGCAAACCGTATTTTTGTTAGCTTGGATCATTTCAATGAACGAGTGATTTAATTTTCAGTCTCCATAAACTAACCAGGAAGTTGAAGCAGGAGGCTAAATCAATTCTCTAGTGATGTAAAAGCAGCTGCCAAATTAGAAGCTCTCGACACTGAATTGTGCCGTTTATGTTTTGTAGAGTATAACTTGCGGCTTTTGCGGGATGTCTGTCACAAATTGTGCTAGTTTATCAATATTCAGCTCATGAGCACTAAAAATATGCCTGAATTAGTGACTTTTGGTGCTAAAGAAGAAGAAAAGAGAAATGAAATGCGTTTACTCGGAGTATTTTGATACAGTTCATGTATTTACTTTTTAAATGCGTTTAAAAAAATGAATTTAGTGTTTAAATGCACGTCAAAAATGTACTTAGTATTCAATTACATTTACTGATGTATTTAGTATTCAATCACATTTAATGTATTTAGTTCTCATCACTGCTATAGAGTTAACTGAACCCTTTATTGTGTGCTGGTGTGTGTATACACAGCTAGCCATCGTTTTACAGTCAGCAGAGCCTCATACTGCAGGTTTATATACAAACATTGAAGCTATCACTGTCGACTTAGCAGAACCCATAGGTGTATCGATTGTGGGCTACAAAGAGCATTGTACTGATTTAGTGTTGGCACACTCCATTAGTGCTCGCTGGAATACAAACGATAGAGCCATTACTGTAGAGTTACCAGAATCCATTTGTCCTCGCTGGAATACAAACGATGTCGCCATTACTGTAGAGTTAGCAGAATCCATTAGTGCTCGCTGGAATAC
>LQNS02000303.1:13784191-13802360 GCA_001587735.2 Parhyale hawaiensis
GCCGGGGATCCAGAGCCGGGGATCCAGAGCCGGGGATCCAGAGCCGGGGATCCAGAGCCGGGGATCCAGAGCCGGGGATCCAGAGCCGGGGATCCAGAGCCGGGGATTCAGAGCCGGGGATTCAGAGCCGGGGATTCAGAGCCGGGGATTCAGAGCCGGGGATTCAGAGCCGGGGATTCAGAGCCGGGGATTCAGAGCCGGGGATTCAGAGCCGGGGATTCAGAGCCTGGGCCCTCAAATTTCTTACTACCTTATTTCCGTTCATCGGATTGCTCCGCCCTTGAATTTATTCCTATCTTATACTCATAGAGCGTGACGAAGAGACGGACGAACATTGGAGCAAGCGACCAACAACTGTGTATTATTATATAGTGGATTGACTAATGCACTTAGAGTATTCGAATGTAAGTATAATTTCATTGGTTGAGACAAGTTATACCACGCGCTTAAGTGAGATTTGACAAAGTTGCTCCACGCTCTTAGCCACGTCTATCGGACTCCTTACGCTGGTTTCATTATAGTAGTAGTCGCGGCAACGAGACGGCCGAAAGGAAAAGTTGCGTGACTAATTTTTACCATGGTGTGCCCACGCGATAACCAAACTACAATTCTGGAAGTCAGTAGCCTAATGCAAACAGTCATTATAATATTATCCAATTTATTCTCAAGTAAAAGGAAACCTCATGAACCTTGCATTTTAAATTTTGAATTTTTGCTTGTTGAACAGCTGGAATTGCTCTTTGATCATGCATGATCGACCCGCTAGTGAAATCGCAGTTCGATCAATTTTCACAGATGATCACGGTTGATTACTATCAGAATCACGTCGAAAAGTGGTCACAAAAACTCACGAATCAACCAGAAGCAGGCAAAATGATCCGCGAGGTGGTCACAAAAAGACGCCTTTAGACACTCCTTGCACTTTACGTTGCTCTGTGGCACAACTGGAAAAAAAGATGGTGTGTCTTTCGTAGCTAGCCTTTGTAGATCGAGTTTAATTAAGGACTGAAATTCACTTAAAATTTCTAACTGGCTTTTGCAACTCTTACTTATTTTGAAAATAGTTTTTACATACTCTTCCATTCCAACACCGAAATTTTCGATTACTATTGAGGCAAATTTGTAGGCTTACAGTGGGAAAAAGGCTAATTCCATAATGCGTGTCACTTTTTGTCACCTAGAGCGGAACGCCGAAGGTCTATGCCCCGAATAATGCCCGCTTAGAGTTGTTTTTCGTGTTGACATAGCTCCAAAAGTGTTTGAAATGATATCCTTTTTTCGTTTTAAGCGCTTATAATAGGAAAATGTTGGTGCTTATACTGCTTTGGGTTTTTTCCCGCCTAAAGTACAAAGCTTAAATTCATTGACTTAAGCGCTTATCTTGGATGCTATACGATCTTATTTTTACAACTCGAAGCACTTTTAATTGTTGCTCAATGTCCGAGCTCTAGTCATAACGATCGGACCATAAATGAACCATTGGAGGAGGGGAAGGGGGTCGTAACTCAAAAAATAGGACCGACCGCCAAAAACAGACTTCACATTCGTATTCTATATCGAAAATTAAGTGAAAAAAAAAATGAAAGGCTCAAAGGTAACTAATACCAAAACTTCTTAGAATGCTTTATTCTACCTAAATAAATTTCTGAACAAAAATCCTGGATTTGAGTGGGGTGAAGTTGCAAAATACTACAGAATTTTCATATAATGGTAGTGTTAATAGTGTACTAAGCTGAAATTTTGCCATCGCGAACCGCGTGATCCATGGTTGAGAGTAGTTAGTATTATGGTAGGTGTGACGTAAACATTAAAAAATGGTTTTGCTGAAAAAACTCCGAAAGATTAGTGAAACAAACTTTTATTCATCTTCTGAAATTCTTCAACTTTAAGTAATATTGAATAAAATACTTAGGCGAATACTACGTGTTAGACGTAACGAAAACAATGTGCCTGTAGTGAGTTGCAGTGAAATGCACTCGTCTTAAGTGTTACAATTTCAGGATGTTTACAACTGTTCCTTACTTTATTTTTTCGATTTGTGTGTTATAATCATCCTGAAGTATTTTTAAGGTATTTCAGTCACCTTATTCCCCAACACAAATTACGAAATGAGACGTTCTGTTCTCAATCTCCCAATTGTGTGTGTTGACGTTGAGAAACTCGCTACAGTATTTCAAATTGCAACGCTTCTCAATAAACTTCCTGAGCATTTATTAATATATACTTGCCTTGAGACCCCTGGGGAAAATCCGAGTACCTTTTCCGCAGGAGACGTTGCATCTGGCCCCAGTTACTGCTGACGAGGTTAGTTTTGTAAAGTTAGGTAGGTTCTCCATTCCCATTTCTGTTCCGCGAGGTGGGCTGTCGATCGAGATAGCGCACCTAGTCCGCGCGACTTCTATCATCTCTCTCGTGTGGAAGGCCGTGAAAGAGGCCGACCACTCGAGTGTTTCCTACTGTGCTTTGCGCCTTTTTCCCTGCCCGTAGTAGCGCACGTAGGCCACGCGACTACTTATGTGGTATTTAAATACTACACACTCATGTCTGTTGGAACGCCTGAGTTGCGGTTACGGAGGTTAAACAAAGTTTATAACTAACCTGATCATTTATTAGATCCCATTTCTAACAAGATCTTAAAAAAACTACTTAAAGAATGTCATGCAATTGTATTAGCTTTTGCCCAGCGTTGCCCAAAAAGTTGAACTTTCAGTGGCTACGCAGATTCATTATTCTACAGTGTACAGTACTACTTTTGCCAAATGCTTGTAATGTATCAAATGTATCTGTGTGTAATAAACCTATCAAACCCATACGCATTGATTTTGTGTGGGAACACCCTCGTTCTTGGGTTGAAAGTTTCTCTTGCATACAGTTTTTCTTTCTTCCTCTTTGGTTCACAGTGAACGCTTTGGGTAGGAGAGCTGAAAGTAGGCATGTGATAATGGCGTAGTCTGTGGTGCACAGTTTTAGCCATCACCTAATATTATCTACTATGTGATTAATTTTTAACAATAGTGGGATTTTTATAGAAAGTGCCTTGGGTTCGGTAATGGCTTTCCGAAGACTAGGAAATATTAGGTTACCGTATGCCTTTTCTTTCAAGTACCTACTTTTAATTTTCTAGCAGTATTGATTAAATTGATGCCTGCAACAACATGTTTCACGATGATCGTTTAATGAATCTCAGTCAGTCACTATATTATACTTAGTTGAGTTGAGTAAATCTAACATTTGCCATTCCGAGCATTCTCTGAACAAACGTGTACCTACCTTCTCTCGTCTTTTTTTCTTCGCTTGAAATATTGCATCGTGTCAGAGGAGCCTTGAAGATGTTGATGCATGACTGTTTTCATTGTCACCTAATATATTGTGGAAGACCTAGGGTTAGCGCCGAGCCGAGGCCAAGCGTGTGCAACGGCGGCCACACAGACAGTCTGTTTAATTAGGCCCGTCGAAGATTTTGGTTCTCTGATATATTAACCCATTATAAGCACTTATTACCTAGAAGATTTACACCAAAATGGATTATCTGCAGCAAAACATTTTCGCTCTACTGCACACTATTCCCCCAAAAGTGAATGCAAGTTTAACTCGGCATTTCATTTTTCTATTAATATTTTTGTAGGCATCGTGTGTTCCCATCGTTCGTCTGTCCATATCGGTCTATGTGGCCTTAAAGGCAAAAATTTTGCCCTCCCTTACAGTAGGGAATGGAATGTCAACTGAGGATAAATAACCTAAATCGATGGTGGAGCTACTGAAAAGTTCAGTCTTCGGTGCTGATCCTTTTCTATCTCCAATTATTGTGGCCCCTGTAGCGGTATTGTTGTCGATCCCTTGTCTAAGGCAGAGCTTCTTTCTCCTCGCTTCAATAGTAAGCAGAGCAGGGATGTACTTTTGTTTACTCTCCTGGGTATATTCTGGCAGAATATCTATGGGCATCACTCACCCAGGGACTGACCAGAGTACCTTTTCCGTAGGCAATGTTGCTGATAGCCGCAGTTTCTGTTGATGTTGGTTTAAAAGAATTTTTAATGAGTTACCTTTGACATTCGAGTCTCTGATGATGGGAGATGTATATATAATCCCGAAATGTTGGATTAATCCCGAAACGTTGAATTAATTTATTTAACGAAATTATTTTATTTATTTGTCGCAGTTTAATTTTTTTAAATGAATATCTGTACGTGATTAAAAATACTTGTCTAGACTCCGAACATCTCAAACAAGTTGAGGGTTCAACCCAGATTTCAGAAAAAAATTTTATCTGCGGACCGATTTTTCTGATGTTTGCACAGAATATGTAATTTGAAAAAAAAATATTTGCTTCCGTAACTTTCAATTTTGGCCTTAGTTTTTGGAAAAATGGGGTATTTTTTTCTTGATATTTCAAAAGAATAGAAGACTAAGATTTTAGGCCAAAACAAAAACTAAATCAGTTTTGGAATCCTTATAATATTTCTAACAGACTAATAGAACCGGATTTTCCAGTTTTCTTTTTCCGTTTTCTTTTGATTTGCAAATTTTGATCACTAACTAAATTATTGGAAAAATGTAAAATTTGTCGGTTTTTAACTGTGATGAAAAGAAAATGAGGGTAAAAATGAAAAATATCTTATTTTGTCAAGATTTTTTTTTTTAAGAATTCCAAAACCGTCTGTTTTACTAGCATTACAGCTAATTGACTTCTTCATTTTGATGTGAATAAAATATGTATAGTTCTATAAAAATAAATGTGTATAGTTCAAAAATATATGTGTATAGTTGTACAAAAAATATACGTGTATAGTTGTACAAAAATATGTGTATAGTTGTACAAAAATTATATGTGAATACTTGTACAAAAAATATATATGTGAATACTTGTACAAAAAATATATGTGAATACTTGTACAAAAAATATATGTGGATAGTTGTACAAAAAATATATGTGGATAGTTGTACAAAAAATATATGTGGATAGTTGTACAAAAAATATATGTGGATAGTTGTACAAAAAATATATATATGATTAGTTGTACAAAAAGTATATGTGTATAGTTGTACAAAAAATAAAAGAATTCTGCCCCCTTGCCACCTTTTGGGCTCTTTTTTGGACATAAAAGCCCATTGTCAAACATCAAACTGTTTCTGTTGAAGCCCTTTTGTCGTGTCACTGGATTGTTGATGCACAATCAACAGCTGTGAGTGCCTTTATTTGCCTGAAAGACCGTGTTCTGTCTTGAGAAACAAGCAGCTTAATTTTCCTACTTAGTGTAGAGGAAATTTTTGTTGGTCTACCGCTATATTTTGCTGTTTCATAACCCCCAGGGTCCTGTAGAAAGTTAAAAATCACAGTTTTACTGATGTGAATCTCAGCTGCGATAGCACGCTGCGACAAACCTTGCTTATGCTGTTCAACAATTCGACCACGTTCTTTCTAATTCGGGCAGTTTGTTTTGGGCATATATACGAGTAGTGACGCTTTCACACTATTAGTGCAAGCCTGTAACTGATCCGAAACGCCGGAATTTACCCTAGACCTAAACATTTATTGCCCTGGTTTTTATAATTTTGATCAACTGAAAAACTCATTATTTGACAAAAATGTACATTCCTTAATAAATTGTTACAGCAGGTATTTTTGGTCGCTCTCGCCTTTTACCTTTAGGAATTACTGATCCCTAGTCGAAGGAGTTCATTTATCACTAGAACGTGTTTTTTTTTTACATTTTTATGTAGTCTTAAATTTTAGATCAGGAGCTTATATTCTCTCAATTTATGTGCTTATGGGATAAAATTTACAATTTTCGATGCTAGTAGTTCATGAGTCCTCCTACCTTTACTCTCTTTGCTTCCTGGGTACGCCAGTTCATTGTTTCTGTTATGGAAAAGCGCCCTGCGTTAGTTATGTCACAGATGCTGACAGCAACACAGATACGCGTTCGCTCTAATTTCAAAGACGTGGTTACACTCGTAGAAATAAAGAAGGTATTATATTAAAGAACGTTAACTAAACGCTCGAGGGAGAGAATGTGCGAAAGCTGTTCACCGCGATCTTAGTGAGGACGTGACAGTTCATACTCGTGTGCATTCAGGAATCATAGGATGGGCTTATAATTAGGTTCACCCGCCCTACGTTATGGATCACCGACACTAAGAATACCCTATAGGTTAATTTAGCCACAGCTAGGCCAGGCCATTGGGATAAATTTCTTCCGTGCCGCTTTGCTTGCTTCGTTTCATTCTCATTCTGATAATACTTGGCTCTGTTTTTCTTCTACTTTCGCGACTTGCTCCGCCATGCGCGTTGGTCCTGTGTGGGAAGACCCTCGTGTATTGGTTCTACCATGGCTGAACTACGTTAACAGGTTAACTCATGCGCAGGTCGGGTTGCCAGCCCCGCCACTTCATCTCAACTGTGACGTCACGTGGAGAGATAGATGGCAGTCCGTGTTAATTTGTTCCTACCTGGCACTTGCTTTACAAATACCGTAAGCGAGGGCTTTCACGGAGAAGAAAAATCATCATTTTCGCACAGTCACAGCTGTTAACTGCCCTGAGCAAAAATCCGTTTGTGAGAAATAAAATCATAGAATGTCAAATAAATGTTCTGAACGATGAAGGAATGAAGTACAGCGACATAGCTACGACTTCTTCGGAATTACATTAACATGTGTTCTTCGCCACCAAATTACTGATTTACATATTAGTGTACCACACACTAAACAATAATAGTAAAAGAACACGTTTTAAAGAAAAATGGCATCACCAAAATAATTACTCAGTTGTACGTTCAAATTGGTTTGATAGACATGCAGTGCAAACTTTGGTTACTATTATCGCTGAAGTGAAGGTTAATACATAATTTCTAACTATATTAAAGATTAATCGAGTATTGATAATGGAACAAATACTATTGAAGCAATAGTAAGTAGTATCGCGCTTAATTCTCTGTGATTTTTGTCTACGTAGTGCTGCCAAAAAGCATCAGTCAACATACATTTGGTCGGATGAGACTTGAAAGCGCTAGAAGTAATTGCAAGTACAAATTTTTGAAGGATAGCTGTGAATTTATCGTATTAAAGGGCCTCTTTTCACAAGGAAATCAAATTGTGAAGCAGATCAGATGGGTGTGATTTGCAGGTCTTAGCGTCACATATCTCAATCTTCCGAACAGTTTTCCTTTCATAATAAAACGGTATCCCATTGAACTCTCATAAGTTTTCTTGTTGAGATAATGAAGAAAGCGTAATCCGGACCATCCTAATTAGAAACGCGTTCGCGTACAAACAATGCACTTTTTCTAATTTAGGCAATTTTCATTTTATTAAATAAAATAAGTATTGACTCGTGTTTATTTTGTAAACATGAAAGAATAATTTTCTAAGGAGGATAAAACGAATTTGTCACTAACAAAGGAAAAAATTATAAGCGGTATGCGGATGTAAGCTTGAAGCTAACCTAACTAACACTGATATGCTTATGGTGAGACGTCGGGCAAATTGAGGCGGAAAAAAAAAGGGATAAGAAGTTATTGAGTGAATAAAGGTACGGCTGTTTGGTCAGAGTTAAGGGTTGGTCTATTTTTTAAAATGTGCAAAGATTCTAAAATTCTAATATCTGAAGCATTAGATGAACCAACTATTTCGATCGAAATGTGCTAGGGAGTATAAATGACCGGTCTGCTCGCAATGCTGTCTGTGATGTGAATGTGGTAAAACTGTAAAACCGTTTTCCCCATGTTCACAACAGCCAAACATCGAACAACATCCCATTGTAGTGAAAAAAATCATAAAAATAACTTAGAAATACTATCGATGCCCTATCAACACTGACGTTTTTCGCAAGCGTTCGCACCAGATGACGTCACACAGGGAGATGCGTAGAACCGTTTCAAATGGTCAAGCGATGAGTTAACCTGTTACGTTGTTCAGCCATGGGTTCTACGTTCATCATGGCAATACTGCGTCTCTGCCTTTTCCTCTCTTTGAACATCTAATATGTGGAGAACAATGGAGCTGTAACTTATTTAACCTCAACTATATTCTTGTACCTTGGAAGTAACAATTGTACAATTTTTGAAACTAGTTTCACGCTGTTCAACTTGTTTATCCCTTAGAAGACGCATATGGCATTAGAGAATATTAATCTAGGCAATGGTCGGTATCAATGGTGTAGCAACAAACCTCTGAATTTCTTCTGCTTGTCTCTAATTCTTAGCCTTCTAAGTTATTTTTTGCTAAATACATGGTCTGTATAGGTACAAAGTAAGCAGAACACTTAAACTAGCTTAGTATTGAAAAACGAACTGTGTAGACTATCTAGCAGGGCGCTATTTGAGTGTATCTCGTCCTCCGCCTTATGTACATATTTTGCTAATTTCTGTGTAGTTTGCTTATTCTTAATTAATGGTACCCTAGTCAGGGTCTTGCTTCTGCACAGTAGACACAATGATGTTGCAAGCGAAAGCTTTTTTCGGAGCATTTTGCTAATCATATACTTTTATTTTGCAGTAAATAGTTAATTGTATGATTTTAGTCTGTGTAACATTCATCTCTAGTTGGACTGGGTTGCTGTACACGGATATACCATTTCACCGCACCAAAGTCTATTACTATAACTAAAGGACCGTACTCGTCCCTGGTAAGTTATTACTGAAACTGTCACCCCTTTAGTCTTTCTGAACGGCTGTGCAGAATCTTAACAATTTGCATTTGCTAAGCCCTCATGGGGCAGAGGTTGGATCATAGGTAAAGGAAGATTAGAGATATAATTATATACTAACAAGAGATCTTTTAATATATTGAGATGCAATGGCACTATGAAATGAGATATTCATGACGGGAATACAAAGGGAAGCCGTGCCAGTATGAGACATTAATTAATGGGATACCAGGGAAATGGTGTCAGCGAGATATTCATTGGTGGGGTAAGAAGGAATTAGAATCAGTGTGAGATCCATCATTGCAGGGATGTTGAAGTAGCACCAGTATCGGATATTCAATACTGGGACATGAAGGCAGTAGTACTAGTCTGAGATGTGTTCAGTACTGGGATACGAAGGAAGTACTGCTAGCGAGTGATCTCAATAAAGTCGAAGCTACTGTCAATAGCGCAAATTATTGGCAATTCTATAAATCAAGTTTGACACTTGAGTGTCATCGGATAACTCCATTAGCTGATCTATGATTTATGCCTTTCTTTGCAGGAATTTTTGAAGCTAAAATCTCGTGCTGGTGCTTTTGGAAATCGTTGGGCACCTCCAGAACGTAAAGTGAAGTGCGTTGAAGAAAGAAGCTTGCCTCGATCTTGTAATCTAATATTTGATGTTCAAGCATCTAGAGAATATGAAAATCGGACATCGTTGTTTAGAGCATTGGAAGAAATAGAAGTTCGAATTTTCGACAATCAAAGACGAAGCGCATAAATACCGTACCTTGTTTGTTGTACCTGGCAGCAGTTATTGAAAGTTACATTGCTTCTATTGAGCATCTATAGCTACCAGTATTGCTGGCATTTTAATTGTACCGTGAACGGTTATTGCTACAGTTGCAGACGCAGACAAAAGGGCAGACCCTCACTCTACCAAAATGCATATTTCATCGGCAGCTAGTCAAATCTTTTGGTACGTGGCCAGATGTCTAATCGCGTTTTTAATGCTTTTGTGCATTATTTGGTATTCCTTTTGCCAATTCATAGCACAAATGTTGAGTAGCGAGTATCTTAGTCCTGTTGTTATGCCGCTTCTTGAAGTAATACTTTCCGTTTTAGATCGGGTGGTTCCTCCTATCATGGTAGGAGTCGCTGTGTGTCACGGGGTGGTGGTGTTTATTATGAAAGCGGCCTGCGAAAAATTTGAAAATTACTGTGTCCCAGTGATGCGTAATATATTTTCCGGGACAAAGCGCCTTTTATCAAAGCAGTTATATGCATGCGCTTCTCTTTTAAACTGGATTATTTTCACTATTTGTAAGCTCACGTTCCCTGCAGCTTTTTTTGCCGGTTACGCATACAATTTTTACGAACCATTAATGTCCATTACTAGATACATGGAGGATTGGGTATTGGATCTTCTGATACCGGTAGCACTTGTACTGGACTACTTAACAATGTTAGCGTGGTATACCTGTATGCCTGTGGTTTTCGTTACGAGGTACTTACGGCAGTTGGCATCTTCCTGTAACTTCCCGTTACTAGTCGTTTTTATTCTCACGGTTTTTATTTCCAAGTTGTTGTTTTCGCTGGCAGATTAACTCTTACACCACGTAATTATTTGCTAATTGCAGTACATTTAGGTTGTATAGCTGGTGCACTACCGGCCGTGCACCAGAGGTTTGAGTAGCAGCTCCCGCACTGTTAAACACTTTGTGTTGTGCTTGAAAAAATTTCACGTTTTCTAGCTGCATTCAGTAATCGCTCAGTTGTTGATTTAATGGAAGAGCTCGAGTAGTTTCAGGTCTATATGAATTGATAAATATATATAGTATGTCGGTACGTCAAGTAGGCCGAATTACCTGTTTGTAATAAGACACTGTGGCCATATGAGGATATCATTAGTTGTATAGTTGGTTACATTATCCTGAACCTACATCTAGCGTGTTCTGCTCGGTACTTATTTCAATTGCGAAATAAGGGACCATTAATTTTAACCTAGCTGTAGTTGCCCTGGCATTGGTCAATCCAGACTTCCCATCAACTGTTTATGATAAAATACTTGAACTGAAAGACGAACCCCGTACCGTAGATGCAGTTGTTAGATTTAAATAGTAATTAAATATTTGGGTGAAAAGTTTTTAAATTTCATTAGGACTTGAACGAATGTGCGTTTTAGACGCTGATTGCATTTTCGTGATGTTTTTAGCTGATGATTGATTTGACATGTTTGATTTTATATTTGTTATTCATCCTCACTTTATGATAGTTGCAGTTTATGCAAGATCGTGAAGACGTACAGTTTATCAGTGAATATGTTCGTTGACCATTAAATTAAAAAAGTTAGAGCATTTCGTGCATTCAGTTTTCGAGGAAATCTGTCTTAGACCTCGGAGAAATATTGAAGGCCCTCGCTGGCATAATTAGAGCACGTTAGGTATGCAAGGTGCAACAGGCTGCGATTATTTCAGGGGTATTTGTTTGTCTTCGTCTATTTGCTTTACTTCATCGATGCTTCGACCATAACAAGACTGGCTTATGAAATTAACGAGTAGCGGAGACAATTTGATGTGGGATCAAAATGTAAATTTAATTTTTTTTTAGTTGACGATCGCGCAAGTGCGAAATAAAAGTTTGAAAATATAAATTTTTTCTTTGCAAGAAGGCCTGAACATCAGATGATCGCTGGTCCAAAAATTATGGAGATGTAAACACCATCTGGTTTAAGAAAAAGCTGTAGATTTATATTAATCTAGAACCCATTTCCTCCTAGCGGTCTGTATAAAATTTCATAGGACCAAAAAATAGTTATTTTCTTCTGAGAACCATAGAAATTCCGTTTCGTAAATAGGTTCCAAAAGTAGAACTGGCCAGACTAACGCTTTTAAGCCCGCTGCAAACGATAGTGCTTTCACTTAATCGCGTTCGAATATTTTGTACTGTCCTCACAAACACTGTCTAGCAAAAGTTTCGATAAAATGTTTGCCGTCATATCCGCTGCCTCAGCAAGTATCGCCAGTGCAGTGTCTTATGACTTCAAATTTTTAGCGAATGCCATCCTAGAAAGTAGTGCCCTCTTTTTGTTGTTTACGCGGATACAGCAACGCATTCAAACGCTGTGAAGTGAAATACACGACAAAAGACTATTGTCTGCAATGGGCTTTACATCTTGAAGGTAAATATGTACGTAATTTTTTCTATGTGCAACTGTTTTGAACGTTGCATGTTCAATAAAAGTAAAGTCAATTTGCCTGCACCCTCCAACTGGGGAAATCCACACGCATTGGTTCGTGCTAAGGATACAGGCCTACTGGCCCTAGAGCAGTACGGCTGCACTCGACCACGGGTGGTTGAGTTATTTCGCCATCGACGGTGGGTTCAATGTTTTTGGGCAAGGTAAGGGCTTGCACGGTAGCTGTGCATACCCACCAACTATTGACTAAGCGCACAAAGGGCCACAATTAACGAACGCTTACCTGACTTTGTACCAAACCCGCAACCCCCAGTGTCGTCAGTTCAGCACTCAAGGCTACTGCTACAGAGGGTGTAAAC
This sequence comes from Parhyale hawaiensis, assembly GCA_001587735.2. Classification (NCBI taxonomy): domain Eukaryota; kingdom Metazoa; phylum Arthropoda; class Malacostraca; order Amphipoda; family Hyalidae; genus Parhyale; species Parhyale hawaiensis. The sequence continues at coordinate 13,796,378 of LQNS02000303.1, forward strand.
GACCACAAAATCCATTTATTTACAAGTTTCATATGTTCCTTACTTGGGATCAAGTAATTTGACTTGACTGGATCGAAAGTCTTCAAACCGTACGTTGACTTCATTTGGCTAACTTGGCCCTGTCCCCTCCGGGGGCATAGGATGGGCTATAGGCAATAGGGTTAGGTTAGTTAGGTTCGCCCATCCTATGTTATGGGGAGTAGCGCCCCAGGGGGTTTGAGTAGGTTACCTTAGCCATAAGCTAGGCCTTCGGGACGTCTGTCTTTCGTGCCCACTTAGCTTCCTTCCACTTTCACACTGCTACTGATGTTACTGTTGTCTGTTCTTCCTCTTCTTTCCCGACTTGCTGTTCCCATGCGCGTTGATCCTGTGTGGGAACACCTTCGTGCATGGGTTCCCGTTTTTCTGTCGACATACTGTATGTCCTTTCCTTTTCCTCTCTTAGAAGAGCTTAGTACTTATTTAGGGAGGCTGAAATCTTCTTATAATACCTAATACATACCTAATACTTGGCCCTGTTTTGACCTTGCTAACGTGTGTGTCTTTTGCTCACAATTCTCTCTATATAAATCTTCTCAATCGCTCTGTTTTCTGTGTTTTACTTTAGGTTTAGTTTTTACAAGCAGTGATACTTTCTGTATCGCTTCACTGTGTGGTAGTTGAGCTAAATGTCTCGCTTTATTTTTTTTTTCAGCCCCAAATTTGCGGCTGCAGGGGGTTTAAGCTAGGTATGAACTCATGATAGTTGTAAAATAACATGCTTGTAAAAGCAAACTGTACCAAAAACTGCAATATTCTCGAAAGAGCAGTTGTGTATAGAATGCCAGGGATTTTGTGCCGGACAAAACTAATGTCTTCAGCTGTCGTAATGGGTCTGGAAACCGACCCGTGCTTTCGTACGCTAGTGAGTAGAGACAGTGTGGTCTGATTGGCGGGCCTTATCCCTGCCACAATATATTTGGGCATCACGCACCCAAGGTTCCCGAGTGCCTTATCCGCAGGAGATGTTGCAGCTTGCTGCAGTTTTTGCTGACGAGGTTATTTTGTAGGGTTAGGTAGTTTCTCTACTTTCCTCTTTCTGTCCCGTGAGGTGGGCTGTCGATCGAGATAGCCGACCTGGTACGCGGGACATCTCTCGTCTCTCTCTTGTGGAAGGACACAAAAGGGGCCGACCACTTGAGTGTCTCCTACTATACTTTGCGCCTTGTTTCCCTGCCCGTAGTAGCGCACGTGGCCACCACGCCACCCAATATGCGGTATTTGAATACTGCACAAGTAGTTTCTCTGTTGAAACGCCGAGTTGCGGCTACGGAGATTAAACGAAATATATCTAATAAGTGTGGTCTGATCTGGTCAGATTCTAATTGATCAAGCGAACTGTCCTGTCCACCGGCGACTAGATATATACATTATACAGTCTCCGAGAAAGCCTTCCCGAAAAACCTTAGCTTTTTTGGCCATTGTGAAGTTTTTGCAGCACTCCGTGCTACTATTATTTTTTCGGCTTTGCACTCCTACTGCTGATCTTGTCTCGTTTTTCTTCTTTATTCCACCTTAGTGTTTTCATGTACGGAAATTCTCTGGGTATGGGTCTCTCGATTATGTTTGTAGTTCCCTGAGTTTTTCTTGGTTTGGCGCATTTGGGGAACGGGGCCGTGTTGCTCAAACACTATGCAAGTTAATGTCATTATAACTGCACAGCTGCTGACGTGAATACATCGTTTCACGGGTAAGAGTTTGATGGCCGACCTCTTCAAGTTAGCTATATTTAGTCTCATTCGGTCCTACCTCCTGTAAGGACCCGTTCGATTGGGCAGCGAAAGTAAACTTTTCCGCTTGACGCTTCAGAATAGTGAGACGGGTGCCCTTCGGGCTTTCGACTTGTTGCTTCAAGTTCTGTGCTTTGACTCTTAATTGATTGCTTGTAAGACTTCCATGAACTCAGCCCTGCTCCGTAAAATTGAAATTTCAGTCGGCTAGGTATAATCGAGCTGCTTCTAGTTCCTGCAACGCTGTTTAAAGCGACGAAGTTGAAATTTGTCTGAATTTCTGGACAAGTAAAGTAGGCTTAGCTTCAATCGATCGTGACGACCCAACTGATCGCGTCTTCATTATACATCGCTTCAGTGTTGCAGCGATTTCTTTTTTATCGCAATATAAAAAAAAGAAAGATTCATGTAATGACAGGCCATGGGGCTAGTTTAGGTTCGCCTAACCTACCTATGTTATGGGAGATAGACCTTCGGGGAATTCTTTCTTGCCTACATTGCTTCCTGCCCATCTCATACTGCTATTAATCTTACTGTCGTCTATTCTTCCTCTTCTTTCCCGACTTGCTGTTCCCACGCGCGTTGATCCTGTGCGGGAACACCTTCGCGCAGGAGCTCCTCGCGTCGATCTACATAATATTTGCCTTCCTTTTCCACTTTTAGTAAAGTTTAGTGCTGATTGAGGGAGGCCTAAATTGCCTTTTAAACCTATACCCAATGAGAAATTCTGATCTTTCTAAAAAATAAGAGTTTTGGAATCAGTTTCCAACAGGCCTCGTTTGATCGAGAATTTGCTTTAGTTGCCCTACTCGAGAGCCCTCCAAGGCTAGGAGATGCACCTGGCCTGCACGGTTTTCCACAAATTTCTGTTACGCCGTGCTGCGATCGTGAATGATTTTTCCGTTAACTCGTTACCTCTAAAATATGCCTAGAGTTCGGTTCGACCAAAGTGGTGTACTTGGAATTTGTTGAAACTCGTGCATGCATGATGAAATGGCATCGTCTATAGTGGATTATAATAGTGCGGCAGTCCTTGAATGGAAAATGTTCACATGTTCATTTTGTTTCTCAGTTTTCTAGTCGTGCACGCGTGTCAGAGATGAACGTGATGGAGATTTCGATTGGCTGATTAAGGGTGGCTGTGTCGGTCTGTAGGCGTCGGACATATTTTGGATGTCGCTGGAGTCGGACAGTCGCTGCTCTTAGTAAGAATAGGTGCCGCTTGATAAGTAGTCCTTTTTGCAATTAAAGGAGTCCGAGTCAAAGTCTGACACTCGTTGGAGCCAGGAGTCAAGACTCAGGCGTTGTACATTAAACCCTGTAACTTGAAGCTGATTCGTCACACGATGATATAAAAAATAGGTTTCTATGTTAAATAACCATATTTGATTAGGTACATTGATAATATGCGTGGTTTACAAAATGAGAGACAACGGCTGAACGAGTAGAGGGATGGGTCGGAGGGCCAGGTTGAAAAAGCAAAGAACTTAACGGGAGGACTCGCATGAAACCAGTTCAGGAAAGTGAAGTAATCAATAAGTTTTATAAACGCTTCATTTTAAATTCCTACTCCCTTCACGAAACACTTTTTAAAAATTCGCCGCATTTTTCCTCTAAATCCGTTCTACCTCTCACTCTTGACTGGCCAGCTGCACCCAATCGCAGAGAACGGTGTAATTGTTGTCGTCAGAGGAAGTTTGAGCAATACCGTTCTTACGATTTTTTTCGCCTCAGGAATATAACTTTACTTCTATTCTTGGTTAGGATGAAGAGCTAAGCCATCGAAAGCCTGAGGTCCCACCCTAGTACATTCCGACTGGTCGATATGACGTCATGCGCCGACGTGCGGTCACGGACTCACCGCTAAGTTTTACTTTAGTACGGGTGAGGCCTAATACGCTCTACTTTTTGGCTGGGTTTGTCCATCCTATGGTATCGGGAGAAGCCTCACGAAATGCAATACAATACCTCTGCCAAATCTATATACTGTATTTATATAGGCTTTGCTCATATTCTTTTATGGGCACCCGGCTTCCTTCCGTTTTCATACTCCTAGTCATACTGTAATGATGCTTTGTTTCTTTCTTCCTGTTCTCCATGACTTTCAATGCCCATGTGCGTCGATATAGTGCACGAGTTCACGTTACTGTCTACATATTAGGTTTCTTCTTACCTTGGGATACCTTTGCAACAGCTAGGAAGACTCAAACTAAAATAGCATGTTATAGAGATTATATTAACAGATTCCCACAACAGCCTTGGGATATCTTCTGGCGGGCCCTTTACCTGTAATATACCGTACACGGTGTTGCAAAAAATACCAAAAATACCAAAAATTCCAAAACTTGTTCGTTTCCGAGATATTGACAAGTGTAATTTGTAACAAAACCTTACCTAAAACTGCAACTAAATGAAGGCCTACCTACATAGAATTCCAGTTGCAAATAAACAGTAGAGTGGAAACTGAAAGAATATTGTGCAAAGAAATGTAATACATTAATTTTACAACCACTTACATTAACTGTTCAAAATGTCCACCATTTACTTCAGTGCAGGCGTGACACCTCCTCTGAAAGACTGTTGAACACGAGATAACATTTGTCGATCTTCAGCGATGTTGTCTGCTGCGACCGCAATCCTGGCAACAAGATCAAATTCTGACTACAGAGGAGTGCCGTACACCAAAATTTTCATGTGGCCCCAGAAAAAGACATCCAATGGATTGAGGTCGGGAGATCTAGCAGGCCATGTTACTGGACCATTTCGCCGGTCCGGTTAAGTAATTTGTAAAGGCAGTATTGCCATAACGTAGGCAACTGCTGTATTGCCAGATTCAAATGTATAACTAGGATTAACGTAAAGACTTGTTTAGTTTTGGTAAGACTACCCTAAACGTTACACATGTCAATATCTAGGAAACGAACAAGTTTTGGAATTTTTGGTATTCGTGAAAGTGTTGGTTTTGAGTGTCCCTATCACCTGTGAAAGTTTAGCAGAGTTTCTTTGCAACGCCCGGTATATGGGCATCACTTACTGAGGGGCTGATACGAGTGCCCATGCCGCAGAAGATTTTGCTGCCGGCCACAGTTCCTACTGAAGAAGTTTGTCGAGTGAAGTACCTATAGGTTTTCCATACTTCCCCGTTCTGTCCCATTAGGTGGGCCGCCGAATGGTGATGAGCAACTCATCCCATGGTACTGCTATCTGCTCCCATGTGGGGAGGATACGGAAGGGACCCTCCGCACGGGTTTCTTTCTTCTAGTTTATTTCTTTCATCGCTTTGAGATACTCTGTGCCTTTTTTCTCGCCAGTAGTAACGCTCTCGATCGGCTAAACGTTCGGGCATGGAATGTACAAGTGTAATATTCATATATTGATGAGACAGTAAACGGAGTCTCATTGCTTGGATCGCGCCGTATGACGTGGGTGCAGTGAAAAAACTCAGGAATATAATACTGATTACCACAACATAAAGTAAATGTGAGATTTACAATCTCCTGTTTGTACTTCTTAGGCAACAGACAAACCTGCTATCGTATGTACATACTAAGTATAAAAAGAAACGCTAAAGTCACGATAAAAATCATCGATTTATTGCATTCAAACCAGGCTGGTTTCGATCAAAAACGTTGAACTAGATTTCCAACCTCACTTCCAATCTCTGATATATTATGTACATACTGCATTAACTACCCTTCTCGCGCACCTACTGCAATGTAATCTTCGATTAGTTAGGTTTGTCTAACTTATGTTACGGGGAGTCCCCCCCCGCCCTCCCACGGGATCTCGTGGGTTACCTGGAGCCGGCTTTACACGCAATTCTTTCTCACGGTAGCATGCGGATATTCTCGCGATTTTAGAAACTCTGTGATCCATCCGCGTTCAAAGGAAGCGCATCTGGATGCTCTCGTCTCGTTTTTAAGGAAATATGAGAATGTTTGGTGCACTGTAGTATTGACATCGACCGTATATAATATTGCACTTGAAATGGAAGATTACGGATAGCTTAGGATGAACGGCATTGCCAGAATGAAGAAATTACCTGAAAGCCCTCACGGATATATGGCGACGGGCCCTTTCCTTGTCATAATAGATTAGATTAGATTAGATAGGCGGCAGTAGACGAACCATGAGGCCCATTCCCAAAGAGAGGCCGGGACTAACACCCCGGCTTCTTTGAGCTATTGCCATTATGTTAGTAGGATATAGAGGAT
>LQNS02000303.1:13805483-13818342 GCA_001587735.2 Parhyale hawaiensis
AAACAGAGAGTAATGATGCACTCTATCAAATGCTGCCTTAGCGTCTAGAAAACACAGATACATGGGAGAGCCATTGTCGGTGAAGTGATTTATAACTTGTTTTAGCGCAAAGACAGCCCTCTCAGTACCGTGTTCTGCTTTAAAGCCAAATTGGTTATCTGCAGTGTTCATATATATTGTCATCCGTCTCTCAAGAACCAGTTCTACTTACTTTGAAAGAGTAGCCAGCTACTGAACCTGTTCACTCGCATTGGGTTCTTCGCTGTAAACGTTCGAGCAAAGTATGCGCACGAGGCTTAATCCAAGACGTAGGTACGAGGTGCTGTTATGTTGCAATATCGTGCAAGTTGACGACAGAGTTTCGCAGGCGAGTGGCTGACTAGCCCGCGAGTGGCGAGTAGAAACAAAAAAATGTTGTCGTTACACGGATGCGAGCTACTGACCTTCTGGCACATTAAGGCCACTGCAGACGATAGTCTTATGGCCTTAAAGATGAAAGTGTCGGACTGCTGTCTTGCATCCGTTTTGCGAGTCTCGACCACGCACATGAGAGAGAGCAACGCATCTGCTGAGCAAGAATCTTGTTCACAAATACACTGAAAATTCGATAAATAAAGTGTATCGAGAGTAATTTTAATGCTTAAAACAAAAGAAAGATTAGGTATTAAAGTCGCTATTACATTAGCCCAATTACGTTTTATATAAAAAAAAAATAATCACAGAAAACGGGACACCACGTGACCTACACAGTTGCCAGGAACCGCCACGCAAGTTGTAAGACTGACTGTAACTCAAATTCTTCATACTTCAGTAAAAAAAAATGGCTAAATCATATTTACGATACAGTTGCCATTACAGCAATTATGCTCGTACCCATTTTCAAGTGATTGTGAGCGTGAAACTCTTGATACCAGCAAAAATACGCGAGATAGGAACAACCCGAAGACTCGCGTTCCTTCGACGAAAGTAGAACATGCTGCAACCGATGCCTCTCGAAGTGACTGTCATATGTCCCGAGTTTTCATTCGTATGCAGCGAAAACACAGGACATCCTGCCGAGAAGACTATCGTCTGCAGCGGGCCTAACAGTTACTTGACTGATGTAGTCACACTGTGCGAGAAGCTGCACTGCAGGAACTGGCTAGGCCAGCTCGCACGTTTACTAGCACTGTGTAACCACATCTTAAGATTAAATTTTCCGCAGAAATCCCTAGTAAAACTGCGTATAACTGCTAATATATAGCGCTTATTTGTCAGCTACTGCGGTGGTTAAGCTAGGATTCGAAAGCCCAATGCAGAAGAGAAGAAAAAATTGTCGAAAGTGTCATTTCGCCAACCACTGCTCCAGCAGATTGCGAAGAAGTTACCTGAAGAGCGAGTTCAGCAAGATGCATCTAAGCTAATCTTTTCCGTAGCATTGCAGCAATTCAAAGCAACTTACAGTCCAGTTTTCCCTGTTATCTGTTGTATGTACAATGTCACGCCTCCGTTTTTCTTAAAACTTTACGTACTGTGGTGGTAATGATTGTAATTGCAATGACAAAATTATAAAATGCATTTGTCTCCAGGCTACAACGATGATAGCCGCAGAAAACTTGCATCTCAAAATTTTGTTTACCATCTAAGAGATAGCACAAAACATTGTTGCCGACTACTATGCAAGTTAACTAAATAAACTGCCGTGTAAACAAACGAAAAAATTTAGTAAACTAATGTTTACAATTTCTTTTCCATCCAACTTCTAAAAACTTTATCCTAGGATATTGCATCTGCAGAAACGTTTCCCCCGCTCCGTGTGATTGAAATGTCGTGGGCAACTTGACGATCCGACAATTTTGTCAGGTCAAACTCAGCGAAAATGTCGCTCGTTTACGCACTGCTTTTTAATAATTACGTGAAAAAATCTGCCAGTATTTCAAATTTAGAAGAAAACTAGGTGCTTTTTTTACCAAAAATTCTGATAAAAATTACTCTCGTATCAACATGAATAAGATAAGATCGCATTACGAACTTAAAATTCAAACGCGGGTGTGAAAATAATTTGGAGGTAACCCTCGCAACAATGGGAAATTCCTCCGAAGCTGGCGCGAGAGATTTCGAGTTGCATGGGAGACTGACGCAAGAGAGGTGACTGATTTTTAGTGACCCTCTGTTTCCCTCACGGTATGTCTCTTTCACTCCCTCCTCTTCATTCCCAACTGCACGTATCCATGCTTCTTGTTTCAGTGCGGTAACTCATCCCTGCATAGATTTCACTTTCTTTTACGATAGAGTTCCGATCCTTCTATCAATCACGAACACCAAAAAGCCGCCATCCAAATCAGGCATAGTTCTGATTTGGGACCAGACTGCTTTTGTAAACAACACTTTTCACTTTGTCTATAATGGTCATTCCGCATCAACAGAATTAGTATTTTACCTTTTAAATCCAGTATGATTTTTCATGTACTCTTATAAATATGATGGTCTGCCCGGGAGTTTGCGCTGATTTTTAAAGGAAAGAAAAAGGTCAATAAATAGCAGCCATTAAATTTTAACTAGAAAGCCTCGAGGGCGTGAGACCATCACCCGCGAAAGGGGGCAAATTCAAAGAAGTAATTTTCGATGAACGAGGCTAGGGCCCAGCCGCTGTCTTTCTATGGATTAGCTCTTTAATAATAACATAGGAAAACAGTAGAGCGCGGCATTCTCCAGACTATCTGCTGCAGTGGAGGCAAATTCGCTCCGGTGGATGGAAATTCAAAGCAGTATTTTTTATGGTCAGCTAGGTCTGCTTTCTTGGCATGGGTCATATCTAGGTCAACCCACTAAACTCTCTGCAGAATATTATGAACATTGCTTAACTGCTTCGACCACTTACTGGGGGGACAAACCAATATATATATACAATTAGAACGCCTCGTAGTGTGGGACTATCATCCGCGGTGAGAGCAAATTTCATCGCCGTTATTTTTTATGACCAGCTAATCCTAGTTTTCTGGCATGGGTCACATCGAGGACAGCTCACTGCACTACAAAAAATTGGCATGAAACTTACGAGGAACCTGGTATATACTATAAATGTCAAGCAAAGTCATAAAAAAATAAAGGCTAGGATAAAAGATTAGCTTGGCTATTATTGGCGCTGCTTTCTACTCTATACAGTTGACTCCTGCACGTTCAAACGAGCAGCTTATCTTTAGCAACTGAACGAAACAATGTTTTCCAATTGTTTTGAAGTGTGTTTTACACTCTGATTTCTGCCGTGTCAATACTCTATTTGCCTTGTGACAGCTTCGGAGAAGTATAAAATAGAAAATTGCTGTAAAAGGTAAGGAAAAAACGACTCCCTCCGGCGTCTACAGCACTAAACGACGATTGGTACTGCAATAATGTAATTGCCTGTCGTGAATTTGTTAACTCGATATTTGGCATTTTATCAAAGACTAGGTAATTCTGAACTATTTTCTGCCGCTGAAATCCAGTTTTTGCTTATCGAAGTTTTCAGTGAGAAGTAAAAGTTATATTGATGGAAGGTCAGCATTATCATTATACTCAGGCAATCGATGGTTGCCAATTCTTAATCTCCTCATGAGGCATAGAGTGGGCAGGAAGTTCTGGATATAGAACAGGGTTCCGTGCAGAAATGAGGCTGATCAGATCAAGTCCGGTCTACTAAAGACAAGTTCCTGAGGCGTGTTGCAATCAAACTGCCGGTGTCACGTGGGCTACCCCACATCCAATGTGATTCAGATTAGGTACCACCGACGACGACAACAACAACATTTATACAGCTCTAGCTTAGTCAAACCACCTTTGTTTACAAACATTGCTTTTGCTTGCAAGCACTGCGGTCACTTGATATTCGAAAGTGAAGAAAATATCCCATGGCTGATGTATATTTGGCCACATGCCGGTTTTTTACATTTTTATTTTTTTTTAAAAGCACAATTACAGCTCTGCCACCAATGTTAAAGAGTAAGATTTTTGCTTATTCCTCTAAGATTGTGTCTTATTCATCCTATTTTTTTGAGCGAAACTGTGTTACGCCGGGGCTCGTAGCAACACGGCGTAGACTTTCGCTCCTACACGCCTCTATTCGTGCTCTCTGATTACTGAGAGAATGAAAGAAAACGAGCAGTTTTGATGGAATACCACAATATGTTTATTAATGCTTAAATTATTAAATCTGAAAAAGAATCTTTAACTGATCAGAAACATTGCATACCATCACAGTGTTTAATTTATGTTAACTGCTGCAGATAAAGGGTACGCGTGGTCGTAGTACACCCCTTGCAAGTTGGCACTAGTGCTACAGGAAATATGAGACAATTCAAAACCGAGGGGGCAAAGTGGTTAAATCAAGGACCTGAAACTAATAATTTTGAGATTAAATCAAAACCGGCATAAAACAAGTCCGGCCTAAAACGAAGACTTACTGTACTGTCATTGGTTATCCGTGTGGGTTTTGTCTATTGCAGCCTTCTTCTCGTATTCTTCTTATACAAAAACAAATTATGCCACTGAAAATATAAATGTCTAATTTCCTGTGAAATTAGTTTCATTTTCATATCTACAGTACGAAGTTATTTAGCTGCAAGCAATTTAAAACTTACACTATTTTTCTAGCCACAATTTCGGGTTCAGATTATGGGCACGGAATCATTAAAGCAAAAAAAAATTTAAGCTGAAAGGATAAAACGGAAACGAAATGGTTGAAGTTAATCTGAAAATACATTCGGTCAAAGAATGCATAGTATAAAATAATACACATACCGGCAGTGTGTGTGTGTGTATTTATATAATTAACTCCGCCAAGAAGGTTATGTTTTCGTCGTGTTTGTCTGTCTGTCTCTTTGTCTGTCTGTCTGTCACCAGAATAACTCAAAAAGTTATGAACCGATTTGGATGAAATTTACAGGGATTGTTAGGTATATTAAGAGGAACAGATGATTACTTTTGGTGATATGTCCATCAGTTTGTTTGCTTGCGTCATTTTTCTCGATGCCATAACTCAAACAGTTATAAATGGATTTTGATGAAATTAACATGAGTTGTTAGGTAGGTATATAACAAAGAGTAGATTACCAAATTTTGGTAATGGTCCGTTTGTTCGTTCGTTTGTCACTGTTTTTAATTTTATGCTTGTTAGCACAATAAGTAAAAAATAATGAATGGATCTTTATGAAATTTATAGGAGTTGTTAATAATAGTAAAAGACATATATGATCAAATTTTGGTGCAGATCGGTTTGTTCGTTTGTATATTTGACTCATATTTGTTATAACGTTTGTTAACAGTATAACTCAAAAAGTTTTGAACGGATTTTCACAAAAATTGAACAAGCTGTTATTAATATGAAAAGGCACACATGATTAGATTTTGGAGTTTATGAAAAGAAAATTATGGTTTCAGAGCCAAGTTGAATTTTTGCTACCGTTGGCTCACTTGGCGGAGGTATGCGCTCTCAGAGTGCTCTAATTATTTATAAATTTATCCGTTTGCATAGTTTTGTCATTAATTTCCTCTCAATGTTTACTTTAGTGCGCACCATCAGCGAAAATTCCACCGCACTTTCAAGTTTAGTTTACGGAAATTAGTATGCCAATGGTTCAGTTCTCTCAAGTATTTTCTGTAACTCCTACTACTGGGGATGTTTATTTTTCGTTGTATCGCATTTCCATTGATTAGGCTCTCCTGTCGGTCTTCTATCTATCTTAGCTCCTTCGTAACTGACGAAACTCTAAGCACTGATGACCAGTTCACATATTCAATTTTTCATTGCCACCAAATTTTAATATGACTGGAAGTAGGGTAGTCTGTAGTTTCTAGTTTACGGGGAATTCGATACAATAGACTTCCGACTCCAGTTTTTTGTGTAAAACCTGATTGCGTGTAGCTAAGCAGTTGATTGGTATACAGGGTGTTTCAAAATTAGAGGTAAAAAATTTTACTATATGTTAGAAAAACGAAAAACAAAGCGATTTTTATGAGTGACAGAAATTCTAAAACTTTTTTTTTTTGAGAAATGACCTATTCTAGTACTTCAGGGGCGAGTCTTCCCAATATTGTTGTCTTTATTTATGTGCTGATTTGAATGAAACTTGGTACAGATATGTAAATCTAAAAATGTATGTGGGATGGACTCCTGTACTTTTTCACATTTTTCCCTTAGAAAATGAATTATTCAAAGAAACAGGGTTTTCTAGTTTCATTGAATAACTCGTTCTTTATAAAAATTGCAAAAAAGTACACTAGTCTAATCCACATTCTTTTTTGGTTTTACATATCTCTACCAAGTTTCATTCAAGTCATTACATAAATAGATTTTTGTTTGTTGGGTTCTCTGTTACTTTTTTTTTGAACAAAATGCCTGCCAAAGAGTTCAAAAAAAGTTTGTTACTTTTGTACCGATTTGAATGAAATGTCTCACAGATACGTAAACGAAGGAGTTTGAAATTTTTTTCAACCGTGAAAACCGCTTTATTTTCCGTTATTCTACAAATAGTCAAATTTTTTATCTGTAATTTTGAAACACCCTGTATATTCTTCAACACAGTACCATCATGAGAACAGGGGAAAGCGGGAATCGAATCGAAGAAGTAATTTTCTACTCTCTTTTCGTGACGGCGCAGTCCACAAACGTTTTTATAAGACCTATGCACTGGTTTTTCCTATTGTACTTATATGAAGCATCGCAGGAAAATGAAGAATAGTGATATATATGTGGCAGCGCGCCCTTCATTACTATATGGTCCGATCTCGGCAAGGTGATATTACCATTCTACATTGTTGAAATGAACTTATGAAGCATCCATAGCCACCAGCAACCTTCCCAGGAGCAAATATCATAAACCTGAATGTCATTACAGCAAAGACTCGTGCGTTTGGTGGCTTCCCATACTACTGCGTCGTGAGATGGGTTACAATGGGATGGTGATTAGCAACGATGCCCCTCAAAGTGCCTCTGCTTCCAGAAATGTCCCTACGGATCAAGGCCATTTCCGTGGCATGCTCATAGAATTCCAGAAATTAAAGATTCTGTATATCTGTTCTTTCAGTAATCTTACTTTTTAGAAATTAAAGACACTGTTGACCTGTTCTCTTGTCATCCCTTGCATCAGAAGAATCGGAGGATCTGTAGCCTCACTCCCGTATCGCTGCCTTCCATTTGTAGACGCTGAGGACTCTATAGACCGTAGACCCGTTGCCTCAGTAGCCTCTTACGTTTCCAGAAGCAGTGTAGCCTGTTCACCCCATCTCTCAGCATCCTCCGAGTCTCCTTCAGAAACAAAGGCTCTCACGTATCCGTTCCCGCACTATCCCTGAAACAACGGCCTCGATTTTAAGCTTTCCAGTTCTGGAAAAAACGCGATGCGATGGCGATTGTCTCTCAGCCAGCGCTCCATAATCAAAGTTTGCACTGCCAAAGTGCCATGAATATGCGAGTGAGACACACCGACAGACAGACGTACGGATGGACAGGAAAGACAGAGAGGCAGATGCACTTTAGAGCTGAGAACATAAGGAGCTTCGGGTGCTGCATTCGGGCGGAAAATATCGGATTTTTCGGCATTGAAGCCAACAATTGAACGTGCATTGATCTTTACGATGTGAAAATGATGGATTATCCTTGTAGGGGCGAGGGAAGAGACCGGGAATTGAGTTGTGTACTGATTGGATATTGGCGAGTGTCTTTCAGTGAGTGAATAATTTGAAGACGAATGAGCTGTGTGTTGATTTAAAAATTGAATCGAGTTCGGTGCTTGGGCGAGTGAACTGAACGGGAATCAAGAAGTTTGTTTGCTTTTATGGATGAACTTCTTTGTAGAGTGTGGAAACGGAGCAGGTATTTACGTCATTTTTTTTTTGTTGCAAAACTGATGTCTTTCATTGGAGGAGGAAGTGAATAAGACATAATTAAAACATTTCTACTGTGGTGAATGAGTGGAACGTGAGTTGAGTCATATGTTAATTGAAAATAATTAAGTTCTTTGTGTGGGTTAGTGAACCGAATTTTTTTAATATTCTGATTCCAGTAAAGTGCGACCTTAATTACGATGATCAGTTACATAGCAGAGTTTTTTTTAACTTTTTTTTTTGCAGTAGAGGTCAACCTAACATTCTTTCTGGCAAAGCTTCATTAATTGAATCTGAGACCGCAGCTTGTAATTAACCGCGTTCCAGTGGCGAGCCCAGCTCTCAAATATGCTACGCCCTTCTCTGTTCTTTGCAATGTCCAAATCGGATTTTTAACCTTCGCATATGCGATGAATTTCTAGTTTTTAATATTACTCTTTTTCTGTGATTCAGTAGAGTTGCTATTATTACCATTTTATGGGTATGCTTGCAGTTACTGCCAAGTATCAATAGATACTGCCTTTACCTTACATGTTCTGTAATATTCTATTCAATCGTTCCCAAAAGTAAATACAGAAGTGAATAGCCAGTAGCTCATCCATGTGAGGATCATAGAGTTCATACGAATGGTAATTAGGAACACATTGTGTGCGACATACGGTTACAAATTTACTCCAATTGATGGATGCCAGTAATTTATTCCACGCCGAAGGACCTTTTACTTACCTTTTAACTTGCTAACCTAAAGTTCTTTTTGCTTTTTATTTTTTAGACTTCCCGAAAGATTTTCCCTGTAGCTGTGCATTTCGACATCAGGGAAAAACTCGGGGGAAAAAAAAGCCCGGTGGGAAAAGCCACCGGAAAAAGCTCCGGCAAAAGAGGACCGCCTGTCTCATGCAGCATGTTGAGAGATTGACTTCGTTGATTTGAAGCGTATTATATCAATGTAAATTAACTAAATTTTACTGTGATAAACTAAATTTTGCCTATAGCGTTTGTATGGGAGAACATAGGCTGCATGAGTTCCTAAAATAGGTTAGGTGAGCTTAATTATGTTAGGTTTGGGTTAGGTTAAGGTCAACTTGGGTTAAGCTAGATTCGAATAAATTAGGTGGGAATAAATTCAGTGAGAATAAGTTGGGTTATATAGAATAAGTTGGGTAAGATTTGGTCTGAATGTTAAGGGTGGTTAGAATATATTAGGTTAGGTAAATATTAGTTAAGCTGGATAAGGTCAGCTAAGAATAGGTTAAGTTAGAACAGGTTTGGTTTACCCTGGGATAACTTGGGTCAATACAGGTCTGGTCAAAATTGCCAAGTTAAGCTAATTATTTTAGAAGAGATTAGATTAGGTAGGATACTTGAGATTAGGGAGCAATAAATAAAGTTAGGATATATTAGGTTATATTTTATTAAAGGAGGTTAGTCCTTGTTAGGTTAGGTTAGGTTAGGTTATGATTAGGTTTATTAAAAGAGACTAGACTAGGTTAGGCTAGGTTTGATTTGAAAAGGGTAGGTAAGCCTAGCTCAGTTTAATTCACTTGATTATAAAGTAGTTCTAAATAATTAAGTAGAGGTACTGTAGGTGGTAGGAGGGGCTTTTTTTTTGCTGGGATTTTGTCCTGCTTTTCCTATTGCAGCTATTTGCGCTGACCTTTTCCTCCGTGCACGAGTTTTTCGTTTTGTATGACGTCGTACATGACATTTCTTCTACTCTTTCAGTCCCAAATGGTACGCCTGAACTTGAAAAATAAGTCAGTTTTCGTGTCTTACAGAGAGGCTTCACGCAGTTCTTCATTTCATTTTTCGACTTAGGGTCTCCATACCTGGCGATCTTGCGCACAAGGTTGAATATTTTTTTATGAGCTTTACAGGCCTCCTCAAATTCCTATTATGAGATTTCCAGCTGTGATTATATATAGTTAAAGCAGTGTATGCATATTAAAAGCTTGATAGTGATAGGCATATCCTAGCCGACCACCCGTAGACTACTATAGATAGCTAGGAGTTTAAAGTAATTTACTGTTGTTTGCCTTCATAACGACGAGCAGGTGCAACTTCCAAGTCTTATAACTATTAAGGTGGTCTCACTAACAATGGTTCTGAGACCTGGGCCGCCTTCAATTAGCCTCTCACCTCGATGTGTTTTGCCCGGCACAGCCGCAAAAAGTAGCGCACGTCTGATTAATTAAGAGGACCTTGGAAGCTGCCTTTCTGCACCTCATCAAAGTCTCATCGCTAATTATCTGCTTCTAAGAAATCCAAAAAATTTTATTGAGTGAGATTCTTACGAAGATGCCGCAGGAGTTCATGGGAGCATGGTTTGTTGGGGCGGAGAGTGAAATTATTAATGCAAGGCTCTGGAAAATTGGCGACACAAATTGTGTTGTGGTATCTTTTTGTCTATCAAGAGTCATGTAGTACATGGTTCCTACCGGGCATTATATTCATTCACGTAGTTACATAATACATTATTGGGATAAAAACTGCTGAGAGTCACACTTCCAAGGAAATGATAATATTATTAATCAAAGGTCCTTCAGGTCTCTTTAGAAAGAAGTAACATATAGGGTTTTGACAAATATTTCTGATGCTTCAGTCTGACTGTGAACATAAGAGTAAAAATTTTTAATAGAACCAGTTGACTTTGATTATTATTGCTAGATTTGGAGTTTTACCATCGCAGACGAAGCGCGACCATTCAGGAGGGCAGGAACAGTACACTCTTGTATCAACAGCAGCTGACGTTTCAGACAATGTCTCTCTTAGGAGAATGCAAGGGCATGTTCGATTGGCTGTCGAAATTAAGCCTTCGAGCTCGACTTGTCCGATATTTCAAACAGAAGTTCTGGCCTTGCAACTTTGAATCTGTGCTTCAAATGTTAAAAGCAACTCGATGAGCCGGCTGAAAATTGCATCTACGGAGCAAAATCAGTTCCTGGAAGTCTTAATGGCAACCAATTTATGTGCAACGCCTGAAATTACATAACGGGTCGACGCCAGCTCACCTGCTAGACGTTTCGAACAAGTCAAGCCTCGATAGCTTAATTTTAGCTCCCAATCGAACGTAATCTAGGTTTATAAGTTTCATTTATCAACTTAGGGTTAAGATTGTAGACATTCAAAACACTTTTTCCGGATTCAGCTTAACACTGAATATTTTCGTAAGAAAATTTTTTATTACATGACGAAGTCTGATCGTTCAAATTTTGATATACCGCCAAACTATGGACATTCAAAACTATGTAACGTCAGTCAAACGCTTAACGTTGCGTCCGGTTAGCCGGTAAATTTTTACTTTAGTGGGGTATCATTTTTTTTTTAAATCGACTTATTTTTCGATGCAGATTCCAAAAATGTTAAAGTTACCATATATGATACAGCTATACAATCTTTGGGGACACGTGGGAAACAGTTTTTTCTTGGGGGGGGGGGACGACGGAGAAAGGTCATAACCTAACCTAACCTAAACTAACATAATTTGACCTAACCTAATCTAAATTCAGCTAAACGTTGTTAGGTTCGGTTAGGTTAGAGGGGCTACGTTTCCACACCACCCACGAGTTAGTAGTCTAGTGGTCACTAACCTAATAATGACTCACAGAGAAACGTCGGGCGGCTGGTAGAATGCCACAAACGCGTATTTATTTGCATCTAAGTCGCAGCGTCGACAAATTCATCAATATAATAAGTGTTTATTGTTAATTTCCATCATTTTATTGCTTATTGAAATCGTGTTCATGGTGATTAACGACTAATATAACTATATAATATATGGTAACTTTAACATGTTGTAGCTCGAAAAGTAGAGCCGTCCGAAAAAGCTTCATTTTTTGGAGTCTGCATTGAGAAATGAGTCGATTAAAAAAACAAATGATACCCCACTAAAGTAAAAATTTACCGGTAAACCTTTCGTGCTGCAGGACCGAGTGTAATGGCTTCAGCACTAAAACTCCGAAAGACAACGAGCATTCAAACACTGCAGCTTCAGTCCAACACTAAGAGGAAAACTTACACGGTCACAAAATAGACACCGGAGGCTGGAACAACAATAAAGGACCGCTAGCCGGAGCTGCTGGAGACACGTTATCCAATTCTATTAGGCACAACCATCCCAGATCTGCCGGAAGTCGAGCCACTGTTCTCGACAATTCCAGGCAGCAGCGAAGACTGCACCAAAATGACAACGATGTCGAGCCCTGGAGCACCGGCTGCGCCGCAAATCTTGCCTTGAGATCCCAGGGCGACGATCAGCGCGATCTTCTTATTGTCTGGTGCGCCTCGATGTGGTTAATCTTACGACATGACACCAGTGGTGCGTCCAGTGGGCCGTGGTGGGGCTGCTTTAGCGTGCCGGACTGATGCAAAGGCCGCTCACTTGTCTGCTTCGGTCGATGGAGAGAAAAAAAACAACATCAAATTTAACAGAAATTATTGTTTATAGTTACCGTTGTTATATTATCTACAGTACAATGCCAGTACTGCTTTTTTATTGAGTTAGTTGGTGTTAATGTATAGCCTTGGAAACTTCATAATATTTCTTGCAGCGTGTATTAAACCGTTCTCATTAGTAGTTTTCCTTTCGAATATGGTCAATATGCGTACTAAATCTACTGATATATTTTCGTTTTAGGTAGGATGAATGTGCCGCACATATGTACGTATCTTCATTACTTTTAGTTGAGCTATGAGGGCTAATCTCTCTTTTTCCACTTTAACCGTAATGGCTATCCCGCACGTACTTATCACAGTGGTCTTTGAACTATTCCTACTTGGTCAGTAGTGTTTTTGATGGCCAGACTTGAGCAGTGTAACGGACGTACTTATTACCTCCACCAAGGAGGTTATGTTTTCGTCGTGTTTGTCTGTCTGTCTATTTGTCTGTCTGTCTGTCTGTCACCAAGATAACTCAAAAAGTTACGAACCGATTTGAATGAAATTTACAGGGATTGTTAGGTATGTTAGGAGGAACAGATGATTAACTTTTGGTGAAGATATGTCCATCCGTTTGTTTGTTTGT
>LQNS02000303.1:13825267-13846635 GCA_001587735.2 Parhyale hawaiensis
GCTCTCTCTTTGGTCGCAAACTGCAGCACCACAGAAGACACCCAGCAGAGTGACTCCACACACGTGGGGTGACGTGAGCAACGTCACCTGGACTTCTTCCGAAGACTCTCAAGGTAAGGTAAGGTAAGGTAAGGTAAACTGAGGAACTCGAGCTCACAAGATCACGAAAGCCTGCGAACAGCTTATTCATGGTTATTTATGCATTTAATGAAAGAAGAAAGGGAGGGGATATCTGTCGATTTTGCAGGATATTAATTACGTCATGTTGTGGTCGACGATGCAGCGAAGTCATTGAACATAAAGATTTGCATAATGTTAGATATTGTTGCTATTTCTTACACGATCACTTACTTCCAGCATCGTAGCATCGTTCCTTAACTTTTGTCCAGGTCCGAGTTCTTTCTTATCTTTTCGTATTAATGTTTTGTAGGAAAACTGTTATGTATAATCTTGTAACTTTGTAATTAGTTTATGCATTAGGGCCGAATGTTTACTTAGTGTAAGTGTCATACCAATTCATGCATTCCTGTCTAAGTAATAAACTGATTTCTTCGGTGCTGTTTCCGTTGATTATATTATGACCGCTACTTTATAAACTTGCGCCCACGCAGCATGCTCCAAAATGCCTACAGTAAGTTATTAATTAATTAATTCCGCATCCCTCCCTATGAGGAGCCTGGGATTTGTCAGATAGATGTGTTTAAAAAAAATTAACCATTTAACAAAACGAACATTCGGCTATCAAAACTAAGTTGCTTTTGCAATTTCCGGCTGAGTACATCTCGGCAATATTTCAACTATCATTTTTACCAGCCTTTTGTCAGCTAAGCATCTGCAACATACATGATTGCTACTGAGGACTCGAATTTATCCCCGATAACTCCTTCTCTCAGTGTAAAATACGGGCAGATGCAGTCTACAGTTGGGAGGAGCTCTTACTACTTGCAAAGTTTCTTCACATTCTATAACGTTCAAAATGCTGAGCTGATGTAGTAAAATGTTGAGAGGAGGTCATAGTGCGTGTAAGGAATCCCTTACGGTTCATTGTTCGGAGAATACTGAAACGATCTCGGCAACAACTGGAAAGAGAGGGGAAAAACTCTTGCTTGTGCAGAAGATGCTGCTGTACACCCTAGCGTGCCTTGTTTTGATACTGGGGTCCGAGCAGCGGGGCGTGTGCTTGTAAACACGCTTTATTGGAGGGAGCAGCACCCCTGGCTGTCAGTTAGTGGAATGCCTTGAGGGGGGGAGGGAGGTCATCAGTGTGTCGTAGTTCCAATATTTGGGGGTCAGCGTGCCCTCCAGCTGTTAGATGAGACGTATTTGCTAGCGAAACAGAGTCGGTTGTCCATGGCAAGTAGGCGGCAGGAAGCTCTTATTTATAATATGAGAAATGATATCAACAAAATTCAGGGGAATTCTGTAAATCACACAAATAAACTGCGTAAATTAGGGAACGATACATTTCGGGCTTCTGTCCACTTCAACATTAAAGCATCAGTAAACACAGAGAGAGACTTAAAGGCAAACACGCAAGGTAATTGAATAGCAATGAAAAAACCAGTCATGCCCCTTAAGAATTACAAAAATTAAGTAGCTGATGTTCAGTGAAGGTTTTTTTATTGAGTGTAAACTTTGTGCATTGTTCAATACCTGATTTGATTGAGAATTATGCAGTGCTTATTAAGTTCTGAGATTGTTAAAATTATTTATACCGCGATCAATATTGAAATCGTTTGCCCTAATTTATTATTTTACTGGGTTACATGGTCTCTAATGTTAGAATACACAGGAAGTATTAATGTTGCCTGTTCTGTTACTCCTTCATATAGGGTAATACACTATAGCACACTTAACGCACTGTTCGTACAGCACGTGCACAGTTTTTACCTTTCATATATATTCACATAAGTATTAGTTTTTTAAAAGTAGTATTCAAATTGGCTCTTTTTATCATTTAATGATAAGTTCCGATGTTTTCTGCGCTCTACAGCAGTTTACGAGCTTAGTTGCTTACGCTGTGCGACTAGGTACATCGACTGTACAAACTGCTTTGACTCTCTTATGTATACTTTATGCTGAAGTTTAGACTTGAGAAATTAAAACTATTTAGGAATTTGTATTTTTCAACTGGAGACATATATCTACATACTGGGTACTTATACATTAAGGATATATTCCTAAATTGGCCATTTCTGAAAGTTAACTGGAAATTGTTGCTAAAAACTATTAATTCAATTTTCTGAATTAAGAATTGATATAAATCTACTGGGAAATTTTCTTCAATCTCGTAAGTTCAGATACTATTCTTAACTAAATCAAAGATATAGTTAATGAAGTGGGATTATTTTATGTCCCTCAAACATCATGAGCTCATTCTCGGTGTGATAATTTGTAGATGAATGAAATTCAGTCTACTTTTTACGTTAAAAATTAATTTTCAATGATGTGTGCGACCCAGTTAATTATTGCCTCCTATAAATTCATTAAAACTCTGATTTTGAATTACTGTATTTACTTATTGCAGTAATGACCTGTTAATTAAAATTCAGCGTTGCTGGGGAGGTAGTGACTGAATTATCTTATCTTTGATGTAGTTTATGTCTTCACTGATAAATAGCATAACAGAGCCCATATATTATCAGGGCTGAGTCATACTCATCTCTCGTGCTTAGCTTTTGAGCTATACGCTATAATTATTTACGAAGTTTCCGTAGAAAGAACGTGCACCTGAGTTGCAGCGGGAAACGTAAAGGGAGGACTCACGAGAAACTAATATCCAAAAAGTTCCGTTACCAATGACGTCAGCATCGACGAACGGTGCGGAGGAGAAGCCTATGATTATTTTGATTAATTTCACCACGAAAATCGTCGTCAGTTGCAAATTTCATCCCTTAAGCACATTAAATAGCTGAAAAAATATACTATTTGAACAAAAAGAAAACATGATTATCCATTGATAATTGCAGTGGAGGCTAGTAGAAACTTTCACGGCACCAGAGGCAACATCTGGACCCGGTATGGCGCCCTGACTAACTTCTTCTCTGAAGTGAAGCTTTACTTACACATCATATTCAGTTCACAGTGCTGTTCACAAAATAATTTTAACACAACACCATATTTTTTCGACATACTTGATGGCCAGCTACCTGAGATGCATCCTTACACAAAGCACGGTAAAATGGTTGTCAAGTACAGAAAGTCTGAGCAATAACTCTTCTTATATTTTCTCACGTCAACAATAAAACAATGCTTATATTATTGATTAGATTAAGAGCCCATCTTACGAAGGCCTAAGGTCCGACCCTCAAATACCTTGACTTGTTGGTATGACGTCATTCACAGACGTGCGGTTACGGCTAAGTTTTATTTTAGTCCCATTGAGTCCTCCCGTTACACTCTTTGCTTCCCGCCTGAGTTGTATCCTTCCATCCAGTTTATGGTTGACATACAAAACATTCAATGCAACTGTCTATACTCGAAAGAGTCTACGGTGGTTGCACAACTAATTCCATTAACTACAATATTTCTCCCGCTCGCTCTTGTCAAAATTATAGCGGTTGCGCAGAACATTCACATTGTTAATGATTACACTTTCTTTACGAAAACTCTACGGTGATTGTGTATAACATTTAATTAACTGTCATAACTCGTTTCCCATGAACTCTTCGGTTGTTAGGGAGAATATTCATTCAACTTTGAAGCCTGTAGTCTTCCATAATATCGACGGTGGTTGCACAAACTAATTCGATGAACTTTTAATGCGAACATTTTCCGTAAATTATTCGGTAGTACAGCCTCGTGAAGAGCGTTCAGTTTTCTCGTCGCGCCTCCTTCATTTACCCTAGTTTCACAGAACATTAATTAATTAAGTTAACTATTCACACCTCCCTTTCATAAGACCTAGTGTTGTTACCTAAAGCATTCAGTTAGTATTCCAAGCCTCTTTCCTATAAAATCTACGAACGCTAATAAGAGAAATTTTGACTCCTTTGTTGCCCTTCCCACCAAAGCCTCTCTTCTCTGACAGATAAGATGGTTTCACTGAACTTTCTTAAAATTTTTTATTTCTCTCGTTATAACTACGAAGCATTCTAATACAACCAGTGATTGCACCTAACATTAAGTCATATTGCCCACGCATTAAGTTATATTGCCCTACGTTCAGAACACAAAATGAAAATATTAAATTAAATGTCAATATGCGACTAGTTATTGATTTATTTATGTATTATATACAAATGCAGCAAGGATTTTTTAGAGACAGATTTTTACTAATTACTTAATATTATTCATATATTTAAACAGTAGTCTTTATTATCGTGTTATGATTTTTATTTTATCCGTGATGTTTGACTGCATGTAAGGAATGAATCTTCACGGTGTTCGTTTACAGGACGCCATTGCAAAGTCACCGTTCAAAGTACGAATAATTAAGAGGTATTATCACAATTTCTTCTTTCTCTTTGAAAATTGGGATTACTTTAATAAATAATACTACACTTGATTACGATAATGACAAAACTGTGTCGAAATAGTTGCATATAAAATTGATCTCTATGGCATGGGACTGTTGAATGTATTAAGAACTTCAGACACCCTGGGAGGCTTAATTACCTCATCCAGGGAGGTTATGTTTTTGTCGAGCTTGTCGGTTTACCTGTTTCTCTGTTTGCCTATTTTACAAAATTTACAGGGATTGTTAGGCATGGCATGTTAGCAGTAACAGATGATTAGCTTTTGGTGAAGATTCGTTCAACCGTTTGTTTGTTTGCTGCCTCTTTTTTCTCAGTGTCATCACTTAAAAGTTTTGGACAGATTTTAATGAAATTTTATTTAATATGTGTAAGCAGAATAACGCAAAAAGTTATGAACAGACCTTTATGAAATTAACAGGAATTGTTAACAATGTCGAAAGACATAAATGATCAAATTTTGTTGAGGATCGGTTGATTTGTTCGTGTCTTTGACTACTATTTGTCACACTTTTTGTTAGCAACATAATTGGAAAAGTTAAGAACGTATCTTGAAGAAGATTACAGAAGATGTTATTACTAACAAAATGCACGTTTGATTTGATTTTGGGGCTGATACAAAGGAAATCATAATTTCAGATATCAGTTTGAATTTTTCGTTACCGTTGCCTTGCTTGACGGAGGTATGCGCTCTCGGGGTGCATTAGTAGGCACAAGATTTAGTTACAAGGGTCAGAAGAAAAGTTGTGCACCGCACTGATTGAGTAACATGTATGTGGCTCTCACTAACTACTCTATAAAATTTTTCTCTATTGCCAACAATTTTTCGGTCCTAATTTCGCAACAGCCGCTTGGAAATATTCATAATTCTCGCATTAGTGCACTAAACGCCCGATATAAATCCATTTGGAGCAGCAATTCCAATGCAGGCAGGTGCGGGGCCCGCGATATTTACGATAGAATTACACTCAATTTTACTAACAAGCCTAATTAGCTGCGCAGAGAAAGCCTAACAAATTTCAGCGGTAATAAGGTGGAATGCGAGTAAATTCCATTATCTATAAGGGCTGGGCTTGGCAGCGCTTTACCCTTAAATTCATTTGCGTATTATTTGCTTTTGTTCGACGTTCAAACTTCATTTTATTGGTGAACTGGATTGGCACAGTGGTGACAGAAATTCGAAAGTCTATTGCAGTGGCTTGAATGTAATTTGACATACGGTTTTGACTTTTTTAAAGTATTGATTGTGTACGAGAGAAAATGTTACTTTACATGTTGTCAGCTATAAGTGGCTCTTCAAGCCGAAGATATCTTTGTTTGCCTGAGGTTTAAGCAGCATGGATGTGCCATAGCTGTCGTTTGGAAAATATCACTGTCAGAATATCTACGAGCTCTACAACACCAAGGGATATTCTGAGAGCCTTTCCGCGGGGGATGGTGCATCTGATTGCAGCTCTTGCTGATAAGCTACGTTTCTCAGGAATGCAATCCGCCCAGCCTTCCTTCCTGTCAGTAGTAGCGCACTGGCCACTTTTAGACCAACAGAACTCGCCTGAGTTTGCGTAGAATTTGACATTGAGACCTTCTGGCAGAAAAGTCTAATCAAAAATCACTAAGACATGTGCCGTGAAAAGGAGCAGATTATCTAGTAGCTATATTGCTACTTCTCCTACTTTGAAGAAATATACTTTTATTAGACTAGAAATGAAACGGGTCCAGAGCTATATCATATACTAAGTGTGGTGGTGCAAATCTCAGACCACGGAAGCTTTGATAATTGATCGATCCTTGTGTTATTAAGACCATGACATTTTAATCATACACGCATATATTTTTCAGAAAGTTCTTCTGTACATTGTTGTGACTGTTGCATATTTCTACGGTTGATGAGATTTGTATTTTCACGGCAGGTAATTTGGTTTCAGGTGAGTTATTTTTTAAATCGATGATACTGTATGCCCTAAAAAGGATTATGTGCACAATTGTGTTAATTATTTAATGTTTTAAAGTATTCACCTATTGTAAAAGGTTGCCACAGTGCTGTTAAGGACATGGCAACCTTTTCTACAATTTAAAGATGTTGTGAAGAATTACTATCTTTTGTTATTCACTTAATAGTTGCCGATTCAAGAATGAATTTCTTTTGCAAAAGAAAATTCTGTATACGAGTGCTACCTCGAAATACTCGATAGCAACTCGAAATTTCCTCCCACTACTACAACATTATGCTGCGCAAACTGTACTCTTTACCAGTAGAGAGCTGGTGTAAGTATACTGTCTGAATTCAATAACAATTTGCAATTGCTTTATTAGCAAGGAAATTTTTGTCCCTTTTAGAAATACAGTGGCATGCAGGTTACTGTAGCCACAAAGAAAGATCTCATTTGCATTTCTTTTAGGTAGTTGCTTTTTTTCTTTTCTGGTCACATCTTAGCCACAAAGTACAAGAAAAGATCCGGTGGTTCAATCGAAACGCATGGAAGTGCGGTCTAAATTTCGAAGAGTTTATTCGCAATAGAAGAGTTGCTCCAACAGCAACAACAGTTTATATTGCAGCGACATTGCTGGCCGCACGAGCGTATAGGTACGAAATCAACGCTCATTTGAATGGACGCAAATATTGAAGCCTTGTTCGGAACAGAGGCCTGCTTGCATCTCTGTTCGGAACAGAGGCCTGCTTGCATCTCTGAGAGATTGTCGAGCCACGTACCAGAGATCTGCCTGACAATTTGGTTTAAGAAACAGACTGCAAGTTCCTGCAGTTTGTAAATGTCCTGAAAGATCCGACGGACCTTGTGTTGTTTTGAGACTATAAAGACGCGACAGGCTTTCCTCATATGACATTTATTCAAAGTTGATGTTGGCTAGTAAAAAAGTACATGTTGTCGTTTCGTGAAATGTATTTGCAAGGATTTCTGATTGTCTCTTTTGATCAGTTTATTTCATAGTCATTTACTATTGGACTCATGACTCACTATCCAAGATTTCTCACTTCCTGTACCTTCTATGCGCTGCTGTTCAATAATTGCCACTTTCGGTAGTAAGAAATTCAATAATTATTCTTTATCTACTATAGTACTGATATCTGTTGCCAATGTCACAAGGTTTGTGTAATAGCAGTTAATAATTTATGAAAGACTGTAGCTCGCTTTTAGTATGTAAACTTACAGTATTTCATTCGTGCCACATGCTGATTATTGCACTCAAAATCTGTCACCTTTATACAATGATTAAGAATTCTACCAGCTGTTCTATTTCCAATAACTCAGTTCTCATCCACTGAGTACATTTACTCACACGTCTCTAGTAATTCATGGCGTATCTTACCCTTCACAAATGGAATATTCCTTATCATTTTACTCAACACCTCACTCACTGGACGCGCTTCCATGTCCCTGATATGCCAAGCAACACTTCTCACCCACTCCACACACACTCAATGCTTGGCTCAACAACTTGTTTCCATCTATCAGAGAGACAGCAAGCATTTCACAACGCCCTCTACATCGCTGGCTGCAATCCATATTCGTTACACCAAAGGCTTCTCGGACATAACATACTAATCGCTGAGCTGCTCTGATTGATGGCACGAGGCGTCTTCATGATGAATGGCGTCGTCTTGATGGACGGCTATGGAGTTTCTACATTGATTGATAGGGTCCACTTTTTGATGCCATCAATGGCAGCATCGGGACTTCAATACATGTAAGAGGACCGCGTCTTTGGACCGCTGCACCGAAGACGTGTAAACTTCGCCTATTCCATAGGCCGTCGATGCTAAATTAAATGCGCAAAAGAGAGACGCTCTGAAAAGGAGACATGGAGTGTGAATACAAAGGTTTCCCCTGGAACTGTTGTGCTGGTGTTTTCAATGAGATGCATGCATGAGAAAAGGCCTATTGAAAGTGGAATGGCTGCAGCGTTAGATAGCTGAGATGGACAGTGATGAATACAGCGATATACTGTATAGTCAGGAACTGCAGTGATTGGTGTCTGCCTATCGATTTATGAATAAGGTGAAGTCTATTGAAAGTAAGTAAGATAGCCGATGCATAAGCATAGTGAAGATTCTTCAATATTTCATCGCTGGTATTGCCTACAATGATGGAAAATTATCAACGGTTAACTTTGAATAGCCGGGTCTGATGAAACGTAGTTGGAATTGAGACAGCGCTCGTCGATCAGATATAAGCATACGTTAGGGCCGTTTTGTTGATACTTGCTGGTGCTGAACAGCATAGAAAATTGATCAGTTTCCCAGCTGAGAATTATATGCTGTTTAGAGACGAGTCAAATATTCAATTTGATAATATACACAAGAAACGATATTGATGTTTTCAAGATTTTTCCTTATCAATTACGGGAAAAATTTCTATTTCAAACCCGATGAGGGTAACGTGACTTTCAAATTTTACTGAAATAATTATATAATTTTGCATGTGATTAAAATAGTACTTTGTTCAAATAACATATAGTATCTAAGTAACTTCACTGTTTTTCTTTTTAGCAACTTTCTCATTATTCGATGCTTGTTGATTTCACTTCCTAGTTATGAATGAAGATTGGGAATTTATCTTTGCTACTTGAGTAGGAATTTTTTTCAAGGTTTTATATAGAAACCGCAACCATTCTAATTCAGTAGTATTATGTGGAACGTGTCCTTCAAGTGTTATTGACGCACTTCTTCTTGAGAGCCATCGTGTCTTCTTTGCAGGCACTGTGCGTAATAACGATATTATTGGTGGGTTTCGTGCATCCCGGCCATGTACGCTCTCTCTGTGTGTTAATCTAAGGCTTACGTATGAGTTAAGACAATAGTATTTGTTCACTGAGTTGTTTGCCAGTGGATTTATACTTATATTTGTTCTCATTGAACACGTCTGATTTGCTGAACTAAACTATGAAACTAGGAGTTAATGAGTGGTTCTAAGTAAGGATTATTAACAAAATTATTTTAGAAGAGGATTCATAAGACGAGCTCTTATAGTACATGACTAAAATTTACAAAATTATCAATTTGCATACATATATATTTATTTACTGATCTTCAATAAAATTTATTACCGATTGTCATCAATTACATTTACTTACGGATATACGACAGTTATGCTTGCACAGCATCTTGCTTCGCGTCCATGAGCTGCGTTTTCGTAGTTTTCCTTATTCTACCAACAATTTTTGTTGTGTTCTACCTCTTCCTTCCCGACGTGCCGTTCAGTGCGCATATATGCTGTGGTGGGATATTTTCGTGCGTAGGTTCCACGTTTCTCTTGAGAAGTAATGTATTCTTTCTCTCTCTGAAAACACAACGTTCTGTCAATGGAAGCCTAAATCATTGCATAATCTAATCTTAGAATATACGTCTTTCGGAAATATCCAAAGATCTTGAATTACTTAGGCACTGTCCTGATTGCTATTCCGTTTAATGCGCTAGTTTCTATTTCATGGGGTCATGCTAATATGTACCGACTGCTTGAGCCTTAATAATGTGAATAGGCCTATGAAAAAATCTTTGGAATTGACAATTGATGTATATATAGGTTCTAAGATAAACCTTTTCGCTCCAAATACGACCATGACGAGCCTTTAATATGATAGTTCATGTATTAAAGGATAAACATTTAGATAGGCATAAGCACAGGATCGGGCTTGCAACATCTTCGCTGTGCTTGCTCTGTCGCGCGGAAGAGCAAACAGTCTCCCATCTGTTTTCGTGCAACGAACTTCCGACGAGCCCTCTCCCGTGCATCTCTGAGAGGACCAGCTCGGCTTCTCTCCCTATTTCATTTCCCACCTCTCATTTGGCTTTCCTCCTCTACTCCCCCCAGCCTAGTGCAATAATCAATCAAACTATATAATAAACACTGATGTGTATTATCTGTTTATCTGTCCAATTTCTGTTACGCTTGGAGAATATAGATAGGCGAAAAAGTGCCTTCCAGTTGGCAGTTGAAGTGCATCCTACAATGGGCAAATTAGTGACGAAGTTTTGATCAATGAAGAAGTGTCGTCACTAATTGTTTGTCGTCATTTTGATCACCGGGTGCACTAGTATCCTCAATATTGATACGAAAACGCTGTAATAAAGGCGCTTTGTTTTTATCTACAGTGAGAAAAATTTCAATGCACGTAGGTGTTTCACAGAGAAGCATCAGGATGCACGTAGGTGTTTCATGGCGTAGTTTGGTGTGTCATCGCAGCAGATAGAAAAACATATTCCAGTCAGAAAAACATATTTCCGCAAAAAGCAAGTGAACAAAAGCTTTGTAGTTTTATTACACATGCGAAACGAGACGCGGTTACTTACTAACCCGTAGATCGCTATTGTAATTCGAAATTTCGTCTTTTCAGCTAGATGCATCTAGGTGCATCATCGGCTTTGTTACTAAACCGAAACTGATAAAGGCATCAACGTGACCAAGTGCATCATAACACCCTACATGGATCATCGTGATGCACATTTTCTTTCTGATGCACTTGCGTGTTTCGGTTTTGGGACATGAATGCATGCAATTTTGATGCACTCAAGTGCATCGAATTTTCTCTCCGTGTATTTCTATATTTGTTCATCTTCTGTCATTTTTGCAAAATTTACGTCGACAGACCATTAATATAGCTAGCCAATTCATCTGTATTATCTCTACATCTGTACCAGAGGCCATATATTGACGAAAAATTAAATGAATTGAATGACTTTAAGTGATGACATTGCTTGTGCAATGCTTTTGTTAATAACTTGTCAGAAGTAAATGAGTTAAGCTAGATATATAAAATTTTATTTTATCATATCAGGTTATTAATGACTGAGTACAGACATCAGATTTTATTTGCAAAATTGAAGCAATAGCTATGAGCAATGCATCTATCTATAATAATAATGTGCTTCTTCCTCCCTACGTACCTTCCATAGTTAGTACGATCGTTACGCTTTCACAATTAGATAGGAACAAATTACGGTCTTTTAGATGCTATCTCAATAGAGAAGAACCGTAGCCAAGCTTTCTTTTATTAAGCTGCTGTTGGCCGCGGGTCATAGTTAAATTTACTGTCAGACGCTGATCTTGTTTCACACTTCGTATCACCGTTCTTGGTATGCATGCTAAGGTCTAGGGTATTAATGAAGAACAGGGTTTTCGTTCTGTTGAATTTCCGCATGCGCCAGCTCCTTGTAGCTATCTTCCAGGTCTTCAAACTTCGTCGTACATAATCATCGATGTTTTAAACGGCTCCAGCTATACTTAAAGTCGCTGCCTGTATCATGTCTACGAACGTGTATTAAAATGAAACCGTGCCAACTAACTTGCAAATTTTGTTGCGAAAATACTAATGGAATGCCCGGCTATGTCAGGAGTTAGTTATTAGCTGCTTACTTACAAAGAAATTGCGTGCGCCAGTTCTAGCGCCGCTAGGCACAAGTTTGGACATTTTTAAATTATGTAGACCATTCAAGTACCACTCCAAAATGCTTCAGGACACGAGAGGCAACTACAACTACCCTCATGACCAAGGAGCTTCAATAGAAGCTCCTTGCTCATGACCGACAAGTTGCGACTGGCGTAGTGGCGTTCGAACTGGCTTCTGGGGCGATAATTGCTGGCTAACAAGCGTTTCAAAAGCCAGTTTAAACCCTCCAGCCAGTCGGTCAGCCACTGGGCCCAGCCATGTACCTACTGGCCCGCAGGCTGGCCATGCGGTATTACAGTTATGTCGTCTTCCTCTATAGTTACTCCGAGAGTACGACCGTTACGCTCTCACGATTAGATGCGGTAAAACTTCGAAAATGACGGTATATTGGACATGGATTCGGGAGAGGACAAAGTTTCCATTCTTTCTAGCTGGAACTGCTCTCGGGTCATAGCTAGAATATTGGCGGTTTGGCTTGGAACATATTTTTGTACAGTGTAATTTTCGCTGTTCGTATGCATGATACGGGTCGGGAGGCATTATAAGTGAGTAGCAATGTTTTTTATTCTGTTGAATTTACGCAGGTTCTATCAGTATTACATAGGATAAACTTAGGAAAGATGAAAAGAGTCTGAGATAGCACTGAAGCATAGTGCTTTTCTTGTGTGTAATTTCCGCAGGTTCCAGCTAGTTGACTACAAAGTACAACATCTGCAAAAAATACTTCAATGTATAATTACTATTTATTTACAAATGTCGCAGCATATTGGCAGCGCACAGCGCACAATTTATTAATCAAAAAGAGCACTGTGACTTGAGATCAAAGGAGTGTATATCAACTTTTTTGCGGCCCAAACTGTGAAGTGAGGGAAAAAGTCCAACAACTGCAACACTCAAACTTGGCAATCGACAAAGTTGAGGCCAAAAGAAAGAGTTCATTCACCTCCTCCTCCTACAGTCCCGCAAACTTTCTGCAGTTTTTCTTTGTGATTCCGATAAAGGCTGGAGATTTGTCCGTGCGCAAAGATGCACTTGGAAAAATTGTGCAAAAATTGTCTTATCGGCGACGGCTTACTCGTAATTTAGCGGGAACAAAAACTAACGAGGGTCGATAATGGTAAGGAAATGAATGCTAGCAGCCGTTGCCGTGGCGTAAACAGGTCGGGTGATAGGCTACCAGGGACTAACTTCTTCATTGTTTGTCCTGATGTGTTAAGCATGGCGCCCATTACTAAGAAGAACTAAGAAAACAAGAGAAATATTTTGAGCATGTATGCAACATGAAACAAAAACTTTATTTGGTTTAAGTATTAATAAATTGTATTGACTCCCCATTTGGTTGTCCGCGGCTACCGCTCCCTTGTCGCCCCCTTCATCGACGAAGACCAGTCAAGTACAAGGGTAGAACTAGAACGCCTCGTGGCGTAGGGGGCAAATTCAACGAAGTCATTTGTGATGAATGAGGTTATGGCACAGCACCATTCCCAGAGATTAGCTCTTCAATAATAACACAGGAGAAAATGGAACGCCTCGCGTCGTAAGACGATCTGCCGCTGTGGAGGAAAATTTAATGAAGTCATTTTTTATGGCCAGCTAGGTCTAGTTTTTTGGCATTTGTCACATCTAGGTCAACCCACCAACCTCCCTACAAAAAATTATGAACATTGCTCATCTCCTTCGACCACTCTTTGGGTGGACAGACAAATATATATCTCTGGAGCTAATCTCTAGTATTATCTTCCAATTCCAATACAAGCTGCAACCCTCATTAATCAGTTCACCGAGATGATTCTGTCACATTATGAGACGTCATAATAACTGTGACAATAATTTGACGGGTAACTTGGCAGTCTATCACTCTTGCCAAAAATATCAGCTGCTCTGTACCTCCTAAATCACACATTCCACTGTATACCTTACTTTGGAAAGAATCTTTCAAGCGTACAAAGCTATACCATTTATCTTAAGTTTAATTTCTAATTTATACTGTATGCCTATTTCTAAAAAAAATCGTATCTCTAGTGAAAACACTGTTAAACTTGGTATCTCTCTTTACGGAAAATTATGTTACTCACATTAGCTATATGTCCTTAATAACATCGAGACTCTGACCAGAGTCCGCTAATGTAATTCAGTAGATAATCGATAATTCTCCCTTGCCATGTTGTTATAAAGGATGAATGCCTCAGGGTGCAATGTCCTTAATATGTTCGGCGCAGCATCTAGTTGAGACAAATGATATTCATTCATTATTGCTGTTAGTGTTACATTAAGTATGTAGTGGGGCGCTGCGCTCCATCAGATAGACGCTGGAACTCGATACATCCAAAGGCGCCAATCAGAAATAATGTCTCAAGCAGTTGACAAACTGAGCGCATCGGCTTTTCCTTTGAACATCAAGAGTGAGGTCTGCTGCAAACCGAACATCAAGAGTAAGGTCTGCTGGAAACCGAACATCAAGAGTAAGGTCTGCTGGAAACCGAAATTCGCGAGAGCCACTGCGAAATTGTGAGTCTTGGCTGGAGCCTCACTCGTGTCTGCGGCGCCTTAGAATAATTTTGGAGGCGGGCACTTGCCGTGGCCTGTTTGATGCACCGTCGTCTCTCTGCTTTGACTCTATATACTCCGTTAAATTCCTGCATGAGGCCTACGGATCTCTCCACCAATGCTCCTATGTATTTGCTCTTCTTCAAAACAGTTTTTCTTATTCTTAGTGATTATAGGTAAACTGTGTCAATGCTATATTACAGGTCAAGATTTTGTTAATTTCTGAAGTAATATAAATTTCCCGTAAGTGAAAGTTGGTGCCTTGAAAAAACATAACGAGCTACGCATAGTAACCAAATGTCGTTAGGATGGATGCACTATTTTAGAAGTTGCCAATTTTCCTATACAGTATTGTGAACTAGTTTTAACAGTAAATTATTTTACTGCAAGTTTCTAAAAATGTACAGAAAAGGACGCTTTTCTGCTACCGAGAAGGAGCGGATTGCTGCAGGCCTTGGCTTTAGCTAAGGAGCTAGGGAAAGATCGAAGAACTTTGTCTTCATACACGGAGAACTCCAACAGTAAGCCAAAGAAAGATAAGAACAAGAGAAGAACCTTTCCCTCCCGTGATTTTTGAAAAGTACACACGCAAGTCAGCAAGCATCCAAAGAGCTCCAACGCTGCAATATTTGACAAAGCTGGATCGCTCCTCTGTCCAAACAAGCACGATGCATATGAATGAATCGGCAAGGAACGCTGAGCCTGTTGCCAGGCCTCCGTTGATCAAGACCCACGAGGAAAATAGATGACAACAAATTTAAAAATTTTCTCTTTACGGCTGATGCTAGAGTTACCCTTCATGGCCTGGCAGGAAGGGCCAAAGTGTGGTTTCTTCTTAGAGCCCATATTTCTCATCGAATACGACGCCAACAACAAGGTGGAGGTGTTATGCTTTGCGTCGGCGTCATACATAGATACTTAGCTTGTCTGACCTTTTCGAGTACCAGAAGGTTTCATACTTACGAGTCAAGTTTACATAATGTTTTTTAATGAGCATTTGTCACCATGTCTCGATGACCTACTATTGTCATATCGCTGTCAAATGATTTTTATGCAGGACAAAGCTCCACCACACTTAGCGAAGGTTACCATTTCATTCTTTGGAACCCTGGGCATCAGAGGAGACTGTCTTATGACTTGGCAACTGTTATGTTTTTGGTTGGCGTGTGCGTTCTTTATGAATTGGTCCAAGTATTCAGTTGTGAGATTTAACTTCGGTGCAAATAATTAGTTGGTCAAGTTACAGTGCAGGGCGGTGAAAGAACTATGTACGTTCTTCAGCTTTGTATTTATTTCTAGTATGCATCATTTATGAGAGTAAGTTAGAAATGGTAAGTACCTAAGGCATAGCTATTTGAAATGGAGATTAAGTGTATTACTCCCAGGGTACATAAATAAGGTACGACATCTACTCAGTTAATATTGCTAGTGCATTTAATCGCCTACTTTTAAACGCAGCGTTTCCGCCCACACATTGCAATTGTTAGTTTCAGTTTTCCGTCGGATCCTGTCGTGAAATCAGTCGATGTATGTTTATGAGATAAGCAGGCAGAACAGCCTAAAGTTCAATGACAGTTTCAGTGATAAGCTAAGAGGATAATTCCTTACGCTGGATCTGTCAAAAAAGAGCTTGCGTCTCTAAACTGAGACCTTCGGTCGGTGTAAGTTTCGTTTTATTAACCGCGTAGCAGCCCGCTCTTTCCCTTCGCTATCTATCATGACTTGTTAGGTACCGTAGTCATTACAACATCTTGTCTTACATGAGGAAGCAAGAGTTTTACATGAGGAAGCAAGAAGGTATAGATGCAATGCGATTACTTGTATGATATGTTGAGCTAGAATATGCATATGTTGTCTGTGCGACAACATATATCACAACAAGAACAACAACAACAACCTTGCTTTCCTGATCATAATCCCATTTAACACCTTTGGTCAATTTTGAGACGGGATTTATGAAGGAGTAATTCAATTTACATCGAAAATCAACCTCTGGCTGAAAATTACTGATGTTGCAGGTACCATAGCATCAACTCAAGTTCACCGACTAACTTCTTCAGGGTAGCCAACGAATTACCGCCATATATTCTATAACTGGGTGGCATCTGTGCTGGATAATGCATAACGCACCATCCTTTCTCTGCAAGTATTGCATATGGTGACAGAAAGCTCTATGTTATTAATACCTTTATTACTTTACATAGTTCTCTAACACGTGTGACTCCTTCATTATCGTTGATATACTTCGCAATAGCTCGCCTATGTTTTGCGCAACGTTTTGACCGCAGCAATAACATCTTCAGGAGATGTTGGTGGTGCTGGTTTTGGAGAAGATATTACGGTTCCTTCTGTTGTTGTCAAGCTGGAAATTAAAATCAAGGAGCTTTAATAAAAAAAGGGTAGGAGATACTCGGCGTTGAAGCTAAACTTATTGGCAAAGCTAAAGCATTGTTGACGGGCTGCACATTTGTATTGGAATTTTTGAAAGTTTTGTGGGTATTGTACTGCAAAAATACGTACACATATATATTGTAGTGTGCGCATACGCAGGCGAGAATCGATGAACACCAAGTGGTATGGACCGCAATGTACATGGAATGGCTGAAAAGCTGTAAGCTTGGTTTTTGATAGAAACAGCAATGGGAGAAAAGAAAGTTTACGGGCCTATCAGGCGGACTATATACTTTATTAGCTTTCTTCTGGCAAGAATCATCGCAAGACGGCACTTAACGTACTTTATATATCGATTGAAGAATAAATCACTGTGGAAAACCGCGCCAGAAGAACCCGGCGTCACGCTGGAAGAAAAATAGAAAATTGGCTTGCCAAGAAAGAGCCTATTATCAGCTTAAGGTTTTCTTCGGGGGTTGTGCAGGTAACGTAGCTGCGGATAATGGCTTTGATTACTCTCTCTTCACTTTCGAAAGCTTGTGAAATTTGATTGTTTTAGTATATTTTAATATCATTCCGGTTTGCTGCTACCAGTGATTCCCTTTCTCTCGCTAGTTTTTGAGAGCGTTTATTAGTGTTTGAGCTCTATAACTGCTGTATGAGGTGATTCCCAGATAGAGCATACTTTGCATGTTCCGGGGATAAGGGCTGTTACAGTTCCAGTTATTTAGCATTCGAGGCTCTCGCCGATGGACCTGGAATAATTTCCTGCACATATAAGCTTCTTGTAGACTGTTGTGATGCATCGGTTTCTGAACATTTGGGAAATAGATTCTATTTTTGATACTTAAATCATAGGTGAAATGGAATGGAGAATAGATGCTGCTTCAGAGGCTGTGCGGATCTATTGTACGTCTTCACCGCGCACTACTACATTGCAGCCGTCGGCGTACCTTGGGTT
This sequence comes from Parhyale hawaiensis, assembly GCA_001587735.2. Classification (NCBI taxonomy): domain Eukaryota; kingdom Metazoa; phylum Arthropoda; class Malacostraca; order Amphipoda; family Hyalidae; genus Parhyale; species Parhyale hawaiensis. Next base: position 13,843,046 of record LQNS02000303.1, read on the forward strand.
TGAGCGTCCTGTCTTGCATTGCGATGCTCACCACGTGGCTTATGTATACGCTTGTGCAGACAATAACTTCGAGGGCAGATCCCACTGCAACTCCGTCAATCTAACAGTAAAGATTCCCGTCGATGTGTTTGAACAGAGACTAGGTCGTGTAGGTCAGCAGTAGATCTCGAAGAATGTGGCTAGCGTACTGAGATGAAGGGATGGAATCGTGGCTGTAGACTGCATTGTCTGTGATTCCAACTGTGACTTTTACTGGCACGTAGCCCACGTAACATTGAACCTCGGCTCCAGGTTGGACCAACATTGTATTTTTAACATTGGTAGAATGTTGATTTTTGGAAAGTCGGTCCATTGTTCAGGATGGGCTGACAATTCCATGACATTCACCCAACATTCCAATATTGGGCTGACCTCCCTCCAAGGCTCTTTTGCTACGTGGGAAGTGAACGGTGATTCTACATCAAGTGAGGCGAAGAGTCCGCTACGTCTGTTGGTTCACAGTGTTTGAAGAAAATCGTCGGTAGACTTGATGAGATAGATGACGTTGAGATAGAAAGTGATTAGTAGCTGATTGAGCTCCTTTGCATATTGATGTGTTGGTAATCGGAAGATAGTTAATTTGTCTTTGAGGGTTTCGGGTCTTATGTGTTTCACTGTCTCGTACAGGTAGCCGGCCAGTGGCCTGTAATTGGTTCTCGGATTTTGCTTTACAGTCCTGCGCTGGAAAGCTTGATGAGTTTGTTTGCATAATATTCTAGTTGGTTCCTGTGGTTTTCTTGAATTGGTCGTGTCACTTAGAATATCATCTAGCTTTACAATGTACTCTGCCTTATTACTGAGGACAAAACTGTTTTTTTTTGTCGGCTTTTTAGTTTAGGATTTCTTTGTGATCTTTGAGTTGCTGGGCAATTGGTCTAAGCTCCAGGGTCATAAAACTTCTATACCTTATGAAAAATTGTGCATCAATCTATCTATGCTGCAATGTGTGCCATTTGTCAAAAAATTCTACTCTGCAAAGAAAACCTTGCTTCTGTGCTACCAAGAATTATCGACAATTCTCTCAGTATCAGCATGGTTAATGCTTTGCTAACATTTTCAACAACGTCTAATATTCTTGTAACTATTGCAGTGCTAATCATTTATTATTATTATTTTTACAGATTGTGTGCGATGAAATTCTCTTTCAGATACTGTAAATAAGTCTCACGAAATACATAGCTAGGTACTGAGTGATACGCTGTTGAAGAAAGAAAGTGTGAGTTTAGATAAGGTTGTGGCCACGATTATGTCCTTAAAAAATACAGAATACCATCTAGATAGATTAGTATTCAGTGCGTTATTCTTCATTAAAAAATGAACTTCAAGCTAGATCTGTACCCAGTGACTTCTTTTTAGCGATAAGTATTACATCAAGATAGACTCTGTTAAGCTACTTCTTCTTCGAGAAAAAAAAAGTATATTTCGGACAAATTATGAATATCTCTCTGGCCACTGACTGCTTGAAGATAGCTTCAAAACAATTCAATTTGAGACACCACAAAAGGTGTTGTTCTCGGACATGCACGCTGGAGGGCCATTGCCGCAGCATACAAGGACTGCGCAGCTAATGGAGACAAGAAACCCCTGCACGCAGCACGATTGCTGCCATGGCAGTGAGCCACTAGGTGAGCCCCAAAGCAATGTCGAACTTTATTGCTGCTCTTTGTTTCAGGCTCCTAATTTAATGATATAACATTTTATTGAAGTGTAATCATTTAGGTGAAGGGCCTATTTATGATTTCGAGTTGGCCGTCAAATAATCTATTGTTATTCTAAATATGGGAAACATATCTGGGCGTATGGGACTGGGAGAAATCATTGGCCTGCTTAAGCAGTGTAATGTACTATCATATGATATTAGCTGGTCTCTGCCTGATGGATCAGCTTGGAAGGAAAGTAATGCCCGATTTCTGGGTACAGGGTTTGTAAGCAGATATTGACTTACCTTCAACTTTGCTTAAAAATCGTATGTAGGTGAAGCTATGCATAAAACAGGCTTTACGTCACACTATCTCGAAAATGAAAAATTCTTGAAATTTTGGTATTTTTAAAAGTGTTGGTTTTAGCTGTTTTAACTTGCTGTCATAATTTGCATCATTCGTTTTGTAACACCTTGATATTCCTAAAGGCTCTCATTTTATTGTTTTTCTTAATTTTTCTGATTAGGTAAAGTATCTGTAAGCTTTCCATATCTTCTGTGCATTGTCAGCGTGCTGCTTCATAATATCAGATCAAAATTAGGCCCAGTGTGAGGAAAACGTAGTACAGTAGAGAGATCCTGAGCCAGGGCTACGATGTTGACTAGTCTCTGAGAGTGCCATTACTAGGAATGTGACAATATGCTTTTATAGACAGAGAAGTCAATGATAACTTCGAAACAACAAATTGCATTAAGTAACAATAGCTACGAAACAACTGATACTTGAGCTCTTCAGAACAGTGACCAAGCTTCCTTACAAGCATGTTGCCCACAGCGTGGAGCTTCCGAGTTTCTTCCTCTATATCCTGGTTATCACAAAAATAATCAGTGAACCTGTGGCCCAGGTAAGAGAAGTTGCTTACATAAGCGAGCTCTACACCACTGAGATATGTCACTTTGTCGGCCGGTAATTTTTTTTGTTTCCTAGGTTCAATGTACATGCAGACAGTTTTGACTGTATTGTATTCAATGCAAAGTTTACTAGCTTCATTCTCGCAAATTGAAAGTAGTTTTTGGAGCCCGCTGGAATGGGGGGCGGCAAGGACCATGTCATCATCATAGCCTAGCGCATTTACTACTTTACCATTAATATGGCCTCCTATTTGAGCGCTTGATTTACGTATTAACTTTTTGTCGTTGTTTTGGAGCTATCATCGATTTCTCTGTCTATAAAAGCATATTGTCACAGCCCTAGCCATCACTGAGAGAGCCTACTAATCTTTATTGCCCTCAAGTGTTGTCATAATTTGACTTACGCTAAATCATGGCAAATATGCATTTTTAAATCAGGGCAACATGTATACATTATGGAATTCCATAAAATTGTTGAGAGACAACCTTTCCTTCGGAACAGTTTCGCTCGTTTACAACTAATAAACAGTAAAATGTTAACAATAAAATTAATAAATAATACAATCCAAGGAACTAAGTACCTATGGTTGTTTCAACTCTGGGTTTTCTCCAACTCTGCAACTGAAAAATCGTGATTCTGCAGAACTTTGCGAATGCAAATAGGAAACAAGTGTCAAATAGGATTAACTATAATGAAATAAAAATCGACACAAACTAATATTAAAATTTGACGTTTTGGGAATTTTATCCCATCATCAGAAACATAATAAAATCTTCTAAGGATGCCTAATAAAAGTTTTATTTATAAAGACCTAGCTGCTATCAGGGTGGAACCTAAAGGGCGAATGACCACGGTGCGCTATGGGGTCCTTATATAAGCGTCGAGCGGCACGGGAAGCGGAGGAAAACGGGCGAGTGCAGTCGGAGGAAAAAGCGTCAGCCATGGTTTGTGACGAGTGGTACAGCTGTAGTCATTATATAGGGCGGAAAGAAAAAGAAC
>LQNS02000303.1:13862686-13878193 GCA_001587735.2 Parhyale hawaiensis
TTTGTCAAGTGTCCCTTAATTCTGCTCACACTAAATTCATAATTATAAGTTAAATATACATAACTTTTTTCTTATCCTTTGGATCGTAATAAATTCTTAGCATATTATTAGATATCCCAATACCTCTTCCATGTTAAAATTTCAGCGTTGAACCTTTTACTGTTTTTGAGACATGAAATTTTTTATTATTGTCTCTTAATTATGCTCGCAACTGTAGAGCATTGCACTACTCTACACAGGGCACCACTTCGCCACTGTACGCCATGTCATACTATACAGTACCAGATTAATAATACTGCGCTTGTTCATGTTAGAGATTTTGTAGTCGGGGTCATCAGTAATCGGCTGAAGTAAAGACTTATCACGTTTTTCTACCCTTAGTTGGAGACTTAGAGCGCACTTTCTCAACCTGACTTTCAGGCAGACGGTATATTTTGGAGCCGATATGATTGCACTAATTGACCTCGGCATATGCATCAGTCGACGAAACATGGCATTATAGGCTAAACGCGCAGGTGTCTCACTGACTTCTGCTTGAAGGTCGACCAAAGCGGGCTATAGCAGTGAGGATAGGACGTATTTAAAGGTAGCACAAAGAATTTTAGACGTATCTTTGAAAGAGACTTCAATTATCGTTTGCGAAACAACGGTCAAAAACTCAAGCATAAGCTAGAAGAATGACCTTAAGTCAGCAGTTCTCTCCGTATTTCATTATCAGCATTTGGAATAGACTCCCCTCCGATGTTGTTAGTGCGGAGTCAGTCAACGCGTTTAAAAATCGTCTTGTATATTGGGAGAGATATACTCCGCAACTAAGAACTCCTCCGGGAGTTGCAAACACTTAACGGCCAAAGCTTCCGAGGCACTCTTAATCCCTCTCCTTCTCTCTCCCGCTCCAACTACACAGTTTGATGTCTCTAAGCTCCGCATGCCAGCGGCTCTTGAACGTGCTTGCGTGCATTCAAGATCGTCTCTTGGGCATGGACTCTTCACCACCCCCTTTTTTCTCTCTCTCTTTTCTCCTGTCCTCTATATCCTGCTAACATAATGGCAATAGCTCATAGAGTTCCGGGGCGTATGTTCCGGTGTCTCTTTGGGAATGGGCCTATTGGTTCGTCTACTGCCGCCTATCTCATCTAATCTATTTAGTAAAAAAAATTGGTGCAATTAAATTGGATAAGGTAAAATTGGCGAACGTACTGGTTAGAAGAGAATTTTTTTGTGTGAGGGATAATTGTAGGAATATAAATTGGAGCTTGGATGTTTATCCTGTTAAAATACGTGCGATATACAATTTTGGGTGAAAATTTTTAGACACTAGCTGAGTATACGATGCAAAATTCGACTTAATTTCATTTCGACAGAAATTATTTTGACAATGAGCAAATTGGACGAAAGATGTTTTGCTGTAATGAGGTTTGATGAAAGAAAATTACGCATATTTTCCCTTGGAGCGTAGAGAAGTGGACGTACTTGCTTTTGAAGATACATTAGTGGCTCCTGTACAGCAATCCCGAGGATAGCGATAGCTCCGAAATCAGTTGGCGTTCGACCTCTTCAGAACAGTGACCAAATTTCCTGATTAGTGTGTAGTCCACGGCGTGGAGCTTCGGCTTTTCTTTCTCTCTATATATATAGATCCTGGTTATCACGGAAATTATTAGCGATTTTATGAGCCAGGCAAGAGAAATTTTTTCTATAAATGAATGCTATACCACTGAGACGAGTAACTTTATTGGCGAGTAGGTTATAATTCTTAAATTTAATGTACATGCAGAACGCTTCAACAGTATTATATTCAATATCTATAGTTTGCTAGTTTTGTTCTCGCAAATTCAGCGAAATTTTTTGCAGCCTACTTGAATGAGGAAGAAAAAAAAGCAAGTCATCAGCATAAATGAAGGCATTTACTGCATTTTCATGCATATATACACCCTACTCCAGCTGTTTTCAGTTGGATGTTGATGTTGTCAATGACTACTGCACACAAATTACCACTAACACACGGCACACGACAGCACTGCATCATACCTCACCACATTTCTGCACACAAATCACCACTAACACAGCACACGACAACACTACATCATACCTCACCACATTACTGTACACAAGACATCGCAGCACATATTACATGACATCACACTGCACCACACCTCCATTACCAGGCCCAGGAGAGGCAGGGCTGCGTGTCAGCTTGCCATTAAGACCCCTGGCACTTCGGTTTTCTCACGCTAACAGCAAGTTGTGCTTGGGATCTTCACCAAACTCAAAATTCATAAAATGTTTTTGCTCTCAAAGTAAGAAGCATAATTTAGAATTTTCGAAAGCGAAGATACGAGTAAAGACTGCTTTAATCTATTAGGCGGCAATCTGCTTACGAGTGACATCCATACCCGGTAAGCCTCGAATGGTAGTTAATGAGTTTTTCTATGAAGCAATTACATGTATGATAGTGACTCTCATACAGGCGTAGATCTCAGGATGCGCAAAGTTTTCATTCTTGAGATATTATATTTAGTATCTCTACTATTGATGTTATTTTGGAAGCATTTATTAGGAAATGGTTATTTGTCAGAGCTGATTGGGGGTGTATTTCTTCACTTTTGTCGTACTCAAAGTTTCTCTCGACAAAGCATGGGACAAAATGCACCACTGGAGCCTCCCAAATGGAAATTTATAGGCATTTTTCGGATGCCTATGAGAAAATAGTGAAAGGTACCCGATAACAGGAGATAAATTCATCACTGGAATGCACCACTGGAGCCGCCCAATTGGAAATTTTGGGCATTTATCCGATGCCTATGAGAAAATAGTGAAAGGTAGCCGATAACACAAGAGAAATGCACCACTGGAGCCGCTCAATTGGAAATTTATAGGCATTTATCGGATGCCTATGAGAAAATAGTGAAAAGTACCCGATAACACGAGATAAATGCACCACTTGAGCCGCCCAATTGAAAATTTTGGGCATTTATCCGATGCCTATGAGAAAATAGTGAAAGGTAGCCGATAACACAAGAGAAATGCACCACTGGAGCCGCTCAATTGGAAATTTATAGGCATTCATCGGATGCCTATGAAAAAATAGTGAAAGGTTGACGATAACACGAGATAAATGCCTATAAATTTTTGATTGGTCGTGTGGGCAACTTATGTTCAGTTCAAGGTTATATGTGCGAAAGGGCGGCCATTGTAAATATGATCTTGTAGTTTAGTTATTTCTGTTGCGCCGTATCGTGTATTGCACCAAGTGCTATTTCAATTTGATTTTTTTTAAATTTTCAACAGTTCAGGAGCAGTCCGACGGCTCTGCTTATTGCAGCATTCCCGCCCATGTGCGCCGTATACGGCTGGGTTTCTGTTTAGGTTTAGCAAGATTCTATTTTATTTTCTTCCACGATTCTATTAAATTATCAATATGTGCTTTATTGTCTCTAAACTAAAAACCACTTCGATGAAAACGCATTATTAGATATGTACTAAAAATTTCACTTGAGAAAGATAGCAAAGTTTTGCGAAAAAATTGTATTGAACCCACTTTTATTAAATTTTATTGTTTGGATGTCAAGGCAAACGGTTAAGCCAAGGTTTATACACTGTTTTTACCGTATACTGTTAATATTTTACAGTCTTTTCAATTGTACAGGATGGTCTTGAAGTACATACCAGTAATTTATTTCATATTACCGCCTAAAACTTCATAGGCTACCGGTAAGCGGGGAGATGGGAAGCCGCTACGCATATTCCCGATAACGCAGTAGGTTGTCCCAGACGTGGGAATTTGGGGAGGCGTGGGAATAACAGGCTTGTGAACGACTTCTGCCACACAACAGGGCTCGTAAATCCCCCCGGTGGCCTCCGTATATTTCACTGTCCTCAGGATATACGGGGCTGTGGCAGCGCAAGGTGGTGGTGGTGGTGATGATGATGGCGATGGAAACGGTTGTGATGGTTGGGGTGGTGATGCTAATGGGTCGAGGGGTACCACTGAATGTTCAAGGACTGTGAAGACTCAATGGGCCGGTGGTGGTTACAGTAGTACCGGGGGATTGATAATAGTATGTTGGTTTGGTTACGGTGGATGTTCTTAACTTAAGAAAAATTATCTCCATTCTTGGGAGTAACTGTTACCAATAGTCAAATTGTTCAGTTATCATAAGCAATATTGTGCTTTCGTGTATTAGATTTTAACGCAACTATTGATGCTCACTCGACAGAATGTTAGTGATATAGAGCTGATAACGTATGTTACCTAATCGATCGCCGTTAACGGTTGCAGTGGTGTAAGAGGGTGGAAGTACGCGCTTAAGAGCCGATATCATCACAGTTTCTGCCTAGATGCGAAGTATTTAAGGTTGATAACCCATACCACGCGGTCCCTGCCAGGCAGTTTATTCTTCCTACTTCACTGTAAATGTGAGGCTCCAGTTGATCAGGTTAGCTGGTTAGCTCTTCTTGATACCAAGAGTGACACTCCAGCAGTTTCCATTACCCTGCTCAGGGTTGGCCGTTGGTCTTCCAAAGTACAATTTTCACCTTTCAGTCAGCATCAGAACTTACTGTAATGGCAAGACTAATTTTTCATTCAGTGTGTGCATAATCATATTAGTTCTGTTCAGCGCCCTAAAGAAAAAAAAAAATGGTCTCTTCCAGCTCCGTGGAGAAGTGTCCCTATATGATTAAAACAATACACGTCCGTAGAACGACGCAGCCCAACTTCCATAATGGATCGCATTAGCTAACTGAAGGCCTGAAGTGGTAAGTGGCGAATTAAAGATAGCAGACAATGGCGTCATTGCCCCACTTTTGGAACTTTAAATGGATCAGCAGAGACGGATTATAGACGGCAAATGTCCGGCTAAGGACTGCAGACAATGGCAGCACCGACGACTCCGAAAAGACTCCGAAACATCGGCACCGTGTTTATGCCTCCAAATTCAAAAGAACCAGTAGAGGGAGAAATTTTGTTTCTGTGGTGCGTGAGGGCGCCATAAAGGGCTCACTGAAGCAAAAGTTAACGGCTCTAGCATGACTCCATCTATCGCCAGAAAAGCTGGACAAAACAGTGCAAAAATAGCCTTCCCTTTTCCATAAATTCCAGAAAAAATTACTGTGTCCGGGAACATTTATTTTTTAGCGCAACGAGCGGCCATAATTTTTATAAGCTCGTTGATTCAGAGAGTTTTCTTGGAGATTATCGTATCTTTGTAGAATGAAATAAGGGCTTAGTAGTATGCAACTACGAGTGTTGGGGCGATATCAGGCTTCCATCCATTCTAATCTTGTGAGGTGAAAGTAGGTAGAATGAATTTATGAAGAGTTCTTGTAACGCGATAGTAACGCACAAGTAATCTTTGACCAGAAACCGTTGGAAATGAATTCATGATTTGGCACTATAGTACGAAAGAGATTTGGTACTCGAAACTATAATAATTGTAACTTTAAATTTTTGTTACTATGGTAAATATACACTGCATTCCCCGTGATTAAGCAAACTTGATTTATGATATATTTTCTTTATTATGAGGTAATCTGTAAAAATATCTATCATATTAGGTTGTTAATGACTGGTACAGACATGAGATTATATTTGGACAAGCTTTCGGCACAGGTCAAGTTTGTGCCTTCTTCAGGGCGAAAACCTACAAGTGCTGCGGAGCCATTGCAGCGAGACCGGTATCTAATATACTCATTGAAATTTTATCTACACATTAAGGTAGACACATTGTAACTATTTCCTTTGGACAGACGTTCTACATAAGATATTGAAGTGACTATTAAGTTTCGTAAAAGCTTACTTATTCGATGGAATTCATTTTATGTTTTAGTCCGAAATTGTGTTAAATTAATTATTAAGATAACACAATTTCGGACTAAAACATAAAATAAATTCCATCGAATAAGTAAGCTTTTACGAAAATTAATAGTTACTTCAATATCTTGTGTAGAACTTCTGTCGAAAGGGAATAGTTACAATGTGTCTACCTTAATGTATAGATAAAATTTCAATTGACAGTGAGCCGTATATGGGCAGCTCCTTGACGAGCAGAAAAGGACGGCCGAATAGCGTGTGGTCTATAACCAGCTAAATAACGCCTCCTTTAGTGCGAAAGCAAAGACGATCGTGATTATTATTATATTCAGAAGTTTAAGTCTCCATTTCCACAACAAAGGCGATGTCACAGAGGAAGAATGAAGGTACACGTAGTGTGATAATAGACACGTGGAGCCCATGCACGAGGGTGTTCCCACACAGGATCAACGCGCATGGGAACAGCAAGTCGGGAAAGAAGAAGAACAGATGGAAGGAAGATCAGTATGAGCTACAGATGAGAAGGAAGCAAAATGGGCACGAAAGACAGACAAGACCATAGTGATGACTATTCAAAAATAGTTGAATGTTAATACATGCTCACTCTAATTATGCAAAAGGTGATAAATGAGAGATTTTTGTGTTTCAAAATAATTTTTTACCCAAAAGAAAAAAAATTAATCACAGAGTATCATTTTACGCATAGAAAAATAGAAAGATTGAAATATTCATAGGTATAATCTCTTTCATGACCCAACTTAGCCTCCTCCGTTTTTCAAAATCTTCAGCAGTCATTTGTCTACAGGTGATGTAAGATTCCATATGTCAAAATGTTTAATTGAATTACAAACTCTTGCATCCCAACAAGCATCCAAACTGTTAAACAGATTTCCATCTGCAGCATACTTGTCTTTTGATGATAGATCACAGTCTCTTTATCGGATTGAAATCCAGATTGTTAGGGGGCCATTTCATCATGTCGTCTCCTTCGAAGCCTCAATCTGAAAGTTTTTCATTGTGTACTTAGACTCTTCCGCAGTCATATTATCCTGCTGAAGCATAAGAGATTTTCTTTTCAACGAAGCGAATCTAGCTTAACCTCCTTTTGTGCTCTCTATGGGCTAATTATATCATTTACTACGACCCCAGCCCTAAACATCACTCCTCCACCACTTAGCTGGCAGCGGATCTGCGTTCTCACAGAGTGCCCATTCGATATCCAACCAAACGACTATCCATCAGGTCCATCCATGGTGGCTCGTCTCCTATCAGTAAAAATTAGATTCTTAGAATTAATTTGCATGTACTCTTCTGCCGATTCAACTCTCTTAGCCTGGTGAACTGTACTCAGAGGAGGCCTTTTTTTGTGGGACCCTTAATTTTACCAAGGGTATTAAGAATCTGGCACCTCGAAGTTTTCCCGTCTCAGGTACTACTTCTGCTGCACCAAAAATTCGTTTGTTAGTTGAATGAGGTGTCTCATCATCTCTCTTTGAAATTTAAGAATGTCACTCTTGTCTAACTCTTCAATGAAATCTTTCAGAAGTTTTCTTGCTTGTCTTACCACCTACAACATATGCTTTTATTGTACGGTGATATCTATGCATCTTCTCCGATATTTCAAAGTTCAGACATACCCTTACCAAGCGTTGAAGTGATTTTTTGCGCGTTCAGGGTCGGTTAGAGCAGGCTTTTCTCCCCATTATTTTGTTACATTTTAATCTTGCATTATCATATTGAACGGTTGCAGATCATCACTTTTTCCTAATATCATTAGTATATTAGATACTTTTGTTTCATTTCCTATTCAGATCACTGCAAGAGAAAGGTAATGTATTAGCAATATGCAATCCAACTTCTGATATATATCTGCGAAAATTTGGTGCTTCCCTCGAGAAAAATACTTTGCATAATCAAGGTGAATGCGGTGTATAGCCCTTTTATGCTTGAAACTATTATGAATATGACGTTTGTTCTCTGAATATTACTTTTACAAAATATTATTATTAATATTATATTGTTATAGTGCCAGTTGAACCATGGCTAGTGTTACATGAATCTAATCTAAGAGTGACGTGATTATCTTGTTTAGTCTTATAAAAGAGATGAACTGATAACAAACAATATTTTTAAACTTCAAGTACTAAAACAGCTATTAAAACTGCCATTCATGTGCGCACTTAACTTCCAGCTTCCCAAAACGTTGGGTTTTTTATGAAATTTGTCGACACTGCGGTATATTTATTTTATGATTATTATCCTTAATTCAATGTTTCACAAACTTCGTCGCGTCCTGTGAATAATAATGGACGAGATTGATGCACACTTGGATGAACAGTATGCTGTATTATAACGTTATGCAGTGGATGAGGTAGTTAGCCTAGCTGCTGACTACCAACAGGCACCGATGTTATCCAACCAATACTGCATCACCTCACTGTTACCAACCCCAACAGTCTGCAAGCTGCTCGATGGAACCAGTCCAGTAACTAGCAGTCTGCCACCTAACCAACAAAATAACTAGGAAATGATATACTTATTTGGAAAATAATAGTATAAGTAATAGTAAAGCTCGTTCATAGTACACAAAGTGCTAATGTTGGTACGATGCAACTATGAAAAGCAGGAAAGAAGTGTAATTACCAACAATTCACCATCTGAAAACTTTCCAAGTATGGATTGAAGAATTGGACGCAATTCTTGTATAGTCGCATGTAAATCGGTCATGTACACTTAGCAAAGAGCACAGCTTACTATCTATTTAAATAGAAATGTTTGAACTAGGCGAAGGCAAAAGCTTGATGAGTTAACGTCCTTTAACCTGACGGTGGTCACTTTTCAGTGCCTGCAAACATTACACGAAACGTCTCTTGTATTAGGCAGTTCCCAATTAGCTATATTATGTTTTCAAATTTTGATAAGCTTCCCGAGTTTTTAGTTTTAACTTGTATTAAAGGAAAAATTTGGTGATGAAGCATGCTTTCAAAAGTCCCTAAAAGGTTCCTGAAAAAAAATTTATAGAGTTTTTTTTGCGTTGACGAAGTCTGCTCTCGGAACCACGGACTTTCTACCGGGTATAAAGCTGTTTTATCTTAAGAGATTCTTTGCCGTCGCAAAGAAATGACCTAAATACCGCTTTGGGGCGGTCGTGAATTTTGTTAGGGTAGCTTATCTCTTATCCCAGAGAAGCTTCATTCTGTTTGTAAAAGTTTTAGTATATGCCACTTCACCGCAGGGTCCCGGGCAACCACTGCTGCCCCACAGTAAAGTGTTGAAGCGTCCCATGAGTGATGACCTTGACACCGTATGCGGTCCTCAGCCAGTCGGCCATTCGCCAATCGTAATTATTGCTTTATAATCCGTCTATCTTGAGCAATAGGTAGTGATTGTTTAATGATAAACTTTCTCTTGCGGTGCAAGTGTGAGCATCACTTAATTTATTTACACTTAATTATTCATTGCTTTGTTCAAAGCATTGGAGCATTGAGCAAGAACAGAATTGTTCTCTATTTATGGTGTTATTGTGTTCTATTCAGATTCATTGTTTTATAGCTAAAAAAGTATGGTTAACGATGCATTTTAGAGTAGCGATAATGAAGAAGAAGAAGAAAAAATGTTTGAATTCCTCACTATCGTCGAATGAGCAGTTGATCATACAATGTTTTTGAGAGAAATATGGTGGATTACTTATTCAGTTTCTGATTGCTATCTGGTGGCAAAACTAACTTCTTTCATGAATTAGCAAAATTTTCCACATTTCCTTCGAAAGACAAGCATAATTTCTTCGAAAGTGAAGTATAAGAACGAATTTCTTCGACCCTTTGCTGAAATTTCACCGCTAGCAGAGGCTAGGATGACGTTGGTCAGATCCTTCATTTCAACAGTCACAAAGGGGAAGAACTTCCGAGGTCTTTATGCTGGTCTAATACAACCTTTAGGGCTGCCTTTTGAGGGCCACTGGCGTCTTGATGAGCTCTGGTTCGAAGCATCCTTGATGCTGGGCCCTCCACCTGTGCCACTGCTAAGGCGAGTTCACTCTAGCAACGTTAACCTTTATCAGTCGTCCAGTTGAAATATTGTTGACAGGTTAGTTGGGCGCGTGAAGAATGCGTTGGTACTATGTCGAACGTTCTCCGCAACATATTTACGTTGTATAACCATTGGTTCGCAACGTAAATCGGTTGCAATTTACAGAATTCCTAGTGTACTTGTGTCAACTACCAATATGTAAAATTATAATATCTTTTGTGTCAAACTTCATAAAAAAGCGGTTTAGCTGCAACTTGTCGTCGACAGGCAGCGTAACAGCAGTGATTGAGAATCTGTTACAATAGTACAAAAAGTTCTGTGTGTGTATGTTCTGTATGCTCTCAAAAAAAAAAAAAAATCAGAGAAACAAAATAATCAACCTTGCATCATTAACGAATCTTTCCATGCCAGGAAAGTCGTTATGTACCTTGCTGCTTTCGTTTACAAATTGAAGAAATTTTAGGTTAGGTTTGCTTTATAAAATGCCGTAATTAAGTAGTTTTGAACTAGGATTTTGATTGAAAACAATGAAAATTTGCATATTTAAGCACTTTTTTCCTCTAGTTATGTACTTAGCCCAGTCTGTATTAATATTCATTTTTTTACATTATAGTACGTAACAGACTCACTTGCGCAGGGTTTGTAAAATATTTACCATAGTTAATGCTGTGGCGTCATGGCTGCGGCGTGATACGCATTTTTCTGTGGAACTGTAGGATATTGAGCACATTTTTCCTGCTGTTTTGTTACTCGAGATCAACGAAGTATTGATGTATGCAAACGGCACTGTCTTATGCTCAAATTACATGTCAAAAGCAATTGATTCGCGAACTTCATAAACCAAGCTCACCCGAAGCTCGCGTGGACTGCGTCATAAATACAACCTACTGCATTCTACCGTCACACACTTTACCTCTGTCAGTCGTCAGAGTAGCGGAGTCATTTGTTGGCGGATGGGCATGGACGGCATCGAAAGTTTCTAGTGTGAATAAGCCTTTACCTGCAGCATGCTGATCCTTACATAAATGCTACACTGTCTGCACATAACGTGACACAGCACCTTAACTGGAGCCATACCGTTGTGATAGTGCTACACTACTGCTTCCGACCGTGGCGATATCCTGCCGTGTCGTCACATTATCGAACCAGCAGTGCACAGGTTCTTACTAAGTTATTCCCTTGCGGCCGTGATTTGGCAGTGGCACTTCCGAGAGCGTGCCACGGTATCGAGCTGGCAGCAACGGCACAGGAGTGTATACCCACTTACCCCCCATAGCGATCCATGCCAATGCTACAGTATCAAATCTATTCACGTCACATAGCTATGCTAAAGTCACAATATTACAGGTATCGGAGCAGTGCCACAGTGACGTAATGGCACTCACGCCACATAGCTTCTGTCACTGATACGGTATCACTAGTGCCACAACAGTGCCACACTGACATAGTGGTACTTACGCCGCATTAGAAAAACCAAATGCACAAGTGTCACAAACGATACTACAGTGCCACAGTGGCATAACGCCCCTGACCTCGCATAGCCACAATATCACCAGCGCCACATCAGCCCGAAGTGCCACATGAGTGCCACACAATGGCTCTAATTATCGTTTTCTTCAAACTCATCAAAGCTGGGAAACAAACCATTCCTTTGAGGACTGGCGTTCGTTAGAGAGCTTTTCATGGACTCTTGTCACCTTCCAGCAATTACTTTCCGTTAATTTCATCACTAAATACCAACAACAATACAATGAAAACAAGGCGATGATCCTGAACTTCATTTTTTTTTCACTCAAAACGAGCTCTGAGAGTTTGACATAGATTTTACTTTATAAAACTGATTCATTAGATTCACTGCTGACGAACACAATATGTTTAGAGTGTATTTCAGTTTGACAGTCATAGAAAAGTGTTTTTTTTTTCATATTTTTATAAAATCAGGCATCTGTGTTAACTAGTAGGCAGTGGATGAAAGTTATGCACTATCGTTAGCACAGTATTGTTACACTTGTTAATTAACACATGGTAGTTTTGGTTACAAGCTCGAAACCTGTTTTTCATTGTAAAAAATGAAAATGCATTGCAGGTGCACTGCTAGTACTGTTCGTAAATTTCCCTGGGGCTTAGGTCTGTAAACAAAAATTTTCTAAAATAGTAATGAGTATAAGTAGTTTAATGGTATCTCCAGTTGTTTCTGAAAATGCTTAGAAAACGGCCTTTAATTAGAAAACCGTCAAACCTACTATTAACAAGCAGCCAATTCGTATTTATAGTTGCTCGATATTTTTGCAATTAACTCATTGTAAAAGAGTGGCATATTAAAAAAAGTCTATCTTGGAAAACTTCATATGTAATAGTCTCGAGAATTCTTGCCACTGAATTTTTTTAAGGTCTCAAAAAACTTTTCGGACTCTGTACGATTGCTACACTGCAATTTCCGTTTGTACACATTATAATACAACATATTTTTATGGATTCCGAAGCCAAATTATTAATTTCCGTTTGTTAAGCAAATTGCTAGCTCTTTATGTATTCTGTAATTGTCTGGCTAATACTGTAAGAGTTGAGGCTTGTCAATCGAGCCGGCATTTTAGTAAATGTAACTGTCTTATATTTTAAACCATTTTATAGGTAATTTAAAATTTTACAACAATTTCTACCCACACTGCAGATATGGTAACATCTTTCATGTCTCTAGTTAATATTATAGATTATTTAAAATCTTTCATAGTTCTAGTAAATAAATTCAGATATCTAACCACCTGCATGTGTTTAATTAGGCAATATATGGGGCGGTCTGACATCAGATACCTCATATTTGTAGACTTAATTACAGTTCGCTGTAGCGAAGCGAATTCCGGCTGTACTGCGAACAATATGGGACTGTATCGTGGGTATGTCCACGAATAATCGTTTTGTCCGGGGTTCAGAGTCCATCCTACTCTTGTTTTGGGAAGTTGTGCCGTGCTACAGGTTTTGCTAGTGTATTGGTCCGAGCCATAGCAGGGGCTTTCTTACATTATCAAACGCACCATTGACCAGGAGGGTCAATCAATTTCTTCATTTCACTGTTGTTTAACGCAGCAGTACAAATGTTGATACCTGCAAAGAAGAAAAATTAGCCATTTGGCCGGAAAGGGTGACTGTTGTTCTTTGGCCCACCCTACAAGATGATATTTGTCTGCCAATTGTACTTTTGGATTTTCGTCAACCAGACTTAGTTGCTACTTTTTTTACATTATTATTATTATTATTAAATCACACCAGACTGGCGACGCAGGAACGGAGAAACTCCATGAGGTTAACAAACCCCCACGCAACCAGCCCAGCGAGTGGAGAAAACAAAAGAATAAAAAAAANCCAGCAAAGACAGAGCCATCAAGACCATTCCAAACATCCACACACGATGGAAAAAACGAACGGGAATACTGGCCCGTACGGCATCGTAACGGTTCCAAGGCAAACTCATGTAGAGCACCTCAAGATTCTTCACAAAGTGCGCAGATAACATCTACATTAACTCTATTGGATATTCATAAAACTACCTCTCTTCCATGTCACACAAAACTGAGTATTTGCTATCAGTTCAACGAGCGGATTACTCAATGATAAACATATTTTTATTTTTAGTTTTCATCGTTACCATTATTGTTAGTTGAAAATAAAATAGGTTTCTGTAGCAGTTGCAGCAGCTGAAAGCTCATTTGTTGCACTATTTTACTGACAGGTAAATCTATATGTTTATATCTGCTTGCAATGCTTGATCAGTAGTACGCTATCGAATTTTTAAATTAGTTTGATTCTCTCATTTAGGAATGAGTAGTGTCCTTTAAGTAGCTATGGAAGCTCTCTGCAGCATCAGCAAACTTCCTTAGAGCTTGGAGACAATTGACATTAAAATAGAACGCTTCCCTTCAGAGATTGTTAGTTGCATGATAGGCCCTTACGCACGACTGGAAACGGTCTACAAGCGACGTAAGATTAATATCAACTTATAGAATTTATGCCACAAGCATAAGAGAACCTTTATTATCTCCGCCAAGGAGGTTATATTTTTATCGGGTTTGTGTATTTGTTTGTCTTTTACCAAGATAACTTAGAAAGTTACGGCTAAATTTACAGGGATCGTTTAATTAGCACGTTAGGAGAAAGAGATGATTTTTTGGTGAGGATCTGTTTAGTCGTTTGTTTCTTTGCCTTTTTTTTCTTGGTTGCATTCCTCAAAAAGTTATCGACGGATCTTCATGAAGTTTGCACGAATCATTATAAAAGTTGCGAAGAGCAAATATCCAAATATTTGGGATTTATCTGTTTGTCCGTTTATTTGTTTGCATCAATATTTGTTTTTATGTTTGTCAGCCTCAGCCATCCAGTAAAAGCACGCAGAAAAACTGAAACCAACAAATATGCCATGTAAATTATAATTCTGTGTCATTAATCATAGCAAAATACCGTATATACGGGTAGATTTTCACGCTACAAACAAGGGCTTCGAGCAAGCAAACGCCTACGGCAACTAATGTTTATTGCACCTACGTTATAGACGGAATTTTATGACATTTGCAAGAATTGTTAGAAATGTTAGAATACACAAGTGACCAAATTTCCGTGATGGTCCGTTTGCATGTTTAACTAAAGCTTGGCGGAACATAATTCAAAAAGTTATGAATGGATATTCATGAAATTGTTAGGAATTGTGAGAAATGGAATTGTGAGAAATTACATACGTTTGGTGTTGATGATGTCGTCCGTTTGTGTGTTTGATAATTGTTTGTCATTATGTTTGTTAGAACAAGTCATAAAGTTTTAGACGGATATTCATGATATTTGTAGGAATTATTTAAAATGTTTATACAGACAAAAATAACCCAATTTTAGTGATGATCAATTGTTGTTTTGTGTGTCTGACAAAGAATTCACCATAATGTTTATCAATATACAGCATAACTTAAAAAATTACAGACGGATCCTCGAGAAAATTACTGAAACTGTTATTAATATCTAAGGCACACATAACCGAATTTTGGAGATAATAAAAACGATTTCTGATTTCAGGACCAATTTGAATTTTTCTTACACGCTGCCTTGCACGTACGTGGGGAAGTATGCGCTCTTGGAGTGCTCTAGTTATCGCATAATTTCGTTCTCGATGATATCTACGAACGGTGCTGGGGTAGATAGGGTCTCGTGTGGCACCCGACACCCGAAGACCTCTGGTCTCGGCGTGATTTCTCGTCCTTTATTAATTGTAACTTCAAAAAATCAGTGAAGAGCCACGTTTATTCAAAATTATTTTGCAATTCCTATTATGTACTCAATATCAATTTGTACTCTGTAACGGTGCCAAATCACATGTATTACCTATTAATTCTGGTGCTCCGCAAGGAAGCATATTAGGCCCGTTATTGTTTAACATTTTTATTAATGACATTACTACCCTCGGTATGAATTGTGTATTGTATGCGGATGACGCAGTTTTATACACCAATAGTAGTAATTTTCAAGCTGCTATAACTGATATGCAAATTTTTTTTAAATGTGTTATTTGAATGGTTAACTCAAAATAGATTAACTGCTCATGAGAATAAAACCAAATTAATGCTTTTCTCACCCTGTACTCACCAGCAGTTGCCACCTATCTTCTTTAACAACAACCAACTAGA
>LQNS02000303.1:13878672-13897501 GCA_001587735.2 Parhyale hawaiensis
CTGTTCTCAATCTCCCAACTGTGCGTGTTGATGTTGAGAAACGCGCTACAGTATTTCAAATTGCAACTCTTCTCAATAAACTTCCTGCGTATTTATTAGATCCCATTTCTGATAAGGTCCTAAAAAAACGTTTTAAAGAATACGTCATGCAACTTTATTAGTTTTTGTTTTTTGTTTTATGTTGCCCAAACAGTTTGTTAAACTTTCAGTGGCTACGTAGCACAGATGCATTATTCTATAGTGTATTACTACTTTACCAAATACTTGTAATATAAAATCTGTCTCTGTGTAATAAACCTATCAATCCTATGTGGTTTACGAGTATGATAGTCTGTGCATAACTAGGGGAAATTTAGAATTTGGATCTGTTTTAGTCGATATGCTGATGAGGGCAATGGTTTCTTTATATATATATTGCAGTCAATTTATGTCGGGTGAAGGAATTTCAATTATGTACTACATATAAGTTTTTAACCCTATGTTCTTAACGTTATAGTCTCTTCTTTGCAAACTATTTGGATACTTCATCGCAAAAATATTCTTGCGAAAAATTTCTGTAGTTTTAGTGAAAAAACTGGCGTGTTTTGTTTTGCTATACATGTGTTGCTTCTTTTAAATATTTTGCATGTATAAACTATAAACACTGAATCATTATTATGGGCACTGCTCGCTTCTTATTTATTTGCGTGCAAATATTGGAGGTATTACGTACATTCCTGCAATTTTGAACAGTAATTTTTCTGTTGTCAGGCTCATACCCCGGCTGAAAAGGTATGACTGCGCAGCAAGACGGTTCTAGCCCAATTTTTTTCCCATAAATTGGCACGTTTTGGTCGCTACTTACTACAGAGCTTCAGAAAAGTTAAAAATCGCTTTACCCTATTGCCTAAAAACAGAGTTTGCCGCTTAAGTACTTTCTACAAAGAAGCTTATTAGCATTTATTAAAATTAAAGGCATGATGGAAAACAACGAAAAGTAAAACAGTGATATGAACTGGCAAAAGCGCCCAAATTTAGCAGCCGTTTGCACATTATATACGAATGAAAGTTAGGCCGACATGAATAAGAGGTTAGAGGGGAGCCTGGTTGGGGAGCCGTCAGGTAGCTATACTGTATTTAGCCGCCATCCATCACCGACCGTGACAATGCAGACTGTGTAATTGAACTGTAACGCAGTAAGCTGCCTGTACAGTGCATCGTCCTACCGTGCAGTACTTTGTCACGTGTGCGGAACACTGTGCGACCTCATGTGTAACGTGTGCTTCTATTGTGAGACGGGAGACCTTCGTGCTCTTATGGTCTGCATGCATATCCTAGTGTGATATCTTGTTATAAAAGCATATGAGCGGCTCTGACAGTGACCTCTGGGCTGCAAAGACTATATAATGGCTGTTAGATTTAATGCATATACAGCAGGTTTTGCCCTCAATAGTTGGCGAATAGGCATATATTTTTGTATGATAAGCATTATCTAAAGCCCACTCCAGACTACCGCAGAAATGTGTCCACACTATTGCGTTTTCGCCGATCGTTACAAACTCTCCTCGTCAAATTGCAGCCTTGGACGTTTTCGCCCGCTTCCGACTTGCTGGATATTTTCGCGCGATTTAAACTACGAACAAAGCATCTTAACCCTGGAATATTATATTCCTCTCACGCAGGGCGAATAAATGAGGCGTTCTATATGTATTTTTTTTTGCTTTTTCATAAACAGTTTAAAAGCCTGAAGCTTCACTGAATTCTAATTCACTGCAAATTTGACGAGAAATATGAAACTTTACTACAGTTGTGACACTTGTGGAGAAAACTGAGTCGACGGCAAACATTTTATCGACGTTTCATGGACACGTCGTTGTGGTTGTAGACAAAATAAATTAATCGAGCACTTGACACTGCGCACGCGGAACAGAAAATTTATTAACTTGACCATCATTTTTGGAGTTGTTCTCCAAGCCAGTCGTTTGAATGTGTTGGTATGCCCCGTGGTAAAGAAAGGTACGAAAATGCCAATCCAAGCTCAGATGGTAGTACGCATCTTGCTGGAGGAACGCTTAGAAATGGTATCTACGTCTACAAGTATACAATGATTGCTTATTCATATAGTTGTGTCGATACTAGAAGTAAAATAAGCTATGTATTAACAGTGACAAAAACTGCAGGTTCTTTGGACCAAGGAGCGTAAGCAACGAAGTTCTGATAACATCTGCGCTTAGTGAACTGTCAAGCGTCGCTACAATGCACCTTGCAACTATGTGGACGCTGCTTCGGGCTTTTTGCTGCATTCTACGAAATCGCTCAGGCGCTTTTCGCATTTGTGAGCGATAGTGTGGACGGGGCTTCACACAAATAGACTCAGAACTAAATACCCTGATACCTTGTGGAGCCTCAGCCATCCAGTAAAAGCACGCAGAAAAACCTGCAACCAACAAATATGCCATCTAAATTATAATTCTGTGTCATTAATCACAGCAAAATACTGTATATACGGGTAGATTTTCACGCTACAAACAAGGGCTTCGAGCAAGCAAACGCCTACGGCAACAAATGTATATTGCACCTGAAACCTCAGCTTGCATATAAACTCTTGATAAAGAAGAATGTAACGGAAATAGACTTGCTGCCAGGCATCGTGGCGGGCAAACAGATCTTAACCGATCATCAAGATACTCAAGTGAATTCATAATCAACTAGAGCACTTTAAGAGTGCGTATCTCCGCCAAGCAAGGCAGTGTTAACGAAAAATTCAATTCGCCTCTGAAACAATGATTTTCTTTGTATCAGCAGCAAAAGCTGATCACTTGCGCCTCTTAATAATGTTAACAGTGTCCGTAATTTTCTTGCAGATCCGTTCATAACTTATTGAGTTATGCTGCTGACAAACATTTTAGCAAACAAAAGTCAAACGGAAAAACTGAACATCACCAAAATTTAATCAATTATGTCTTTTAACATTACGAACAATTCCAGAAAATTTCATAAAGATCCCGCCATAATTTTTGAGTTACTGCGCTAATAAACTTAAACTCACACATAGCGATAAACGAACGAACTAAGATATCATCACGAAAATTTGGTGATTAACTCTCTTTAATAAACCCAACAATCATGTGAATTTCATGAAAATCTGTCCGTTACTTCTTAACTTAGGGCACTAACATAAAATAAGCAGACAAACAAACGGATATACAGATCTTCACCGAAAATTAATCATCTGTTCCTCCTAACATACCTAACAAATCCCTGTAAATTTCGTCAAAATTGGTATATTACTTTGGAGTCATCTTGATAGAATAACAGACAGACAGACAGCCAGACAGGCAGACAGACAAAGCCAACGAAAACAAAACCTCCTTTGCGGAGGTAAAAATCATGTTATATAACTAGCATTTGAACCACGTAACATAATTTGACTTAGAACTAACACGGCTAGCAAATGGATTCATAGTGTTCAATCGTAGTACGCAAAAAGATTCAAGGAAACTCTGAGAATTGCCACAGCTTTCGAGGTCTTTATGGATGCCAATGGCGAGCTTTTCCAAGAAGAGAGCATCTCGACGACTCGCGTCATCTGCAGCTGCTGAAAATTTTGATGTTTTGGTGGTAAAATTTTCTGAAGCTACCTCAATGTAGTTAGAGTATGGAGCAACCAAGGTGACTCACCCTTGCTAAAGTTAGATCTCTGTTGGGCTCAGCGTGTTGCTTATAGTTACGGGTGAGAGGTCGGTTCAGAGGATGGACAGCTTAAAGAACGTAGATGTGCCTTCAGAGTTCGATGGAGAATAGTTTTGTCTCGCTTTAATTATGCTATCATAGGTGTATTTTATTAAAAATATTTGATATACTTCCTCGTCTTCATTCTGATATGGGAAACAGGTCAGTAGATTTTATTACGGAGAGTGGCTTACCTGCTTCTTTGAAATTTATAATAGATAGATATTTTCTACATTTGCAATTTGTTTCTCTAGTGATAGATTAATAAATTTTGCTACACAGATGCAAATTGCGCTGAAATAAAATAATGGATTCATTTATTGTTACGAAAACATTGCGAAACGTTCTCTCCGGTTTTCTCACGACAAATGCATAACAATTATAGTCACTGATAACAGAGAGGTAATAGTCAAATCAGAACTAGTCAATTTTATTAACTACAACTACAGCTGAAAGTACATTGTTTAAACATTGACAGAATAATAAAATAACCTATAAACTTAATTTTGATGTGCGTTTGCATTAAATCATTGTAATAGCTAACAGATATATTTGTTTGAAATATATGTAAATATACGTAAACATGTCGATAGACGATGATAGCTGAAGGAGACACGCCCACGGGGGACCCCAGCCGTCTGCTTTCCTTCATCCAGGCCTTCAGAATATTTTTTGTTTGGGTCTACTTTATTTGTTTCCATTTGCATATTTTTAGATTAGATTAGATAGGCGGCAGTAGATGAATCAAAAGGCCCATTCCCAAAGAGACACCGGAAGATAAGCCCCGGCCCTCCATGAGCTATTGCTATTTATTTTTCTATTTATTTGGTCTCTCTCTTTTCTTTCCCGACCCGTGCAGGTTGCCCAAATGTGAGAACTCCCTGACTTCGTTAAAGGTTCCCCGTTTCTCGAGAATATTATATTTCCCTTATTATATTTTGCTTTGAATCGACGTTACGCGCTCAGGGAGACTTAAGCGACTAAATAAATAAATTTAGTGCTATCTGATTACAGTTTTATTGTAAGCAGTACAGATGTTTGGAATAAGGCTGTAGGATGATATTGAATAGCGACAGCGTCTTAAAAATGTTGCAATTTATGTTTTTGATGCAATTTATATATCAAGAACTGAAATACTGCAAGGTTGAACGTTTTCAGTCGTTAATCTTTTAGCAGAAGATCGTAAAAGTAACAACTGAGGAAACTCAACCAGAACAGG
The DNA here is from genome assembly GCA_001587735.2 of Parhyale hawaiensis. Lineage (NCBI taxonomy): Eukaryota > Metazoa > Arthropoda > Malacostraca > Amphipoda > Hyalidae > Parhyale > Parhyale hawaiensis. The sequence continues at coordinate 13,883,603 of LQNS02000303.1, forward strand.
TTCATTAATTGAAAACAGAAGTGAAAGTAAGTCAGGAAATAATTCATTTTTTAAGTACCAGTTTGTTATTCTAGTGGCTAGAGATGCTATGCACAGACGTGCAGCACGGTGCTCAAAACTTATCCCATTTTACAAAAGATATACGGCAGGGAAACTGGTTATAGATGGCAGCGACACTAGTCCTAACAGTAGTTTGGGCTGTCCCAGAAGTTAACACCGTAAAACAATTTTAGGACGACCAATTATTCTGTTGTGGAAGGTTACCGCAAGCGTAAATGCAATTGTTGTTTTGCAAATTGGAAGTCTATGCAATGGATATGTCGGGAGTGCCGTTTCGCAGTATCTCAGATACTGATTGCTACTCCTTCCCACATGAAACATTTATTTACTCTCATTCACGATGCGCAAAGTGAGTAAAAGAGCAGCAAAGGGAAACGTATATTTCAGATGAGAACCACCAAGATCAGCGAAGTAGTCAGGGGTTTCTTCGAAGTAATTATTTCCTGGCATCATTTCTCAATGGCGCCAATCGTTAGTGAGCTTGCCATTTCTATGAAAAATTGCGGCAATTGCTATCGCTGGCAAAAGAGGCTTCAGACACGAGTTGTGGACGGTAGGTAACCCAGCTTTCAGCGATAATTTACAGTAATTAGCTAGAATTTTATGCTAAAGTTTGCAATAATGATCGGTGCGCCAGTGATGAACGAACTCTGGAAAGCATATTATGCTGTTTTATATCTGTTTTCTTTAATTACTATCGAACGTCATTTTATTAAATAGCGGATATAGGAATTTTAATCAGTGTTTAGTGCTGCATTATGTTCTTTTATCACCGAAACGATTTTACTAAAAATAATATCCATGAATTTTCTTTCTACGAATGTTTGAGTATAGAGAAACGCGTTGTTAATAGTGGTTGATTTATAGATACGTTAAGTTTTTGCTTTTAGGAATATCTTAATCGCTTCAATGATATTTAAGTTGTTGAGGCCTTATATCAACATCGACGCGTATTAATTTCAGACAGAAAACAATATGGAGGATATGCTGGTTTTTATAATGGGCAACTTGCTTTAATGCTATTCATTAAATCTCCATGTATAGATCCTTAATATCCTTTAAATGTGCCAACTAACATGTACTATTAGCTGTCTCTTATGTGCCACACCACATGCAACTGTGAAAGTATTGCACTAATCCCTGAAGCTAGAAACAGCACGGATGCCGCCAGCTGCAGATCTGTCTCTCTAACTAGCTATGTTGCGAAAACGTAGGAACGGGTGTTTCATAACCAAGAATCGCATAATCTAGCGATCAACGTACGATCTGTTCTAAACGAAATACGCTTTCGACGTAAGAGTTTACCACCTCACGACAGTTGAATAATTCGATTCCAAGAATCACTATGTCAAGGCATGAATATGGACATAGTATATTTGATTTTGCCAAGCAATTTGATACTGCAGATCACGTAAATTTAATGCTGAAACTTGCCTGCATGGCGATCCAACACTTAATTCTTTGCAACAAACTTGTCTCTTGATGTGGTCACTGCCTGCATCCTTGGCACGCTGCTGCACGCTTCCGGGAACTGAATCGGTTGATCCCTATTCTTTGCTAGTGTTTAACTATCGAGCATATCTAAATTCGTGAGTTGCTTGCAGGGCAGAAATTCTGCTCTCCCCAGCATTATATTTCGTGCCGATCCCAACTTTTACCTGTTGAACAGAGGATCAGAGCTGCAGCTATCATTGATATTTTGCAGCAAAATCAGCACACCACGCACGAACAATGATTAGGATTAGCAGAAAATTTTCACTGGCATTTTTGATGGTGCGGTACACTTGTGTGTGATGAAATGTTTCTATAAATATTTGTGCTTGTTGTGTCACGGTAATAGCTTTAAGGAACCCGGAACCTAGTTTCGCCTTTCCTCTAGAAATGGACCTATTTTGCCGTTCATTGTGCAATCCAAATCCAGTCGAAGCTATATTTTATTTCGCGTCTCAATGGAAATCATGACAGGAAATTTCAATGGATCCTTCATTACATATTCGTGTAACTTAATTCTATTCTCAGCTCAGCTGAACATCTGCAATACAGAAGAGTCCTCTAGGCATTCCTTTCTTCAGTACAGGAACATATCTCAGGGCTAAAAATACAAAATGTCGTGTTCTTCCTTTTTTCTTCACAGCCACGCACTAAACCTTGACACTTCTCAACCCTCTTCTTTATTTCCTTTTAATCGAAGCATCAGAGACGTAATAAGTCGGCAACGTTTTTCTGGATTTGAAATCGTGGTTCATATACTAAATTAAGAGGCTTATCTTGTGGAGTATTGGTCTGTGTCAGTTCCTAGTTCTTTTTCTAGGTAAAATAAACTCTGGGGCAGTTTCATCCTAGTTAGTTCTAGTCTCAATTCATCAGGTAAAGAATTAGAAAATTTATCACAGCAGAAGCTGATCCGCGTTCTTTTATTTCAAAATTTTTCACAGTAACATACAATCGTAACAACCGTAGCTCTTCTGTACTGCTAAGTTCAAGTACAACAACGTCTTGAAATCATGTCCTTTTATATTTTTCCTATAAAATGACTCAGTTAATTTCAATCCATGTCCTGTCAGTCTCATTTTTCTTCCTGTAATTACAGTCTTCAATCCTGATTAATTCTATGTAGTACAACATCGTTACTCAGAGAGGGAAGTAGAAAATATCCGGCCCTTGGCCCGTGTTTACCTGGACTTATGCAGATCCTGGACATTTTAGCGTTCCTTTAGTCTTAAAATGCGGCCGTAGCGAGGCTCTTGACGATCATTGCTTCGAGGGCCACAAAGTTGACTTTTGAGGCCAGCGGTTGATGAGGTACCGCCGCTATTGACTCCGGACCCTAAAATCCTTAAGATTTTACGATGGCCCAGGCCTTGGAACTTGATGAACTGTTTGCTGAAAGGACCGTCTCGATAACCTCATCGAATTAGGAGATATTTACTCAAAGTGATACAATGGAGCCTATTCGTTGCCGGAGAAATTTCTTGCTCCAAAATATGAAAGCCTTCGCTGTAGTAGGTCATCGGCCTCAAATACTCTTCAACAATTCCTTATTAAACTGGCAAAAAGAATTGAGTTTGGGGTGTTCGTTAGCGGTAATTTTCAGTTAAGAACGTTGGTATTTTTTCCAGATGTAAATTTCCGTATTTAGGATTCGTATTAATTTACTTGTAGCCCATGGGACGAAATTGCATGATTTAAATTGAGTAATATTGTATGAGATGCGGAGTTCAGTGCTGCAATTACTTGTATTTGTTTATCTTTCATCTTCGCTTGATTTAAGCGCTCCTTTACGTTATTGTCAGACTTGCCTTCTCTTATTGGATGTAAATTTATTTTTTCTTGTAATATAACGGTAAGCTAGAACCCGAACCCACTCAAACAAATTTAATATTTCTTCATTTATCAATCCTTGTAAAACAATGCTAGCTTAATAAAGTGTAAGCGTAGCTCTACATAACTTATCTGTTGTAAAAATTATCATTCTAATATACATGGCATAACAACAAAATTAATACATTTATATAGTAATTAAATTAGATATATGGCATATATATATATTTATATATTGAGGACCGATTACGGGGTCATTCGCACATTACAGACAACGTAGATAATAGGGTTGTACCGATCCATTTTTTTTGCCGATGTCGATACCGATGCCAATTCGTATGTACCCCTTAATTGCCGATTTCCAATTAGTTGCCGATGCCGAAAATAAGTTCCCGAAAATTTTTAAGTATTTTCAATTGTATTGGAGTAACATCGATGCGCTGATTCCAAATATCACATTGGTTTCCCTCAATCAGGTCAACTTTCTCAGCTATCACTACATGTTTTTACGTTTTCCTGTAGGCACATCTACAAGTATTTTCGCTCTACGTAATAGCTATCGTAGTGCACGTGATGTTGAGGTCATATACGTAACTTTATGGCTCATAACAGGTCAATGTTTCTTTTTAGCTCAATGATACAGTTTTGAGGAGATCTTTCAAGAATGCACCCGTTGTATTTTATTAAATCTGAAGCGAATGTAAAGTTTATGACAGGAATCCAGTTGTAAACTTCCAAAAGCATGCTTAATATGTTTACCGTAAACTACTAACGTACAAAAAGTTATAAATTTTCATAATATCGGGTGTTCATATTTGGCCTATAGCACTAAATCCTGATCTGATACAGAGAAGCTGGTGTAATTTCGCATTCAGAGCATCAGACTTGATCCATAGCAGATGAAAACTGAAACATGTTTGGACTGTTGACCAGCGTAACAACTCAGTTTGACCAAAGAATCGGCATCGGCAAAATTATGCCCGTACCGATACCATGGAGTTCCAATCCCCCCTCCCCCCGCCAAAAAAAAAAAAAAAAAAAAAAAAAAAAAAAAACGATTCCCACCGACAGCGGTATCCTCCAAAGTGCTGGTTCTTGTCGATGCCGATTAATCCGCTCATCCCTGATATACATGCTGCACAGTTGTTGCATTTCTCACAACGGTATTCAATCTGTGTACGTATGTATTTTTTGTAGTTTCACCAATGTGGTACATGTCACATGACAATACTATTGCTGACTTTGAGGTAATATGTAATTAACACATTGTTAATATATTCTATAATATAAAGTAGGGTCCACTGAATGCACAACATTATGCTAATGATTTCCAGCTTCTAATAGACTTCTGTTTGAAGTTCGACGAAAGCGAGTTACAGTCGAGGGGATAGTAGTAGCTCCGAAATAGTTGGCGTTTGATCTCTTCTGAGCAGTGTCCAGATTTCTTGATTAGCATGTTGTTTACTGCGTGGAGCTTTCGTGTTTCTTACTCTATACCCTGGTAAGTGCAGCTGGAAACACTGATGAGATTGATACCATTGAGACGAGTGACTTCATTGGTGGGCAGCTTACTTTCCTAGGTTTAATGTACTGTGCAAGCTGACAGTTTTAACAGTAATATACTCTATTAACAGTCTCTAGCTTCATTTTTGAAAATTGAGAGCAGTTTTTGCTGCCCATAGTATATATATTAATAAGTAAATAAACAAACAAACAGATCAATGCACAGATAAACAGACAGATAAATATATAAGATTCATTCTTATAGTACTCGATATTTTATGTATGATAAAGGTTGTGTTTTATATTACATGATGTTTGCTATTTGCACATTTATTTTTGCAAATAGATTATAGAACTGTGGGAGCATTGATGCGTGCTGAAAGGCAGGAATTCATACGAATCTGCATTTTTAATTTATCCAAAAATTCTATTATCTGCTTGCGGTGCGGTAGATACTTCTATATCTATAGGCACCAACATCTGTTTAGCAATATACTTTGTTCAGCTTTCAATTTTTGTACTCCTGGTGGCTGAGATTGTTCTCATTTTCATTTATCATGATAAAATGACTTGGGGGCACCAATGCAAGTTTGCCGTTCCCTCATCGTTCGCTGATGACACACGGATATTAGCTGCGGTACAATCAACGGCGGACGTACGGAATGTGCAACTCGACCTAACCAACATCTTTCACTGGACATCGGTTAACAACATGACTTTCAACGAATCAAAATTTGAACTTTTACGATACGGAAAAGACTTCTCCCTTACTGAATCCACGTCCTACACGACGAGAGATGGGAGCGAAATCGAGAGAAAGTAAATTTTAAGGGATCTTGGGGTGAGAATACAAGACAATGCCACTTTTGAAGATCATGTGGCTCGAGTTGTTACCGTAGGCAAGAAGTGGAGCCGATGGGTGCTTCGAACTTTCTCTTCATGAGAGGCAGACACAATGCTCACCTTATGGAAACAACTGATACTGCCAAGGATTGAATACTGTTCACCTCTTTGGATGCCAACACAAACGGAAAGACTTAGAGCGCCTCGAGGCGATCCAGAGATCGTTCACTGCCAAAATCCGAGGCATGAAAGATTTAAACTATGACGAAAGACTGGCTCAACTTCAAATGTACTCAATTCAAAGGAGATTCGAGCGCTTTACGATCATATATATTTGGAAAATTCTAGAAGGAATTACTGTCAATGTCAATGGGCGAATTTAGGCCAGACATTCAAACCGTATTGGTCACACTTGTGAGGTGTGCATTCCGATCAAAACTGGTGGGGATGCGATAGCCACAAAGTATTCTAATAGTTTCGTAGTCCGAGGGGCGAGATTATTCAACAAAATACCTTGTCACATTCGAAATGTCACCGGTACAGAGACTGCGAAATTTAACCACTTACTGGACGCATGCTTACTGAAAGTGCCTGATAAACCTGCTGTAAGCGGCTACGTCAACTGTGGGGATAACTCGCTGTTAGCCACCCCGCTGGTCACGGACTGCAGCATCATCTCTGCACAAGATGGGTGGCGTGCGTAACGTCGCCTGGACCTCGTCCGAAGTATCATCAAAGGTATCAAAGGTAATATGAATTAATTTGCTACTTTATCATGCTGCTATTAGATAATAATCCGTCTTGCTGAGGAAGTGTTCTTAATAATATACATCTTTCTATAGTTTTATCTTAAACCGAAATGTATCAACTTTATCAGTGATTAAAATAAATTCTTCCAGTTTTTTTGACTAGTTGCATGATACGCCGACGTAAACGGTATTTATTTACAGGTAACCCAGTCACCTCGTAGGTACGTCTTGAACCCGATTACAAATGTAACACTGTAAAATATTTTTAGCGGTTTTTCCATCAAAGGATTTTAGTCGATCGGACACAGCTCCATGCGCGGTATTGTCATTTCCGTCGTACCACTAACCCATTTATTGCCAGGCAGTCGTGAGGAACAGAACTTTTAGAGCAGAGACACACTATCAGGCATGTATCTTTTCATGTCACGAAGAGGCACCTTTTTTTTCAAATAGTGTTTAAGTTTTGTGCCGCTTGGTGTGAAACAGAAGTGCTATTTATGAAAGATTTCGTTATAGTTACAGACTTGATTGTGGAAACTTAGATACTTCTAAAGATTTGAATAGTGTAGCATCTTTGTAACGCTTCAAGTCTTTGCACGAGTACGTTTATACGATTCCGGATTTAATTATAGAGTTTCATACCTTTTGCGATTCAACAAGTAGCTATAGCATCAACGCCTCGAGTTTGTAAGATTTCGTGTATACGGTTCTAGACCTACTGTAGCGGGCAAAATAAGAGAACGATTTTCATTAAAAAAAAATAGTTACCATGTGGAGTAGGTTAATGAATCTTTTGATGGGGCCTTAAGCAATGTATTTAATATATTTCTACAGAATATCAGGACAAGCATAACTATATTTAATACATTAGAGCAATCTAACAAACAATAACAAAAATTGAACAGTGCAAAATAAGAGAACGATCGTCTCTAAAACATTCTCACATTTATCTCAGTCATCTGGCAACCTTCAATTTCGTGTACATGACTTTTAGAACTGCCACTCCTACGATTACACCATTCTAGAAACATGGCACCTCACGTGAAAATTACTCCTGAGCTGCGGGAACAAATTGTTAAGGTTAGGTCCTCAGGAATGACTCTTTCGGCCTTATCAAGAGAGGTAAACCGATCCAAGAGCGTTGTTTCTCGTGCTTTGAAGCTCTATGATGAAAAGAAACAGCTGGAATCACCGGCATCTGCAGGCCGCCCACGAAAAACCACCGTACGAGTTGATAGGAATATGAAACGTTATGCCTAGAAGATCCTTTCGAAACCGCAGCGGGAATTTCCAGAAAGCTGAAGGTCAATAACAACATAGAACTGTCTCGCTATACAGTTTCTCGTCGCCTCAGTGCATGTGGGTTAAAGGCACGCAGTCCTGCCTCTAAACCACTTATCAGTAAGAAGAATAAGAAATCAAGACTTGAGTATGCGGAAAGGCACATGCATCGTTTGGAGAGATTAAGATTGGGAAAGAGTGCATTTCAGCGATGAAAGTAAATTTAATTTGGTTGGATCTGATGGCAGACGGTACATTAGACGTGCAATAGGTGACCTGCTGAACCCGAAATGTGTCGAAACATCTGTAAAGCATGGGGAGGTAGCGTAATGGTGTGGGGCATATTTTCATCCGAAGGAGTTGGACCGTTGGTGGACATTAAACAAACTGTCAATGCTAATGTGTATCTCAATCTTGTACAGCAATATGTTATCCCATCTCTACGATCATCACCAAACCAGCCAGCAATTTTTATGCAGGACAATGCCCCGTGCCATACTGCAAAGAAAATGAAAGAATATTTTGCGGAAGGGCATATCGAAGTCATGAAGTGGCTTGCCCAAAGCCTGGACCTTAATCCTATTGAAATTTATGGAAAATTATAGGTGACAATGTAAGAGAACGACAACCCTAATTTGCAACGTTTCTGTCGGTCCTAAATCTGGAACGGTTCGTCCGGTCCCCAATTTGCAACGTTTCCTCCGGTCCCTAATTTGCAACGTTTCCTCCAATCCCTAATCTGTGGACTAAAATTGAAGCGGAATGGACAAAAAATAACTCCAGAGTTTTGCAAGAAACTTGTGATGTCGTGTAATCGTCGCTGTGCTAAAGTTATTGTAAATAAAGGTTTTAGTACTCCATACTAATTGTTCTAAACCTAAAATTGACCATTGTTCCATGTTATTTGTTTGTAAAATTATATTTAGAGAAGATCGTTCTCTTATTTTGCACTGTTCAATTTTTGTTATTGTTTGTTAGATTGCTCTAATGTATTAAATATAGTTATGTTTGTCCTGATATTTTGTGGAAATATGTTAACTACATGCCTTGAGGCCTCATCAAAAGATTCGTTAACCTACTCTACATGGTTAAACTTTATTTTCGAAAAATGAAAGTCGTTCTCTTATTTTGCCCGCCACAGTAGTTATAGCGATTGAATTCTTCATATTTCTACACCCGAATTCTCTATCACACATAAATTCAACACTTCTAATTTTATAAGATTTTAGCATCTACTGTTTCGAACGTTTATTGGATTTCAATATAGGTTTTATTGTTCTTACAGAAACTCTCGCATTGTGTGAATTCAGAGTTTTACTAGCAACCTACACAAGAGTGTCTGACTCAAAAGAGTCCTGCAAAGGTTCTTTTACAAACACCAAAGTGTTTCTGTTGGATATATGGATTTGTGTCTCCGCCATGCTTTCGTCTTGATCTGCCTATGATATTTTTTTTTTGCTATTAGCTACAGGGTATATTCGAGCCATTTGATTTGTTATTATGTATTGTACCAAACTGTGATGTAGCATATCTCTCCTAGTTGTGTTTCGTATTTATGTGTAGCTCCAAATTACGTTTTGCGTTTCCTCATAACGTATCGCGCTGTATTACTTTGCATGTTGTCCCAGAGGCTGAACAATAATTACGAGATATTATCTCACATTCCCATTCCAATACACCAGATCCGCAACATATTCTCTATTCCCTTGTACCTCACCCAATCCGTGACATTTTTTCCCGTTCATTGTACCACACCAAGTTGTCTCTGCTCCTTTGTGGGTACGTGCCATACCAAATACGGCACATGTTCACCTGTTCCATCTACTTGTCCACGTTTATTCCGGTCCTATGTACAGCACTAAATCTGTAACGTTTCCTCCGGTTTCCAATTTGCAACGTTTCCTCCGGTCTCTAATTTGCAACGTTTCCTCCGGTCCCTAATTTGCAACGTTTCTGTCGGTCCTAAATCTGGAACGGTTCGTCCGGTCCCCAATTTGCAACGTTTCCTCCGGTCCCTAATTTGCAACGTTTCCTCCAATCCCTCATTTGCAACGTTTTCTCCAATCCCAAATATGCAACGTTTCCTCCGGTTCCATACGCCGCCCCAAATATGAAGCATTTCAGTCTCCAATCCAAGACATTTGCTCTGGTCCCATACACCGCACCAGGGGCCCTACCATCTCCCGTCCCCTCGCGTCCTCTCGCTGCAATACAACTCCTGACCTCCGTCTCTGGAGGCCACTCTCCAGCGACACTTTCTCCCATTTTTTCTCGCGATCTTCACTTGAGGAGATTTGCTGCTTTGTCTGCACTGAAATTAATCTGAAGCGCCGACGAAATTCTAATCTAAGAAGAGCCTTCGTGTGTGCTTTGTGGAAGCTTTCCTTTGCTGATAAATAAAAGGATCTTAAGAGTAGCAAAGAGGCCTTTGCTTCAGTGGATTTGCTCTGCTGATAAAAATAAAAGGATCGTGAGGGTCGCAAGGAAGATTTTACGTCAGCAGTTTTGCTCTGCTGATAAATAAACGGATCTTCAGAGTATGGAAAATGATTTACTTCAGTGGATTTCCTCGACCGATAAATAAAAGGACTGTGAGAGTACCAAATATGTTTTAACTTCACAGTGGATTTACTATGCTGATAAGTATCACGTTGTAACTCAAGTTCTGACCGCTTTTTGAGGGGTCGCCTCCGGTGCCATTATACCGGTTACAATGGATAGTTTAAAACGAACACGCATTTATCAGTCTCGTGCCTTATTCAAGGGCGTCGAAGTACCTTGATCCTCTACACTTTATAGACTGATTCAGCTGTTAATTAATGTTCATGTTTCCTTGTCTTTGCGAGCGCTTGAAAGCGCTAGCGAAAGTGCCAGTCGTCAACAGGAGTCAATGATGAAATAGGGATTTATGGCATGCTGGTACAAAAATGATCTTTTCAAAATTTGGTAAAGAAATTGAATTTCTAGAAATTTTATTCAGAGCGTGGCTATTTTATAGTGTCAAAAGACTGCTAAAACTTTATTTGTATATTTACACGCAGCATTAAATTCATCTCACCATCACATATATAACGTAGCTAAAATTTAAATGCTAATGCACTAAAACTTGGGATTATAGGGCCACCAAAACGTCCGTTTCAACCTGTTAAAAGAATCTTAAGAGTATCAAAGAGCGTTACTTCAGTAGATTTACTCTATAAATGAGCAGCTCTTGAGGTGTCAAAGAGGCCATTACTTCAGCAGAACTGTTCTGTCGATGTGTTCCATGCCGATATGTGAAAATGTTTGTAAAGGATTTTCGCAGGCTAGAGACTTGGTTGATATTACTGTCATTGGTAACTTATGTTCAAACATTAAATGAGTCGATTATAAACATGAACATAATATATTAAATTAATAAATTAAGTAGTTCCCACATAACACAGAATCTTGGCTCTAGGCCAGGGGTTCCCAAACAGGGGTGCTCTGCACCCCCGGGGGGCACGATTTAACCTTTAAAGAGGGTGCGAAATCTAGTGGTATTCGAATATTAATTTTAATCGTTGCATAAAAAATTGGTACAAACTTAATTTGTAATCATCATATGGGTTAATTATTTTGTAGGGGTTGCGAGAACAGATTAAAGTTCTCCAGGGGTGCCAGGCAAAAAATAGTTTGGGAACCATTGGCCGAGGTCGTACCAACTTCGATAGTATCTCACCATTGGCCCACTGTTCGTTTTTGGAATGTCGAGCCAATGTTGTTTTTCAATCTAGGACTAGCGCTGTCGATGAATGTTCAGCCAACGAAGCAGTTGATTATCCAAGCTACTTAACTAAGGCTTATTGGTGCACTAGTTCTAATGCATTGATTGAGCATTGAGCATTATTCTTAGCATAAATTTGATGAGACAATCAACAGTGACTTAAACATACTTATACGACGTTAACGATATATAGAGAAACAGGCTTCTTTTTAAACTTTTCTGGGAATCATTCAAGATTAAAAATTATTGTATATGACTGAGACACGTTTTTATCAGAGTATCTGCATTTTTCCTTGATATATGAATGTTTATTCGTAGTTAACTCAACGCGTCGTCGTTTCTAAATAGGATAACGCTGAATGTTGGATCACCACTAGAAATTATCACTGACCAAACATTGCTTAGCAATATAATTCATTTCGGTGTATTTTCCTTCAAACGGAAATTGCCTAATTTCATGATACTTACCGTAAAATAATGCATAAATTAAACTGACAGCTTGGTTTGTGGGGCTGTTTTCGAAAATACTCCCCAAGAGTGACCCAGCGTTGGGTGTACACTGCTGGGCAGTGTATGAGCACCCATATCTTTGTGTATCGTGGTAAAACATTGGTCCAGGATCGGTTGACAAGGCTCCAACATTCACCCAACCATCCACCGTTGTGCCGACACTTCTAGCCGTGGTTAGGTTGCTAAGTGGATTATTACTTCCTTGTGAGCAAGGCTTTCGCTACTGACAGCATTGTCAGAGGCCAGCATTTTTTTTTTTCAAAAGCAGTACGTTGCATTTCTCTGTGAAAATGTGAGCATTTTCATAGGCTACGCAGCAGCTATGTTTTAATTTTGAAGTACTGTATATTTAGATGGCTATTATTACCAATAAGAAACATTATGACAAGTAAATAATTTGGCTCACGCAGGCGCGAAGCCAGCGAAAGATCTCTATAAAGTGACATTATCACCTCTAATGTATGTTAGAAATGAACAACATCCATTAAATCCCTAGCAATTATTTTTAGTCCCAAATGACATACGTAGATGGTGGTATAATGCATGTTATTAACGGGACCCTTGGAAATTCTACGGTTAAGTAATGTCATTACTTTCTAATGTGTACCAAGCCTAAGCCCCAGTACTAGAGCTTACCTTAATTTGCTCTACTGCAGCTTTCCTCCTAATGTTTCACATCAGGTCTAAACTAACGCCCGTCATTTCACCTTCATGAGCTGCGTCTAACCTAACGTAGTCTGCTCAACCCAGGAAGCAAAGAGTGTAGCGGTCAGCATTGCTTTTCAGTAGCTTGGCGCTACTCAGCCCTAGCATTAATAGGAAAATGATCAATAAAGACGGACCATCACAAATTCCTTGCTTTCAGTTTGACAGCGCGGGTACTCTAGTTATAATATAGATGACAAAATGAGTTGGATGTCGCAGCGTATTGTTCAGAAGCGTATTTGTAACAAAAGTATGGTCCATGAAGAATTGTCATTAGGTACAAATTCCTTGCTGTCATTTCTAGCAGTTCAGGCACTCTATACCTTTTTCACTTCAAATTAAAATAAGTCAAGTTCAAATTAAAATAAGTCAATTTCAAATTAAAATAAATCTATTTCATATTAAAATAAAATCAATTTGAAATTAAAATGAATAAAGTGCAATATAAAATAAATCAATTTCAAATTAAAATAAATTAAGTTCAAAGTAAAACATTAACACTATCTGTGGTTAACTAGGGTTTAGGAGGCTTACCGAGGGTTAACTAAGGTTAACGAGGACTTTCGAGGGTTAACGAGGGTTATCAAGGTTATCTTGAGTTAAGTTGGGTTAACTTGGTTTAACTTGGTTTATCTTGGATAATCTTGGGTTAACTTGGGTTTTCTTAAGTTATCTTGGTGTTACGAAAACATGGATTCACAAAGAAAAAAAGAAAATATGTACATATATAAATATAGAATTTGCACCACTACGCTAAACATAGGACAGTAATTAATGTCTCTAGAAAATATAATATCAAGTAAGGTGTTTCAACATTCAATGTTCGACGCGAAAAGCCGTTGAGGGCGATGGAGGCGTCTGCTCGGTATCACGAGATTGAGTGCCTTAGAAACAAGCGAGTGTGTTCATAATTCGGCTCGCGACTCAATAGTGTAAACAAACTGTAGGTTCGGTCCACAGCCAAAGTGTGGGAAAGGCGCTGGATAGTTTTTAGAATGTAGAGGGTAGAACGTAAGATATAGTTAGTCATGGTAGTGAGGTTATAGAGCGAGCACGCATTACGTGTTCTCTCGTCCCCTGCTGGGGGGCGAGGCGCCTCTTGCCTCTGCTATTTTGGGGAAATTCGCCTAAACTTTTCCCCCTCTAGCTCAAAAGTCCCAATGAGCTATAGGCACGGTACTA
>LQNS02000303.1:13934576-13959665 GCA_001587735.2 Parhyale hawaiensis
CTACATTCTACTAACATAATGGCAATAGCTCATAGAGGATCGGGGTGTAAGTCCCGGTGTCTTTTTGGGAATGGGCCTTTTGGTTCGTCTACTGCCGCCTATCTAATCTAATCTAATCGAATATTTTAGTCACGACAAATTAAGCAAATAATTCTGCATCTACTGAAATGCTAAGACGAGGATTATGCCTCGGGAGCTTAAGTAGCGCGAATGGCTCAACGAACATGTCCTTATTTATTTTTTGATAGATCGTGAGTTATTCGTATTCAGCAAACATGTTTCAGGTGCTGCGTCTTCCGAGTTACGGAGTAATAACATTACTGTATTGAGAGAGTATAGTTTAACACAACTACTAAGGCGAGTAGTAGAAACAAATACGGAAAAGGCTTTCATTTTTCGATTTAACCACATATTTTACTCAACCCGTAATAGGCCGGCCAGTTGTTTTCTTAGCAAGCAAACCAAGTTTTTAGTTGCGTCAGAGGACAATGTAAAAATATCACTGAAGTCGACTACGCTGAAAATATATATTTTTTGGCTACAACAGATTGAGGTTCCTAGCCTATTTGATGCTTTTATTTTAAATAGCAGTATTCATTATGGTAAGAAAAAAAGGTAAATTTGCATAGTTTATGTAAATTTGTACCGGCAGATACAACAATGATTGTAAGAAGTATTCATTCGCCCACAGCTCCAATTTCACCGTTCCTTTCGATATGCTTCTAATAAGACTGGCGTCAAATGTTGAATTAAATTTCGTTCCAGAGCTGTTGCCACCAGCTCTTGCAATTTCTCCAAATAAGAACACTCAACAACTCAAAGTCACTGTGTGCCTTGAAGAAGTTACCATACGGCCTACAAATTAATAACTAACTTAATTGCTGAAAAAAACACAGTGCTACAAAATCATGGTAGCTCTAGTATCTACACTCAGAATCATCGTCAGATTTGTATCATGCGGAGTAGTCCAGGCTCTGGGAGGGTGTCTGTGTACATGTCTCTTTTACTAAACAGTTGGGTAGAACTTTCGTACCTGGTACATTTTGATAGGCATGGGGGGGGGGGGGCTTAAAATGATCTATTGTGGACCGATTATTTTGAAACTTGCTGAGAACAAGTATTTTTGAGAAAGACATATATTTTGCTGCTACAACTTTTTTCATTTAGGCCTTAGTTTTTGAGATAATGGGAAATATATGTAAATATACATCTATTCTTTGGAAATTTCTAAAGAATTGATCTCTGTGAGTTTCCATGCTATGAAAAACAATGACACTTTTGGAATCTTTGAAACGTTTATAATAAAACTATAGAACCTGATTCTCTCTTTCTATTTCGATGCGAGCGCTAACTAAAATATAGGAAATAAACGAAGGATTCGGTTTTGAGCTGTGAAAAAATGATATTATGAGGGCATAGATCCAGAACTGTCATTGTATTCTTTTTGTAACATGAAAACTAATTGAGTTTTATTATTTTGAAATTTCTAAAAAATACATATATCTATTTACATGTATTTCCCATTATCTAATAAAATAAGGCCTAAATAAAAAAAGATGTATCAGCAAAATATGTTTCTATTTTAAAAATATATATTCTGAGCTAGTTTCAGAACAATCGGTCCACAATTGATAATTTTTTTACGTCCCTCCCCATGACCCCCTCGAAAATGTACCTGGTACGGAAGTTCTACCCAACTGTTTTATAATCTCCTCATCACATGAAATAGAAAAATGCATGGTAGAGCTGTCCAGGAGACTGGACTAGAGTAGTTCAGTTTTTCTATATACAAGATAGAACTATGTGTTTTCTGAAAAGAATTTGCACAGCTAAATGGGCTCTAGAAAACGGTATTCCAATTGACTTTCAGGCAAATTGGCCAGATTATTTTATAAAATTTCAATCTAAAGAAGCTGATAAATCTATTCCAGTGAGTAATTTTTCTTGCGTATAAGAGCTTATCATATTGTTTTTATTTTTTATATTATCCAATCATCAACACAGTTTAAACACAATGATTAACCTGAGAGCATTCTGAGAGTGCATCCTCCTTCAAGCAAGGCAAAGGGAACGAAAAATTAAAATTGTTCTGAAGCCATGATTTTCTTTGTGTCAACACGAAGATCTAATCATTCGTGCCTTGGGATAGCATCAACAATTTCTGTAATTTTCTTGAAGATCCGTTCATAAATATTTGATTTATGCTGCTAACAAACATTATGACAAATATAGGTTAAACACACAAACGGACCAACCAATCATCTCCAAAATTTGATCATTTATGTCCTTTAGCATTTCTATCAAGTCCTGTATATTTCACAAGGATCCATCCATCACTTTTTGAGCTATAGTGCTATCAAACATAAAATCAAACACAACAACAAACAAACAAACAAACGAACGAATAAACAGGACAACACAAAAATTTGGTCATTTACTCGCTGTAATATACGGTACTGTAATATACCTAGCAACTCGTGTAAATTTCATGAAAATTCATCCATAACTTTTGAGTTATGGCCATAAGAAAAAAATAAGTCGACAAACAAACAGTAGAAGATCGAATTTTCCCTAAAAGTTAATTCTGTGTAACTGTTAATATGCCTAGCAGTTCTTGTAAATTTTGTAAAGATCCGTTCAAAGCTTTTTAAGTAATACTGGTGACAGACAAATGTACAAACAGACGAAAAGATAGACAAACACGACTAAAACATAACATCTATGATGGAGGTAATTATTAGTCATGTCACACTTTAGTGATTTTTCAACGGAAAAACTGGCCAAATTACGTTTTTGGCTCAAACCTTAAGTGACATTGATGCAAATCAATGGTAGTTAAACGAGGGGCTTCTCTCAAGTCTCAGAATTATACGGGCAACGAGACTAAGCAGATGCCGCCATCGACAGCTAAGCTAAGCGCAGTCGAACAATTGAGACACTGCTGATTGACATATGTCATGCGGAATTTACCAGGACGCTCTAAACCAGTAATTACAGACTTGGCATGGGGCTGTATATGAAAAAAAAAAAACCACCAGTGTTGATGGGCTTTGGTCGTTCAAACTTCTAGGGGTTATCAACCCTGTCACCTTGCCAAGTTTGAAATAATTGCTAGTTGTGAGTAGCCTGGTAACCTCAGTCTGGCTCATTCCCACCTGCAGTCTGGCTCATTCCCACCTGCAGTTTCCCAATTACTCGAGTGAGCATCTAAGCTGTCAAAAGTGGTGTCTGATTGTCTGGGTTTTGATGTCCTGTTGATCTTGCACGAGGCAATTTGAACAATGTCACTTTCAACAATAATTCCAGCGTGCCATGGGTAATTAATCTCTACATTAGTGTTGTGTTGACGAGTAGGCACCATAAGGAACAAACACAATATGATAATCTCCTTTATAAAATAATACCGAGTGGAGTAGATCTGTAAGTCTAATTAGATGGTGACCTTATTACTGTGTGCTGCCTAGATAGACAATAAATAAGCATTTTACCTCGCACTGGGATTGATGAGAATTTCAAACATATCGTTTATTAATTCATAGCAAAGGGGCAAATAATGGGGACGTCATTACAGACTTGCGCTGCTTTACAGGCTGAAGAACGCGGGTAATTTCATTTCTCCGCAAGAATTGCTAAAGTTCTTCTAAGAAATGAAGCAAAGTTTTAGAAATGCTGGGACAAACTTCCCTGTGTACCGTGTTAAAAATTCTTGGAAAACTTACAGTGCTTATCTTTCAACAGCATTTTATTCATAATTTGTGTAACATTACAATACAAAGTTAAACATATCCGAGGTAGGAGTGTTTTTGGTGAAAAATGACGCTTAAAACAAATACTTTTCTTAAATAACAATACAAAGTGAAATATATCCAAGGTAGGAGTGCTTTTGGTGAAAAATGACGTTTAAAACAAATACTTTTCTTAAATAAAAGAAAATTGTTTTCCTCTAATGTCTCTAACTATTAACATGAAAGCGAACCAGAAATAGCAGTGCATAGATTATTTTATTATCCGCTTGGTAGTCATCAGTGAATAATGGCAAATGTTGCAGAAAGTTTGTCTGTCTTCGGCGGAAAATGCTACGAAATTCAAAATCGTTACACGCGTGGTAGTTGCGAAATGCAAACTAGGCAATCTAATTCCGTGCGTGGACGAGTGACATCTCCACTGATTTCGACGACAAAATATTGCCCGAACATTCACCTTGCTGCGACATGTCAGTGCACACGAAGCGACGAGAGCTGTTTGCTCCTGCAATGTTTTAGGGTAAAAGTTTTATGAACTGCGTGAAACAGAAATAGTAAATATTTATTATAATAATTTTATTCTTGTGTGTACGCTGGTTTTTATTCCTTGTACATAGAATTCAGTCACTGCATGTTTTGTACCATCTTGTAACAAATGAAGCATTTACATGTACGTGTTGTTCTTCTGGCAACTAGCCTATCGTTATAACCTTGTAAGACAATTTTTATTGTCCATTTAACAGCACAGTTAGAATGACAACCATTAAACGTAAAGTTAAGGAAAACGGAGTCGTTGCCTACCGTAGTAGCGAATATAATAGGGAAAACTGAACTTCGAGTTGCCTTGAATTGCCCTCACGAGACCAGAAAGATTGGCCTAGAGCCCTAGACCCATCCTAGAGCCCTAGACCCATCCTAGAGCCCTAGACCCATCCTGCTCGATTCGTTTTTCTAGCAATTTTTTCGCCGAGTCTGGTAGAGCATTTGTTGCCACTACCTGCGATTATTGCATTTCGTCTACACTGGTCTTTAAGGACTATATACACAGAAGCATACTAGTCGTAAGGAAAACTTTTACAAAATTGCTACAAGCACACAGAGAAGTAGTGGATTAAAGTAACCAACATACATTACTGTAGTTCACTACTGACGTAAAGCACATGCTGGTTACTTTAACATACCCGTCCTTTGTGTGTATGAATATCATCCTCCAATTGATCCGATAAGGACTGCCAATAAGAGGCAAAAGGCACAACATGGAGTAGAGATACGTTGGGATGAGAGACACTCCTTCTATAATAATATGTAGGTTTGTGCTTAAACATATACGGGTACGCAAGGGTTCGTGGATTTGTTATGTCAGAGGAAGGTACAAGATAACAGGGACAGTACAGTGCCCAGATTTCGTCCAAAAGATTCTAGTTAGTTGTTCATTTTCCAGGAAACTGCTGACCGAAAAGCTTTAGATCGTACAAACTGTAATGCTCGTGGGTAAAATGACTTTCAATTTTCTGACTGAAATTCAGACCTTTGTTGCATAAATCATAAGTAGCTCAAAGCCTTTGAGCTGCTCTTGTCTTACTCAGAGGCTCTTACGTGAAGTGGGGCCAAAAGTGAGCAATAAAAGACTTGAGGTAATTTTCTAAAGCCCTTGAACGGAGCTTTGCCTCCGTCGTCATCGTCTGCAATAGAGGTTACATGCTCTCAGAAATACTTAGGCTGAAAGTTTTATGATTTATAAAAGTGAAAATATAATGTACGATGTTTTTTCTTTTAAATTTGAACATTAGTTGGCGTACTAACCATAGTTTATACCAGCTTAGGAATTAGCAAGACAATACCCCGTGCCACGCTATTAGCTCAAGAAAACTTTTAAACATAAAATATTCATTGTTGATTGGAAGAGCCTGATACTTATAAGATATATTTGAGTTATTGAATTAAAGCGCATCCTCAAATATGATCAACTTATTCAAAGTAATTTTAATTTTAATAAACTCTACAGTATTTTGATCAATATTTAGGGGTATCAGGGTATTGCCTTAATTCCGCAAACTATGACTTTAAACGAAAAAAATCTTGAACAGGGTAAGAAAATTATTTTATGGACACTCAAGTTTATTGACGGACAAAAACATTTATGATACGAAACTGTAGTAAATAATGAAAGAAAACAATTTAACAGTTTACACAGGAGCTTCTGTTTTGTAAAACAAGTTGAATTCTTTTGTCCACAGCATCTGTCCATTTGTATTTTTTTTGACATGAATTGATTTTGCTTATAGTCTACTAAATCGTTTTCCGTAAGTCTTCTTTGGATGTGATTGCTTGACACCCTCGTTAAGAGCCCGCTTTAGAATTCCCCAATAATTGGGCGAAAATGGAGGCCGCACCATCATAGCTTCATCACTAAAACCCACCAATGACAAAACACTTGCGTTGTTTTTTGCATCGTGAGACAGAGCCTGGCCGGGCTGCAATATGAACCTTCTGCAATGGTATATGATCAAACCATGGGAAAAACGTTGATTCGAGAAGTCGACGGTAAACCGCAGAATAGTTTTTACTCTATCAAGCCCACGAAAAGGTTTCAATTATTTCATTTTCAACTATGCCCACCCAAATAATCATACCTATGCCTCTGTCTCCCTGTTGCTGAGTGAAACGCAAATGGCGATCTTACCCTTTTCCATCTTATCTTTTTCCCCATCTGTCGGGTCCATCAAGAGTTACTTCACTATCATCTGTCAATATGATATCATTCATGTTTGTTATCATGTGTGCTTGAGCCCACTACTACCGTAATTTTTTTTTTGCGTCGAGAAGTGTAGATTGGTTTATAGGTTTACACTGAGAAAAATTTTGATGCACGTAGGTGTTTACAGAGGAGCATCGTTTCAGTCAGAAAAACATGTTTCCGTAAAAAAGTGAACAAAAGCTTTGTAGTTCTGTTGCATGTGTGAAGCGAGACGCGGTTACATACTAACTATTGTTTTTCGAAGTTTCGTCTCTTCAGATGCATAAATTTTACCTGTTTTTTGATGCATCTTGGTGCATCATCGGCTTTGTCACAAAACCGAAACACATAAGTGCATCAATTCGTGCCAAGTGCATCATAAGACCCTGTATGCATCATCATTATGCACTTTATTTTTATGATGCACTTGCGTGTTTCGGTTTTGGGACAAAATGCATGTAATTTTGACGCATCTTGGTTCATCAAATTTCTCCCAGTGTAAGGTTCTTATTCTTGTCTCGCAGCAACCGTTTTTTTTGACACATTTGGCAGTTTAGCGGCAGCGAAAAATTTTCTCGATGTTTCCTGGTTTCGTGCTCAAGTGCCTCCTCACAGGAAGAAGGTCATGGGTAGTCAATATTATTAGCATTCCACAATGCGATCGAGTTTTGCTAGGCCTGCCAAAGAACGCTTCACAATGTCAAGCTATCACTTCGCAGAGAATTTTAGTAACCGTATCTTTCACAATGGTAGCTCTTTGAGCATCAGTAAGACTTTTGCGTTTACCCATTCTCACTAAATCAGTCAACACCTGCGCACCTGGAAATCACAATACGTGTATTATCTCATCCACGAATAAACCGACCACAACGAAAACTGGTAAAAATGTGGCTAGAAAAGCAGGACACTAACGCAAAAATTACATAAAAATTAAAAATGTTAATACTCATGGAACGCTAAATTAATTAGCGAAGCTAGTAGCGTGGCACGGGAAATATATAATTCTGGATGAGCCTGTTGCTTAGCGCCCAATGATCCCTCTGGTAATTGGCTATCATTATAATTTATCGGCACTGCCAACAATGAATGTTCGTGTTAGCTGATAAATCTGTCTCATAAGAGAGGGGCGGCCGGACTGTATGTTTTATAAGGTGTACAACAGTGAGAGATATTAGTTGTGTTCTTCTGTCCCTGCCCTCAAGGTCTTTGGGAGAATTACACGAGTTGCGGTTGATGAGCACGCCTTCACTTTGGGGACTGTTAGGAGCCGCACTCGTCAGTTCGGTGGGTGTTTCCTGCCCTGGTCAGTTTCGGTTGGAATTGATTGCCGGCATCGGATTTCGATGGTGCCGGCCTGTATGCGTTTAACTCTATAAAGGGAGACCCCTAGCGAAGAGTTATAACGAGAGAGGTGCGGTGCAATGTACCGCAGCCTAATGACTTGCTAATAAATTCATTATTTATTTGTATTTCGAATAGAAAATCAACAGGCATATTCTTTAGATATTCAGACATGAATTGAGATATAATTAGAGTAATCAATTCAATGGTAAACTAGCGCACTCTGAGAGCGCATACCTCCGCCAAGCGAGGCAACGGTAGCAAAAAATTCAAATTGGCTCTGAAACCGTAATTTTCTTTGTATTAACTCCAAAATCTGATCATTTGTGCCTTTTGATAGTAATAACAGCTTGTGCAATTTTCTTGAAGATCCGTTCATAACTTTTTGAGTTAGTATACTGCTGACAAACGTTAAGACAAACATGAGTCAAACATACAAACGAACACACCGATCTGCATCAAAATTTAATCACTTATGTCTTTTAACATTACTAATAACCCCTGTAAATTTAATAGAGATCCATTCATTAGTTTTTGATTTATTGTGCTAACAAGCATAAAATTAAAATAGTGACAAACGAACGAACCAACAGATAATTACGAAAATTTGGTCATCTACTCATTCTTATATACCTAAGAATTCATATTAATTTCATATAAATCCATCAATAACTATTTGAGTTATGGCATTCATTGAGAAAAATGATTCAAACAAACAGACAAACAAACGGATGGACATATCTTCACCCAAATTTAATCATCTGTTCCTAACATACCTAACAATCCCTGTAAATTTCGTCCAAATCGGTTCATAACTTTTGAGTTATCTTGGTAACAGACTGACAAAGAGACAAAGAGACTGACAGACAAAGAGACTGACAAACACGACGAAAACATAACCTCCGTGGCAGAGCTAATTATACTAAGACACCATAAAATGTATATTTCTAAGAGAACGCTAGAAAGTATACAATCATATACATTTCGTACGATAACAGTGGCAGTTTGCTCACCAATGCAGGCAGTGTGCATATGTCGCAGGAACTGTGGGGTGCCTGCTGTATTGCAGGGACTGTGCTGTCTACGTACGTAGAACAATCAATGTACTACGAGTGTACACAACAATGTTCACACAATAATACAGTATACAACGGACTGCGACTGCACTGATGTAGCCTCATTTATCTAAGGCGGTCATATTTATTATAAATAATGTGTATAAAGCTTCGTTGTCCATCAGTAATGATAACCCTGGGATGAAGTTACATGCAGATACACCGAATAAACACAAGTTAAAACGTACGGGTGCGGTGCACTGTAGCACAGGTCTTCCTTTATTGGGGCCATATAATATGGTATTTTCACTTAAGTATGGTATTTTTACTTAAACTTTTACAGAAAACATGAAAAATGTCATTTTATGAAAAGTCACAAGTTTCCAGCAACTCAACTGAAATCCGAAAGCAATTAAAATTTAAATTTCTACAGGGCGAGGTGCAATACACCACCTGTCTCCCTTTGTAGGGAGACCTGCTGGATTTTCCTGGCAGCGTTTCGGGCTTCCCAGTGTTGCATAATGCTTCATTTGCGTTGTTCGTGGTGGACTGAGTGAAGTTTTAATAATAATATGTAGAAAATTATGCTGGATACGTCGGATACAATGCCAGCTTACAATGTTTTTGCGAAAAAGCTAAGCGTTTCAATAAGAAAAAATTTAAAATGCGTCTGCAGCTTTTTCTGATTGGACAAAGAGTCTAGAGCGTCCGTCGTTTCTCTGGAAGAACCTGAGGCCCACACGGTTTACTGAGAAAATACTTCATTCTGTTTTGCGACGGAGATTTCTGCATTGTTTCTCTTATATCACGGAAGGTGTCTGTTGATAGACTTGTTAACGGGAAGTTTCTCTCGTTTCTGTCAAACCCCAGACCAGAAGTTCTGTATTAGTGTGTTTGTCCAATACTGCTTGAGCTTCGTATGCTCTTGACCGTAATAGAATACTATTTTCAATACAGATGAAGTGTTACTTTTATCGCATTATTTAGGCACCTCTCAAGTATATGAGTGTATATACATTTATTGAATAATAAAGGTTGATTTTTCTAACAAGCAACTCTTGTTGTAAAAGTCTTTGCAAATATTAAATGAACTATTTTAGTAAACAAAAACGTAGAAACAGGATTTTCCCAAACCATTCACCCTCGAAACAGATACCCACATAACGATTAGCATAAAAACAAACAAAACCATTTATTTCTCAAATGGATGATGTGTTCAACACACTAAGGGCACAGCGCTCTACGTTTTTAATTCTTAATACTAACATGACAAGTGATAATTAGTATTTAGTCTCTAGAGTTTCACTGGTGCCTTGCCTCCATCACGAGACCTCGACCCTCCCTGTTGGCGACAGTCTGGGATTGTTGTCAAAACAGTACCTCCTCAGTGACTCGCGGGTGCACCATCCTGCTCATGCTGAAGTCAGAGCCGTTTCCGGCCCTTTTCGTATACAACATACTCCCCTCCTTACAGAAGGGATTTGCCTCCCAAGCAGTATCGTACTGCCTTGAGGTCACTACATACCTCAGTAGTTGCAGTAGCTGTAGATGCGCGTCCCCCCCCTCCCCAGTTGGGTTTTGGGCTGTCAATGCCCTCCTTTGCGTGCGGATGAGTCTGTTCTCTCCAGACCTTTCAGCTCTACCTTCTCTCAGTTGCGGTCCGGCCATTGTTCGGTCTTAGCCGACTGTAAGTTTTGATTGGGATAGATTCATAGTCCTTTCTGTCAGCTCTGCGGACTGGATGAGCGGACTGTCAGTTACATAATCTCATTTTCCAGTTATCCTACTGATCTTTCAGTGAGTAGTCTTTGGTTCGACCCACTTGTGACCGTGTGTTTTCTTGCCTCTGTTCGACTTTCTCCCCCGCTGCCTAGAATCCCCCCAGATTTTCCTCCTCAAACTGATGCTGGGATGCCCTAACGATGGTAACGAACATCAAGAACAACAATGCCAAAATGCTATTCAGCAGCTGTTGATAGTGACATCATTTTCCGGTAAGAGAGACGCCCGGTCAACAGATTTGACGCGAAGAAAGTGCAATTAGAATATCAAATACAGTTTGCATAACACATTAAACTAGGGTAAATGTTATGGATTTGTAAACGATACGTTTGCAAGATATTCGAAGCAGAAAAAAATGGAAATTGAAATTTAGAAGATGGAGACTAGCTAATTTTTTTCCAAGAGTGAGAAAGAAACAGACAAAGAAAATGCTCTTGTTCTGTGATCTGGCTACTGTGCTCNTACTATAAGGGAGCAGGACCGTACTTTTTCTGGTTAGAATATGGACATTTGTAGCTTTACATTAGTGGACAGGCAATGTTCACCCCTTATTAAAGACATATTACAAGTAATATAAATTTGAACCGACATGTTGGTTTAACGGTTTGTTCTCTAATATGCTGAAAAATAGATAAATTTGGAATTAGACTAGGCGTTTTATATAGAATTACGTAGAGATGCGGTGTGCATTACTAATCAAACTTAGACTTGGACTGCGACTCCGCTGCATGAGATCGACAATCACTTTCATCTGTGTATCATAGTATGCTATAGATACTAAATTAGGTATCCACGTATGATTCACTAACAATACAACTACTACAAGTGTGGATCGTGAGAGAAATTTGCTAGATAAAAATTCCCGTCTTTAGATCAAAGAGTAACAAGAGCATTGATTGCTCGTTTAAGGCGCTACCTCTACTCTTCAGGTTTCAATGACGGGGGTTCGATTCGGGCCTAGAACTCAAATTTTTCCAAATGACCACATAAACAACGGGATCATATTCCGAGTCTGTAAATTCCACCGGAAAATTGTTTGCGCTTCTGTAACAGAGAGAATCCGTGTACTGACGGAACCTTTAAATACTTCCTGTTGCGATTAACAGACAGTTAAAAAGTGTCCTGCCAATGGACTGTCCAACACTTCCTGTCATTTCCCGTAAAAATTTTTTCCAGTGTGGATGAGCCCTTCCCTATTACCATTATGATATGTAAATAAAAGTATTCGTTCAATGTACTCTTAATTTCCTACGTTGGCTAGAATAACATAATGCAGCTAAGGTTGTACATTTCCTTTACAGCTTCAAATTCAGGACGGCAATTTCTGCATCATTCACACTAAACTGTTTGTTGTAGTGTATGCTCCTTGTTAAGATAGATTTCTGTCCTAGTCGAAGTCAGTGGTAAAGGGAGTTACTGTTAAAATGCAGATTGATGAAATGGGTGCAAATGCATCATTCACTGTTGTAGTTTATCCGTGAATTAATATGTTTTATAGCAATTGTCTAATCTAAATATGTAATGAACCTCTTAGGATCGACAATGGTGAAATACTCAAGACAGCGACTTACAGCTGCAACTATTTAATAATGTTTAGAGTTTATTCTGGAACTTCCATGTGCGTAACTGACTACTATTCCAGGGGAGTTTAGCGAAGAGAAGCATTTCGAGACCGTTGGTATTTTCAACGATTTCTTGCTTCGGCTCGGAGAGTTCCTGTTGGCAACACTGCTCTGTTCAGGGCGGATGCAAAGCACACCTCCCTCTCATTGATACGGTCGTTAATGTGTACTCTAATAGTGAGTAGATCTATTAGTACCTACTACCACTGTGCATGAGCACCACTCATCCTAACTTTTGGACATACCTACCTCGGCCGAGGAGGTTATGATTTTGCCGGAATTTGTCTGTTACCAAGACAATTTAAAACGTTATGAACGAATCGTCATGAAATTTACATCGATTGTTAGGCACTGTATGTTAGAGGAGACAGATGATTAACTTTTGGTGAAGATTCGTTCAACCGTTTGTTTGTCTACGTTTTTTTTGGCAACATAACTCAGTTATTAACCAATTTTCATGAAATCTAATACTAAAAATGACCGTCGTGTGTTGATATATTCCGTCGTATCTTAATTTATATATTTATAATACGTTTCGTGTCACGCTCTTAACGAAGTACAGTAGATAGGAAGGAATTAGCTCTGGCGTTCTTGGTTCCAGTGTATTTATCTGGTCATTATTATCCACTAGAGGGCCCGCGCTGTCATAAAATGACAGCGAAGAATTTTGATGACCTTCTTCATTGATCATACATTCGTTATTACAGCTGCTAACCTAAGCACTCTGAGAAGAGCGTTTACGGCTTCACAGCCGCTCAGAATCGAAACTTTTTTCTCTGAAATGGAGAAAATACATGGCTTATTGCCGCCCGATTATCAAAGCTCAAAGCAATAGCTTAGATTCGGTATTGTGGATACGGTAGGCTAGTCTATACAGGTCCAATGGGTTTTGCTTAGCGAAAGCTGTTTCATTGAACACTGAATTAAATTATTGAGAATAGCTGAAGCGACGAAATCATCTGTGGGAAAAAACTACGAATCAAGATACATGAGGGTGCCAATGGAAGCTTCAGATATCTTCAGTGCTGCGATTTCTACTTCGGCAATGCAAGAAGTGCATTCAGACATAAGGTCGCCCGATACTTTGCCATAGATTCGATGTATGGAGAAGCTAATACTCGTACAAATCAGACTAACCCTGCGATGTCTTCATTGTTGAAGTTTCAACTGTCCCTGATTAAAATACATTTGCCATCTTCTGCAACCCGGCCTTTTTTCTACCTACCGAACAGTGTTCAATGGAACTTGAGAGGACGATCAGAGCCTCCAACCTGGGCCAATTTTCGCCTATCTAGTTTGTTGAAGCGTGCTAGAAAAGGGATAAACCATAAATAACCACACAGATAAATACAAGTCGGTCTTTATTATATTGTAGACTAGAGGGCCCAGCCGCCAAAAATGAACGCAAAAAATTTGTGATTGAGCTTTTTATTGTTCCGGTTCCCAGTATAGGTTTTGTTGTATTGCAGGTCTCATCCCTTCATGCCTGATCTTCCATTAGCGAAACGTAAGCTGTACAACCATGAGTTCTGCGATAGGAAAATATCCCCCTGCAAGGTAAGGAGTGAATATCAGCTTGGAATTGATTAAGCATTAAGCTGCACTAAGAAAAATATAGTTCAGTCAAAAGAATTCTCTGGAAATGCACAGGGCTCACCGTATTGTGGATACCAACTGATTGTTGAACCTCCAGCGTCGAACTTTGGCTGCGATGTAAATCTATACTATAATAAGAGAGCCGTCTGTCCGTCCGTACGTCCGTCCGTCTGTCTGAAGCCTTATTTACTCCTATTTAATTCTGAAGAAACAAAATTCAAGGCGCCCAACTTTTCTTTTTATCAAACCGTATCCAGGATACGAACCCGGGAATTCCCGGGTTATTAGTGAAGGCCTGGTCAGGGGCCTTTGTGAACTGGGTTGCTTTTGTGCAATTGGTGGACAATGTGGACTTGTGGAATTTGTGAATTTTGAAGTTTTGTGAACTTTTTCGATGGGATGGTAAGTTGTTTTCAAATACATATTTTCATGACAAGAGAGTTGCGTTTAGTGCACTAGTTCAATATTAAAAAGCATTTGCTCAGGGCGAAGATTCAACTACGACGGTAACATTATAGCAATGAAAGCGGGGATCCAGAGGCTGGGGATCCAGAGCCTGGGATCCAGAGGCCGGAGATCCAGAGGCCGGAGATCCAGAGCATATTTGTCACCGGTACCCCAAGCGCTGAAATTGTATAGTGTCTCAAATTCTTTTTCAGTACATCAATTTTTTCCTATTAAACTCTTAACTGCGTGACGGAGAGACGGACCAACACTGGAGCAATGGAGGGAGCAAGCAAGCGACCAACAAGTGTGTTTTATTATTTAGTGGATTTGCTGTCACGCTTCAAGAAAACAGGTGAAAATTAGGCCAGGTTGGAAACTGTGTTCATCCTGTCAAGTTTCATTGAAAACCAATAATTGGTCAAAAAATAGACCAAGTTGCAGTTGATGGCAAACGTATCTTAATCAGCGACAGTTGAAATTCAAACAATGAAGATACTTAAAGCGTCTCTTGGCGCTGCCATGGCGTCTAATTTGTAGAAGTATTACCTTCTCTTTGCATCAAATCTATGGCAAAGTATAGGGCGACCTTATATTTGAATGCACTTCTTGCATTGTCGAAGTTGAAATTGAAGCACTGAAGATATCTGAAGCTTATATCAGCACTCTTATGGATCGTGATTCTTAGTTTCTTCCCACAGATCATTTCGTTACAACCGTTATTCTTCCAACTTTAATGTAATCGTCGACGAAACAGCTTTCACTAAGCAAAAGCCATTGGACGTTTATGATATCCTGTCGTATCCTTGCTACCAAAGTAAAAATATTATTTTTAATGTTGCTGAACTTGGAGTAAATATTTTTATACTAGTGTGCCCGCGCTGTCATAGAATGACAGCGAATAATTTGTGCTGAACCTTCTTCATTAACCATGCTTTCCTTCATACAACTGCCAACTTTAAAGATCATCTAGATGAGGGTTCACGGTATCCTAATTACCCTAATTACTGAGCATCAGTACTCTTATTTTCTGACAAGAAAATAATTCATTACTTTTGCAGCCAGTTCATCAACACTGATAAGAATTCATTCGATTTGGTATCATAGATACCCTAGTGTGTCATATTTGTCCGATAGTCTTTTGGTTATTGAAAGATGCTTCGTCGACAATTGCATCAAAGTTGGAAGAATAGCTGAAGCAACAAAATCATCTGTGGGAAGAGAATACGAATCAAGATGCATGAGAGTGCCAATGGAAGCATCAGATACCTTCAATGCTGAGATTTCAATTTCAGCAATGCAAGAAGTGCATTTGGACTTGAGGACGCCCGATACTTTGCCATAGATTCGATGTATAGAAAAGTAATAGTCGCACGAATCAGACTAAGCCTGCGATATCATTTTTGAGTTTTAACTGTCCTTAATTAGGATACGTTTGCCATCTTCTGCGACCCGGCCTATTTTCTACCTATCAGTTTTCAATGGAGCTTGAGAGGACGACCAGAGGCTCCAACCTGGCCTAATTTCCGCCTATCTGTTTTGTTAAAGCGTGACAGAAAATGGATAAACCGATAAACAAACAGATAAATGCACATCGGTCTTTATTATATTGTAGATTTCTATATTTGCTAAACGACCTGCAAAAAACAATAATATTTCTCGATGTCAGAGAAAGAGAGAAAAAAGTTTGATGCTCAGTTGTTGTGAAGCCGTAAACGCTCATTTCTATGTGCTTTTAAGTTGGTAATTGTATTGAGGAAAATATATGATCAATGAAGAAGGGTCGTCAGAAATTCTTCGCTGTCAGTCTTGACAGCGCGGGCACTCTAGTTTGCAAGAAATATTTTGAATCGTACGACGAGCAAGTGATCTGTTACTCCGTTGTCTGTAAGTCTGTTTTACAGTTTGTCAGCAACATAACCCAAAAAGTTGAGACCGGATTTTTATAAAATTTTCAGAAACTGTTAGGATGGCTAAGAGGCACAAATGATCAAACTTTGGTGGTGATTTGTTTATCCGGTTGTGTGTTTGTCTCTGGGTTCCTGTTCGCCGGAACACTACTAAGATATTATTGATGTATCTTGTACTGCTAACAATGTTACAAGGAACAAGTGAACCAATTAGTGATGACATAAAAAATTTTGATCTAGGAAAAATTTGCATTTTTCATTAACATTGCGTTTTTTGGCGGAGGTATCCGCTGCCAGAGTGCTTCTCTATAGTTGTCATATGCATAGAGGGATGTACTTCACTTCACAAAAGAAAAAATTGTGCATTCATATCTAATACTCTGCACGCTTCTTAGTAGCTGTTCCATACAGATTTAATTTATACGAAACGTTTCCTATTTGGCAACATTCCGTTGCATCTCTGACGTAAGTGCAGTATAACATATGGAAAATATCATGATTTTGTGGCCCATCGAAGGCTGTTCGCCTACTAACAACTCTATGCGGATCACCCCAGCGAATGCTGTCGTTAAAATAATCTTGTAAAAATAAGATTGGCTGACCCAACAACCACCTGGTCTAAGTACTATTTTTTGCCAGTTCCCACAGTGAAAGTGTCTCTAAGATATTTGACTAAAGGGCTATTGTCGCCTTCTATGATAGCGGTAAATTGATCCAAAATATCGCTACGGCAATAAGGGAATGAGGTGTTTTTGGGCATAGCCGTTTTGGCGCCGACCGATTTAGCTTGGGTGTACTTGGAAATAAACAGGTCTTTGGCACAATTCTTTCGCTTCGCACCACCTTTTTAGAAATATTTAAAGCAATAGAACTGCCTAGCCAAACCTAGTGTAAATTAACGACAGAAAACAAAATCCCTCACCGCACGATTTAATTTTTACTCTACTCGTGGGCAACCAGTAAGCGATTAACACTTTAAACCCGATCCAAAGTTATTGATTTAACAATCAAGATTTTCATTTTAGGCCAGTTAAGGTTAATAAAATTGGACTATCTCGTGTGTGTGTGCGCGTGTAGAACATGGTTTGCTATAAAGTGATGGCTTGATGTGTGTAAAAGAGTTCTGTGAATACAGTTAAAGTGGCACTTGTTCGTTTATTGCAGTAGCAGGAAGTGTTGCTCATAAGTGAGGTAATCTTTTGTAAGGTCAATTAAGAAATGCGCATAATAGCGCTTGGATCCATACACCAACAGTCATCAGCGACTATAAACCTTTTAAAGAAATTTTCGACAGAAGACGTTTGTCCGAACGACAGCTTGTGAATTTTTTCTATTAAGTATACATGTATTTTCAAATGACCACCTTCTCGTAAGTACGGCGATTTTTGAAAGATCCCTTTTACTACCAGTAGGCATTGAAGAGTTCTCTATGCTCCACCTCGCAATTTTGAATGACCAGGGATATGGCAGAAGTGAACTGATGGCGGTGCAGACTGTGGAGTCTAGGGCGTCATGTCGAAACACTTCGCGTAATGCAGAAGTTCAGGGCAATCAACTACCTAAGTCGTTTATTCGTAACAAGCGCCTTCATGTCGGTGAATGATGACCGGTTGCTATTGGCCTGATGGAATGAATGAACGTGTTCCGACTTGGTCTTAACTCTCAGCAGTGTTATGGCTGGTTTCCCCAACCTTGAGTGTTTGTACCCTTGGGGATGTAATATGGTATGCTGCGGTGCTGGATAACCTTATCAAAAGGTTTATGCTTATTCTTGGGTACAGTGGTTTTATTGCCAGCACTATTACATATATTTCACCTCAAATTCGTTCTTCATCATTGAACTATTACTTTGTTAAGGGTTATCAGAATGCAATTGACGCTTGCTAGAAGTGCCAGGCATAGAAATGACTGAGACTTAGTACGTTCAGTCGCGGTGTCCTTAAAACGTTTCTGGAAAGTTGATGCAATGTGAAAATCGGAAAGAGAACTGAAATAAATTGCAATTTGGAGGACACTCTCGTCAGCAGTAAAAAGTTAGTCTTGTTATCCGCTTTAATAAAGGGGCGATGAAATTCTCTCTTCTGGCTTCACCATAACAGTAAAAAGAAGTTACAATTTCTTGTTGACGGTGACCTCGAAGCAAGCCAAAAGAGCTTTCCAGTTTTCAAAGTCTTGTACCACAAGCAAAAGTTCTCTCATAACTGCCTTACCTCCCGAGCCCGAGGCCTGGGACGCACTTTTGGAAACGTCTTTGTAAATTTGGCTCATTCTTTTGTATGGTATCTCTGGACACCTTACGAGCTCTTTCTTTCGTGGCCAGAGTAGCGGACGGCCCTCCAAAGGCTAGTCTTCATGTCTGTTGGGGGCTGCACTCTGACGAAGACCGTAGCCATGTTATATTGCCACTCACTGATGGCAGATCCAATCTTTTCATTCGCATTTGAATAAAACCTGCGATCTGGAAGCGTTGTAATCTTCTCCGTTGATACATTCTACCCATTTTGACGTATGTTGATGCACTTAGATAAGTGAGCAATTACTCATTTGAGCGTCTCCATGAAGCGTTTGGTATCGAAGTCGCTTGAAGTTTATTTGTATCAGATTTTGCTGCGCCGTTGCTGTCTTTGTAGTGAGTGGTACTTGCGTTGCGTTTAAATAAATAAATAAAAAAAAAAAATTCCAGACCTTTGTTTTGACAGCGGATTACTAGTTAGATATTAACCAAAAATGAGGGCCTCCATGTCACCGTTACCACTATTTGGTATGACCCAACCTGTGCCATCTATAGCGGGCAGATGCCTGCTGTTATATCAGACAGCGTTTGACGCTATTGGTTCAGTAATGACGATACGAGAGAATTTTTCTGCCAACTTTTAGAATTCTTTCGTATAAAGATACTTTACTTAGCAAGCAGTGTTTTGAATCTGGGAGACAGAAGATTGGGATTAGGAGCGGACACACACAGCCGAGACTCACACATGTCCGCTATACAGCCGACTTTCGCTTCCCGAGAGTGGGCTGTAAACAATATAAATTTGATTTGACAGATACTCAGACAGACTTCTAAATACAGGATAAATTTTCCACACATAGGTAATATGCACGAGATCTAGCAAAATGCAAAACTGCCCCTATTCAAATTATCAACGCCCTGATTGTCTGAACCGTATTATAAGTATTGGTCTATGCCGTCTAACTGTTTCTACAGATTATCATGTTGGATTTGCTTCGGGTATCTTCAATGAACATTTGGACATCCATTGGTTAAAATAAACATGCACTCATTGCCGCAGTGTGTGCAGGAAAGAGTTTCCCATAGAAAGCCTTCAAACGAGCTACTTTGAGAGTAGAATCTGCGCTATTTAGCAAATGAGGAACGCTACTCTCAGTTCCAATGCGGCATTGGGAATTTTGTAATCCGCGATACTCTGCTGCAAATGTGGTAAATGTATTGGTTCTAATTTCATGATTAAACGTAGGCAAACATCATCCCACGAGATTTACTGGCTGTACCTGTATCCAGCATTTATTTTTCATTTTCAGGCAAGATCTTCCGGTGTTGCAGATCTTCCTCTAATGTTACAGCTCTATCAATATTTTTTTTCTGATAAAGGCTGACGCGTTAAGAAGCTGTTCGATACACATGCGTGGTCAACCCAATGTGAGTGGTAGACGAACAAGTTTATTTTTGAAACTGAGAAGTACGCGTAAAGAAGTTTCTAACCTTTCGTGATGGTTGTAGTGTTTGTGTAGCAATGTTAAACAGACTACTGCAATTCTCTGCTAAAATGAAGATGTGTATATTGTATGAAATGTGTTAATAAGTAAACAAGCAGCTATGTATATTGAACATCAGCATCTCGAAAAATAAATAATTGCTACAAAAAAGCCGCAGTAATTTATGCAATAGTAATAATTTTATTGTACACGAATTCCAATAGATTCACGCTTTACCGATAAATAAAAACACTGGCTAAAAGGTTCTAAGTACTGAACAGGAACGTTTGTACAAATTTATTTATTTCTATAACTTAAAATGCTTCATAACTAAAGGTGAAACGATGCATTCTGCCACCCGCCTTAGAACTGAAGGTATGAACGTCTAAAGGAATAAATTGTACTAGTGAACTCTGAAGCGCTAAGTCGATAAGCGAGGGAAGGAATAGACTCAAAGCTTTCTAGTCTTGGTAGGAACATAGAAAGAAGGAAGACGCAAAGGGAACTGAAAGCTGTAACTCGAGTTATTTGCCATGGGGTCATTTGGAAAGGCACCACCTTACGTTACGCGCAATAAGTAGTAAGTGTTACACTTAAAAGACGAGAGGACGATGCACTTGTCAAATAATATCCTAAATATTCTTACATATTAAAACTTACCGGATCATTGGGAATCTACGCATGACCGTGCACTATGGAGAGCTAGGAACGAATGACAGACTGTTGCTACAATCGAGTATAGTTTGCAGCGTTTAAACTACCCGTTTTAGTTTTATTTTGCAAAGAGACTAACAAATACGTATGGAGCTAGCATCTCTTATTTTAAAAAGTTAAACAACGACCTTCCTTCACATTAGACAAACTGTAACCCTGATTCCGTTAGTCCCACAGTGTCTAGACGAATTTCGCTCCTAACAAACTGCGGCTTGAAAAGTACAAACTAGCGATACCAGGCACGTTTTAGAGAGACGCGAGACTCCATGCAGCGCGGCTCGGTTTCTGCTATTCCATGTCGTCGTCTCCTTGCACTGATTACAGTTATTCTCTACACGAAAGTAATCAGGTTGATCTTGGGCGTAAGTGCTCATAGCGTGCTTGTTTTCCTCTCCAGTCTTAAGTTTACCCGACGACTATGGACAGTTCGCTATAGAATGAATTATATCGATAGCTATCGCTGCTTCTTCGGTATAAATGCTAGCTAGTGCAGCGCGGTAAGTTCACGGCATAAATCTTGCACGGGAACCGTTCCTGTTACCCTAGAAGCGTCCCAGCTTTTCACATTGTGATGTACCCTAGCCCGGTGTTTGAGCATGCCCATAGCAACTACCTATATTTCCATACTAATCCAGATTAGATTGAGATTAACTTATCTGGTTCATGTACATTCCAGAGCTACATGCAGACATACAATCAACAATTGTGATCAGACAATGCTGGCAGATACGTGCGAGGAACTGGAAAGATTTGACATTATCGTTTTAGACTTATTTCTGATAGTGGGTACTTCACTACCCAGCCTTAATATAGCATCAGGCTGAATGTTTTTTCCTGCCTTGGGGGTTGGGTTCCAGTACGTTTCCTACAGCAAGTGCCCATTAATTTCTATGTTTGTAATAAATATGATATAAGTTTATGCCCCTAGCATAATTTGTTTCGCCCGGACTTGAATTATAATTGAGTAGTTATGGCCGGTATCATGGTCTTCCTGCAAGCAGTGTGCCCCCACCGGTGAACGCCTGGGGTTCATGATGGTATGTCAAGTTACTTTCCTTAGCTTGATAGATTTACTTTAAAAAGTAACAAGAAGAAGGAGAAGAATTAAAAGAAAACATAACTCGATCATGAACAACACTTGAGTTTTAATTAGCAACCGATATGAGCATAACCTCAATTTCCATATTAATATATCAATCTATGGAAATAAAACGTTCGACCGTTACACTGGGGGCACACAGACATCTTATAGAATTTGTTTGCACAACAGAAAAAAAAGTTAGGTTACAAGTGCGGGCTTCCTCGGATAAACTAACTCATTGAAGAACGAGACCAAAAACTCTCACTGTTAGGCCAAATTCTTTTTTCCGCATAATGCACTAAGATAAACAGTACTAGATTGACGGTGCTTTGACTCTACTTGCGAGTCAAGCTAGCGCCGTTACTTCCCGTGAAAGTATTCTACATTATTATTATTCGTATTCTTGACTATTTACTAGCAACTGACACTACCAACTAAACACACTGTATAACATGCTGCTAACCCTAGAGTTCTATTAGATAACGTGTCGTATCTAGCTATCCAAACTAATTTTTCTGAGACAGACCTTCTGGTACGACGGAGATGCTGCGATAGAAGAGGGAGTACGACGGTCGAAATTAATACTACACGTCCCTCATCGTAACGCGTTCAGTCAAACTGATGGACGCGGCGCGTTGATTTGATGGAAGAAGCAGCAGCAGCAGCAGCAAATGCAGGAGACTGAACGGTGAAGCACGTCCGATTTTTCAACGTGCCGCGTCATTCAGGTTCAACAACAAAATCTATAAGTACTAAATTTATCCTCTATTATTATTATTATTATTAAATCACACCAGGCTGGCGACGTAGGAACGGAGAAACTCCATTAGGTTAACAAAAATATTGTTTTCAAATCATGAACAAGTCAACAAAGATTATTTTTTATCATTCACTTTAACTATCAGCATCATTATACTCCCTCAACACAAGAAAATCTAGTTTAGCTGAAAGTGTTTTAAGAACATAGAAGCCGTCTTGGATTTGGATCCCCGGCCGATAGCTCTCCATTGATTTCCCTTTTATCGGTTTAGCAGACTAAAAATATTCTAGAAATAGGCTGGTCCTCTAAAAATCAGGCTATCAGATTAGGAGATACGAATATTATTTCAAACAGACGCAAGATATGAGCGAAAATGTAAAGAAACAATATCAAAGCTGAACACGTGGCGTATTTCATTTAACGGAAGGGCATCTTTACTTGTGGACAGAAAAAAAAAAACGTTGACGGATCGCTCGTGTTCAGTTTCGTGACTGAACACGTTACGACGAGGGACATGTGAAGTGGCCCTAAGACAGGGCTTTATTCAGTCGTGGATTTCGCCACTGTTTACTGCAGCTGCTCTTTGGGAAGAAATATACAGCATATACATTGAGGTTACGTATCCATCGGGAAGCCCATCGTTGTGCGTCACTAGCTGCTTGGTCTCTTAACTCTTAAGGATTTACAAGGATTAAATGGATTTGTTATTAGATAGTTGCTCTACCGACTCGCCTTTTTTACTTATTATCAGGATGTCTTTAGCAGCTGACCTATACAGGGGTAACTCACAGCGCTTGTAAACGACTCATATGGATCTGTGAAGCTTACATGAACAGCAGAAAACTCAATACAAGTA
This sequence comes from Parhyale hawaiensis, assembly GCA_001587735.2. NCBI lineage: Eukaryota > Metazoa > Arthropoda > Malacostraca > Amphipoda > Hyalidae > Parhyale > Parhyale hawaiensis. The sequence continues at coordinate 13,957,935 of LQNS02000303.1, forward strand.
TCTAAAGAAATTTGCGTTATAAAAAATAATTTTATAGTAATGAAACACACCAACACTCCAAGTATATTACATGCATATATTTCATTTGCATTGCTACTAACCGTGAATGGTAATAATGCTAGAAGACTGTTAACGCAGCTTTTACTATTTTGATTTTTCAGCCAGAATTTGTATTTACTTCTCACGGAATAGAGTGGCTACATCGTGGCTATTTCAGAAGGTAAACATGAAGCAAGGAAGACAATACACAGGAAATTTTCATGATCAGTATCAGTAGTATTTATAAATAAACGACACGAAGAAATGAAACGTATGCCTGTAAAAGAAATCCTAAGTGACACAACTCAAAACAAAATAGATACGGAACATATCTGTACCTTGTCATCTAATACTTCTTTGCCGTAGAATACTGTATTATATTGTTAACTTCAAATGCTGCTGGCAAACACAACAGATGGTCAGTAAGTTTCTACATTGTAATATTACTTCTGATGACAAGTGCTGATATGTGGTGGTTGCCATTACTGTATGTAGATTATTATTGTTATCCGTGCTACAGTGGTCGTTTCTATCACATATCTTTCGATAATCTATCGGTGATATAGAATTAATTAAACTTTATCTGTATACTTTTAGCAGCGCCAGAGGCAGCTGGCACGACAGTGCCACGCTACAATCAGCAGTTCAAGCTGAGTCAGGCATTAATACACAGATTAAAACAGGAGCAATTACTTTGATTATTACTCTTTAGTGAAACGAAGAGCGATGATAATGTTTTCGTTGAAGATTTAAGATTGTATATATAAAGCTGTTTGTATGTCTGTCCACTCAATAGTTAAACGAAGGAGTTGAGCAACGTTCATAATTTTTTGCAGGGAGTATGGTGGGTTGCCTTCGATGTGACCCAAACCAAAAAACTAGGATTATCTGGGCATGAAAAAAATGACGGTGATAAAATTTGCTCTCCACCAAAAACAGGTAGAATGAGTGGAGCTAAGTTCATGATTTTTTTTTACAGGAGTCTGGTGGGTTGTCCTCGACGTAATCCACACCAAAAAGATAGTATTAGTTGGTCATCAAAGACGAGGCGGTGATATTTACTCCGACCGCGGGTTTTGGTCTTACGCCACGAGGCGTTCTAGTTTTACACTCATTCGGAAACCACATTGGTAAGCCTAGGATGTACTACCAATATCAACGATAATTATATAACTTGCTTTTTTTCATGAAGCCACGATGCACAGATTGCCGTCCAGATCATCTTATTTTCCTAACATTTTTCAGTACTTCGAAAATTTGTTAAGCCAGTGGGTGTGTTCAATCGGACACATTGCTAAAATCGTTTCCCCTCATTTTTTCAGTACGAGTTGTATTTTCTTTTTTTTTTTTGCCATGATTAATATCCGTTATTCTTGCACCGATGAAGCAACGAAGAGCCCAATGTATGCAACTACGTACCGTAAGATCCGTATTTGTTCTGCTACTTTGGGCAATTCGGCGTGGTCATTCATATATAATAAATCCCTTCATGTTTTGTTCTGAGTCATCCTTTGCATTTCCATTAATTATATGCATGCATGGGTGGACGTTATCTGGGAGATCTCATTGATGAAAAACTTGATGATTGCGCAGACATTGGACGACAGGTTAGACGTTTAAATGCTACAGGCAATCAAATATTACGGCAGTTTAATAGATGCTCCCTGAATGTCAAGATTCAGCTGTTTAAAA
>LQNS02000303.1:13967330-14009991 GCA_001587735.2 Parhyale hawaiensis
TCCACATCAGGGAATTATGGATATTATTATCAACCAAGAGGATGGACTTGAGTTGAAGAATAAGTTGAATAAGTGCTAAAATATGAACGTTTCACGGGTCCGTCTGAAGGAGTTGCAAAGCCGTGAAAGTTTCACGGGTCCAGCTAGTAAATATGAAAACGAAACAGGGCTTCTGCCGTAGAGATGGTGTATGCCAAATACGGAGTGAATGAAACAACCCCATTGTGTCATATCAGTGAAGTATCCTGGATACGGGGATTGTCGAAGCACACTATGTAATGAGACTCTACAGTATTTGTATGTTTGAGTTGCGGAAAAGCTTTCAGAATTTTGATTCCAAAGCAAGGAGTTTTAATGGGAGGAGCAAGCCCAAGCACTCTGGGCGAGTAAACACATGGCTTTGTCACGTGATCGAAGCTGGCGTTTGGAGTCTTTGAAGTGGCTGAAGTGGCAGTGGTTAGCGCATATAATTAAGGAAGATACAGACTGGCAGTTCTTCAATATTTTGGCAAAGTCAATCGTGTCTGAAGATTTATATCCCAGTGCTCACCCTGTTACTTTCATCATCAGATGGTATACAGGATACAAGTTTCTTTTACTTACTTCCATCCGCTCGGAATCTCGTCGATGGTTAATGGCTATAAAAATTTGAGCTCAGGACTCCTGGCTATATAGGCTACGTGAGGCAATGCTGCTCTCCGATTGGATATGCCACTGAGCCAGTTGAAGGGGAAAGTTTACTCGAAACGCTCCCGTAGGGTAAATAGAAAGGGTGCGTTCCTCCCTATTAGAACCTCATTGTTCTAAAGTCTGCTCGTAGTGATATAATCACGTCAGTGTTTATGCTAAAACTAGAGTACCGGCGCTCTCAAAAATGACAGTGAGGAAGTGAGAAATTTGTGAAGACTAGTCTTCATTGAACATACTTTTGTTATAAATATGCTTCTGAAGAATAAGCTACAACGGCCAACTTAAATTGTCATAAGAGATAAGTCCTCTCTCTTTCAATTTATCTAACAGTACAAGAGTCCCCATATTAAATGACATGCGGTAAAAATATTACTTTAGCAAGTAGCACAGTATTACTGAATTCAATTAAAATCCCCTTACGTATCCTTTTCCTACACACCGAATGAATAGCTATCTGTGCATCGGTATTTCTGGTGAAGTGAGAACTGCTCCGTCAGAGGAAGACAGCAAGCTGGAAAAAAGAATTGTTCTGTCTACTTACTGCTCTACTGCCCCGTGAAATATTACCGTTTCACCTGTGCTTCGATGATTATATGCTAAATTTATACGTCACGAACTGAGAATAAATATATGCTCCGATGTTATCAGAAAGTTACAAAAAAAATCTATGGTAGCGCTCAGAGAAGCTGTAAATATCTTATCTTTATTGTTTCGATTTCAAGAAATGTTTCAAGCAAGAAGTGCACTCAGATAAAGGGATAAGGATCCCACTTTTGCTATCTTCTGCAACCTGATATCGATCTCAATTAAATCGCAATTTAATTACAAAATCTGAAACCTGGCCTATCTTTCGCTTATCTATTTAGTTAAGACTGTGACCCGAAACATGCAAATATATAAACACGCAACGATTTTTACTATATTGTTTTGATAAATATACAGGGATAATAGTCTCAAATGGTAGCATAATATTTTTGTATACTACTCTAAAGTTCACGAAATCTTCCCTAGATAAAGCAAATAGAATACGGAAACTTTATATAAATCAATTTTAGACATTAAAACGTGTGATGGAAGCTTTGTTTAGATAATTCGTTTTTAGACCTTGGCAGTCAAACAATATAATAAATTCACATTGGTATTTATCTATTTATTCATCTACTTATCTGTTTATTTTTTTGTCACTCTTTAAGAAAACAGGTGAAAATTAGGCTAGGCGGAGACAGTGGTCTTCCTGTCACGCTTGGCTGAAAGCCAATTGGCAACAACTAGACCATTTTCACAGTGGTAATTTTATTTATGAATATACTTTATTCTTCTTCATTGTTGACATCCAACTAATGTAGAAGATATCTACAGCTTTGGGTGCAGACGCCAACGTACCAAAGATGTGACACACCTGCAGGAGGTAATGAAAGCCAGCATCAGCGCTGGGACAGACAGATTTCTACCCCCTCTAGTCTGCAATCCGGTCGGTGCTTGCGGTGTGAATCATTAAGAAATACCGATAGCAGACCTGTCTACCTTAAAGGTCGATTCTATAGAGTGCATGTTCATGGAGACATGCGCACAGTGCGCTAATGACAGTGTATTGTACGATGTATTGTCCTAAGACTCTAAATATAGTGCCTGTCAGAGTAGCACAATGTTGATATAGCGTAGCTAGTCGCTATAGACTGCAAGAACATACTGCAAGAGTGATAAGTGTACTGAAGTTACAAATATACATGGATATCGAGTAAATCTGTATGTTACTGCCATCAACTGGCGAACCCCCGGTAATCCGTATAATCTGAAGTATCCCCCGATACCAGTGATAGTGAGTTCACTGAATATAAAGATATACCTATAGACTATTATTGATAGTGTCAGCAAGCTGCTCCAGCTGGAGACCCTTGTGTGATACAATAGAGCCTTGTGTTGGTGTCGCCTGCCGACTCAGTGGCAGCGGCAACCAGTGCGCTTGCCATTGTCGTAATTGGAGGTTACTTACAGTATACAGAGAACCCCCTAATCGCGCCTGTACACATGGTGACCTCCAAACCTCGCGCTGGTACATTCGCTTTGCACTCCCATGAATCCTAATTTGTACTCTCTTCTCACATTCATATTTCAGTTGCTCTGAGTTTTCGCGGTCACGCTCAAATTTAGCATATATAATCTAACGAGCAAAGTATAAGTTACATCATCTTCAGGGTACAGCAGACGGGCGAGAAACTAGAGGATTTTATTGCAACAATAATTTTTCTAATATCCTTTAACAAAACAGTTATCAGATTGAGCAAGAAACTTCGACTTGTATCATATCCTAACATATCTATGATACGGATATCAAATTCATATGAGTGATACTTGACTGCATGCCTAAGAATTTTTTTTTACACAGAATGAAAGGAAACTTTGCGCTGCTGAGCAGAATTTGAACTTACATGTTAATCTCTTATGCTGCTTTTCAAGGTACGAGTTGCACGGTATTCTACATAAGCAAATTATCAATGAAACTGTGATAAATAAAAAGGTAAAATAATAAATTCTTCCCCCTCATTTTTGACGGCTGGGTACAGTGGTAACGCTTACAAGACTGCCCTAAAAAATTACTTAAAGGTAAATTGACAGAATATTGAACATTTACAATTTCCTTAGGATGCAGAACTTGCACACACACATCAGTTTTACATTTATTTAAAAATGAGGTTAACGAAAGTTTCGAGGAAGATATAGCAACATCATTTCTTTATGCACCTAAACAAGGATTCGGTATTGTTAGTTTTACAGATAATATTCATAATCATGCCTCGCTACAATTCCCAGTACATATTTTTTATTTGGTTTTACTCTTGTGATAATGCTGGCTAATCCAGAGTTCCAATATTCTACTCCACAATCTTTCTTTTCGTTAACTTCGTGGCGTGGATACAAGCTTTATCTTGTTGAAAAATTGAATCATAGTAGAATAGCTTTCTCAAGTACTGTACTGTATTTTCTATTATTTACATTACTTCCATTGTAACTTAATTGCGCCACTTTGACAACTCCAAGCAAAGTTCAAAAAATCATGAGTGACCTAACTCCATAAAGGTACTTGGAAAAGATCCGGTCGTCCTTCCTAACCCAAAGTCATGCCAGTAATATTGACAGTCATTTGGCCTAACCAAATCAAGTGTCTTATAATCCAAGATCAACGCTTTCATCTAATTTTCGTGAGTCCACGTGACGTTTTCCTCGACCAATTATTCTTTTTTGTTCCTGTGCATCTTAGTCTCAACGGGAGCCTTCTTCCTGATCTCATAAACCAACTGTTCAGACTTGCGCAACCTTTACGAACTGGTTTGTCTTAATATTCAAAATAAATGACAGATCTCTCGAAAATGTCACCTTTGGAAACCTCACGGTGTCTACAACGGTTTGCTGGAGACAGCTTAGGCGGTCGACCAGTTAGTTTTTTACTTTCTCACATTTTAGGAGTTTTCAAGAAGTTTCTGACAACTGTTCGGACCATTTTAGTCTTGTTGGTAATTGTATTTATGTTATCTTCATGTTCAGTATATGCTAGAAGACTCTGTTCTTTTTTAATATTAATAGTTGTACATTTCGTTCTCGTGATGTAATGTCGATAAAAGAGTTGCTCTTAGCTAACAGAGCGTTCACTGGCATGATAATAGACTGCAGTAATGGCGATTATTATCAAACGACGTTTCTAGAAATGCGGAAACAGAATTTTTCTTGTGTGCTATATCTTTATTACCTGCCTCAAAAAGTAAATTTTCTAGTGAAATCTCCCATTGCCATATTACGTTTAAAATTCACTACATACATTCTACAATTTTAGTATTATATTTGCTATATTTGGTGTAATTTTCGTAACTTTGAAGCAAAAATCATAACGTGATGCAACTCTGAAAGGGCTTTATTCTTTTCCTATAATATTCTAAATCACTATATACTCGTATTCTTATTGCCACACTTAACAACGAAAAATGAAAGTATTTTTTGAGTCATGTTCCATACAATGATTATTATTTCTACTAGGTAAGAATTTATCTTCATTCATAAAGCAGAAAGCTACGTTCAGCTTGGGTTTGACACCGAATGTTCGACTGATGTGTGTTGTTGCCCGATTAATAAATATAGATTTAAAATAATATTTCAATTTAGAAAGTATAGCGCCATTATTTTGAAGCTAGCCTGAAGTATTTAGATGTATGCTTTTTGCAGGATGCGGCATTGGTCATGTTAGTCGAGGGAGTAAAGAAAGCAAATCCCGATATTAATATTATACCCTAAAAAACTTGCCGTAGTTGACAACATTCCCTACCTTATGATTACCCTGTTGCAAGGGTCGTAGGGCAGGAAACTAAGTGCAGCAGTTCTGCTTTGCGGTCCTGGTGGACGAGTGTCGCTATCTTGACGTCTTATCAGGAAGTGGACGACATCATTTTGGTAGATCATTTCGGTACCTTCAGCTAGGCTTGCGAATTAATTTCAGGTCACCGTGACGGTACTGGTCCAGTGGAGGATTTCATTTTGGTATATGTTTCAGTGCATGTCGTGTGGACGGTATATATACATAGAGATTATTATTTTAATTATAATAACCCATGTCTTATTTATTTTACTCAAGAATTCTGATAGTATATCCTACAGCCAGTCGGTTTTTTTATAACTTTTATTTTACTATGATGGCTCTACACTTTTGGCTTCGTCTAATCAATAATAAGTAGGCATTGCTATGAGAATGTAATGATAAGAATTCGATTTTACATGGGCTGAGTTTCTATAGATTAGCAGCACATGGTGTGTTGCTCAGAAGCCAACTGTGTTCCCACTGCGCCGGACCCACGCCAAAAAACGCGGCGTAAAATTGGTCTGCCTGCCGTAAAACGCAAGTGAGAAATGATGCGACAGTGCGCGACTCTAAGCACTGCAGGCCCTGCTTGTTTTGATGCCCGCGTTCCGCTGCGCAATTTCAATAATGGAAGAACAGCGCTAAAGCTGCGGATTAAATGCTGGCATTGAAGCGGGTGTTGCCAACACACTTCGGATATGAAACTGGTGACACGTAATGGCGTCGAGTCTAATATTAACGAGCTGAGAAGGGCATTGTTCCAGTTGTATTTGGGCATGATTTCAAGCAAAATGGTATCCTCCCATTCCCCTTGCATCTCCATTTGAAATGCCATTTAAGCGGGCACGGAAGCAGTTGAGTGCCCTGTATTAACAAATACGACTCTCTCTTATTCAAGCTAAATTCCCTCTAAGAGGCTCTACGGGACTTATTCCTAAGAGCAGCAATGTCCTATGCACCAAGACTGCAACGATCCGAATAATGGAAGTCCTCGTCTTTGAACCGGAAGATTTCCAGGGGCATTTGTTTGAGAGACGCTGATTAGGGTTGTCATGACATCCCGGACATTCTCTGATGCAAATTAATTTGTTCCAAATTTCAGAGGTTGAAATTTCGCTGTCAGGAAGTTGTAGATGCGTTATGAATCAAATTATTATGTTTCGAATCTCCCAACCCACTTTGAAACTCATTACTCTGTTGTTCATATTTTCAAATGTTGATGTCTGTAGAAGTTTTCGAATATAAGATGTTTAAATTCAAGTGGCTTTTTCTAAACCTTGAAGGCTTAAATTTAATGGACTTGAAACTCCTATAGCATTAGCATGTAAACTAGTTCATTGCAGTTTTGCAAACATAAATGTAGTGATAGTGCATTTACAGGAAGAAATTACATCTCAGTCTTATTTTGAAAATTTTGCTCAAATTGTGAGGCTATATGTATGTCGATTCAAGAGTTACACATCCAATGAATATTATACTCAATGCGTGTATGCGTACATATATTATGGCTTCACTGTCTGAGGCCCTTTGTATACATACTAGAGGGTTGATGATGCTAGAAATTGCCTTGGAGTTTGTCAAAGACGCTTCTTTCATATAGTTTGCAAAAGCGTTTTGGTTGCACTAGTTCTTTGTACTGACTGGGTGCCTCAAATACGCATAAGTTATCCTATTCTGTTGCATTACATATAAAAGATTTATCAAAGGCAATCGCATATGAAGCATTTTACGCATACATATGTGTCATATTATTTGTTGTTTTTATACTATAGTCAAGTGTTACACTGCATCCATTTAGTACTCCCAAGAAATTTATGTATTTGCCAAAATTTGTCTATCTTTTTGTTTGCCTTTTGGGTTGGCATAATAAGTAAAGAAATTATGATCAGATTTTCATGAAATTTATCAGAACTGTTAAAAATGTCCCAGGGAGGAGGTGATTGGTGGGGATGATTCGTCTGTCCGTTTGTTTGTTGTCTGTCTACCACTCTATCTTTTAGTATTGCGTTGATTGTCTGAAGTTTGTATTCTCAGAGTGCAGTTCTAGTTACCTCCGCCAAGGAGGTTTTGTTTTCGTCGTGTTTGTCTATCTGTCTGTCACCAAGATAAATCAAAAAGTTATAAACTGACTTGGACGCAATTTACAGAGATTATTAGGTACGTTAGGAGAAACAAATGATTAACTTTTGGTGAAGATATGTCTATCCGTTTGTTTGTCTGCCTCATTTTTCTCAAGGCCATCATTCAAGTAATGTATGGATTTTTATGAAATTAACACGAGTCGTTAGGTATATAACAGAGAGTAAATGACCAAACTTTGGTAATGATCCGTTCGTTCGTTTGTCACTGTTTTTAATTTTGTGCTTGTTAGCACAATAACTCAATGAATAATGAATGAATCTTCATAAACTTTATAGGGGTTGTTAGTAATGTTGAAAGACATAAATGATTAAATTTTGGTGCAGATCAGTTCTTTCGTTTGTATGTGTGACTCATGTTTGTCATAACGTTTGTTAGCTGTATAACTCAAACAGTTATCAACGGATCTTCACGAAAATTGCACAAGCTGTTATTAATATCAGAAGACACAAATGATTAGATTTTGGAGTTTATACAAAGAAGATTATGGTTTCAGGGCCAATTTATTTTTTTTGCTACCGTTACCTTGCTTGGCGGAGGTATGCGCTCTCAGAGTGCTCTAGTTTCACATGCACTTGTCTGTGTTACAGGTAATTCCGGCTAGAGTCCACAGGCATGTACGGTTACAGTCGACAGCTGAGTATCTGAGCTATGCCGGCATTGATGGAAGACTCGTGGCAGCTCTGCCTCCCCCCAGTATATATAGCTTATGCCCGATAGGATCAAAAACTCTATCAAAGTTACCGCCTTTCACCTAGTTCGCTCAGAGGACAAATCATCACATCAAATAGTACTGAGCTACTTTTCAAAGGGAAATGAGTTTCAGAAAAGGCAGTATTTCCACTTTTGAGCGAATATTTCAGAAGCTATGTTGCCATCGTAATTCTAAGGGCTGAAATTTCACAGTATCTCAACTTGTATTTCAGTAGATGAATTTCCTCCTATCTAATCCTTAACAGCGTGACGGAGAGAAGGACGAACCAAAGAGCAAGCTAGCCAGGCCGGAGCAACCAAAAACTGTGTATAGTTATATAGTAGATTGTATATATAAATTTTCAGCTCGCGACCTCTGAAAAAACAAGCAACCAACAATAACTATTTATTATTACCTCCGACAACGAGGTTAGGTTTTCGTTGAGTTCGTGTGTTTGTCTGTTTGTTTTTATCTTTCTGTCACTAAGTGAGCTCAACAAGAGAACGAATCTATATGAAATTTACAAGGATCGTTAGCTTTGTTAGGAGGATGAAGATCCGTTCGGTTGTTTGTATGTCTGCGTCTTTTTTCTTAATGCTGTAACAAAAAAAGTGACAGACATATTTCTATGAAACTTGTATGAGTTGTTAGGTATATCACGAAGAGTGAATAACCACATTTTTGTGACAGTCTGTTCATTGGTTTCTTTGTTTGTCTATGTGTTTGATTTTATGCTTGTTAGTAAATTAACTCAAAAAGTTAAGACCGGATCCTTATCAAATTTACAGGAATTGTTAGTAATGTTGAAAAATATAAATGGTCGAATTTTGGTGATAAACGGTGTTTTTATTTTTGTGTTTGACTAACGTTTGTCAGAATGTTTGTTAGCAACATAACTCGAAAAGTTATGAACAGATCTTCAAGAAAATTACAGAAACTGTAATTACTCTCAAAAAGCCTAAAGGATTAGATTTTGGTGTTGATGCAAAGGAAATCATAGTTTCAGAACCAAATTTAATTTTTCATTGCCGCTGCCTTGCTTGGCGGAAGTATATGCGTTCTCAGAGTGCTCTAGTTATATTGTGGATTGTTGTTATTTATTCATTACTAGTAGTACTATCTACAGAGTTGCTGCATGCTTTTATATGTTGTATGTGCATATTTATTATTTTTTCTTAGTATTATTAAAAAAAATATTACTGCTGCATGCTGTTCTGTATTGTTATTATTCATTTATTAAAATTAACATTATCATACAAAGCTGCTACATAGTGCCATGTTTGTATCGCTGTTGCATATATATTACTATTCTATAATTACTGCATGCACAGAATGCTGATAATATCCTCAATTACCGGCTGACACAAGCTCAATAACAAGTTCCATAAGTGTGTTTGTGTTTGTTTGTTAAGGAGAATTTGTTTATAATTAGAGCTGTAACTGCATCTTCAAAGCCCTAAAGTTTCTCAGATTCTAGGTAACGGAATTTATAGTTTCCTGGAATTGCCAGTATCGGAGTAGAATACATCGAGCGTGCTATGCTCGCAAGCTCGTAGTACTTGGAGCTCGCAAATTCTCAATAACTTGAAGTGACAGCTGTGAAACTCTCAATTCGCGAAATCCAGGTGATATAATTGACATGTTCCAGGAGACAGCAATGTTATTAAGCTGTAGGAATAGTCTGTGAATGTTAGGCTGTACGAGTATTTTGCTGGTATAGGCGCACTAGCTATGTGTTCATCACTATGCATGGTACTGGTTCCCAAACTATTCCCGGGTGGTGCATTCTTTGGCTTCCGTGGAAAGGTGGTTTCCCAGCTCCTATTCTGCCATGCCCACCTGCAACGTTTCCATATGATGTTTTTCATAAATTTTGTCCCAATTAATGGATACTTTCACCACCCCGTCGATATTCCGGTAACACCCTATTCACTTTACCCCAGTCCCAAGAGGGTGGGTATTGCATCACTCACTTTGAGTACCATTTTGACTCGTCAAAATGGAATTTTATTACTGTTTTTGTCATACTACTATTATCCTGATTGTTAGGGCCTACCGTTGATTGCAACTAAGTTATATTTCACTATTTATAAACTTTCTATATGCTACCTGACACGAGTATAATTCCAGCAGATTTTGAATGCAATCAAATTGCATGCTGTAAATTGGATTCCCTGCCACACAAGGGTAGAAAATCTTTTTTTTTTTGTGAAATGGTAAGAATGAATTTCGCAAGTGTGGTTTAATATACATTTCTTTGTCAAAATATTTTCGCCAACGTTAATTTATGAGCTGATGAAATGGAAGCATTTTTTCGATAATGTTGACATAATATAAATAGACGTTTGTAATTGTGTGGGCTCTGGGATACGGTAGATACAGCACTGAACATTGTGTAGAGAGCAACTGCTTTGTGAAACATCCAAAGGAGTGCAGTAGTTCAGTAGACGTAAAGTCCGAAATTAACGGTAGAGGCGCTCTCTAAAGCGACAACTTCCGTCTAAAACACTCGAAGCTTTCGATCGATTTAAGTTCGTTTGCACTAAAGGCTGCAGGAAAAATTCTCCCCGTACTGTTCATGGAGAACTTATGAGAGTGGGTGTAATCTGTACTCAGAGTCTGTCATCTGAGAAGGATACCCTATAAGCAGGTGTGACAACGCAGCAATAAGCCTCCCAATAGGCCTTCAATGGTATCTCTACCTGTTTTAATGAATGTGCGGCGAGGTGTACATTGAACCCTACTTTTGCTGTGAAATCTCGAGAAGCGCCGACCGTGGGCGGGTTAAGGAGCTGTGCGGCCACCACAGAATCGTTGGTCAGTGAAGTGATTTGCAAGAAACGGTTGCAATTTGCATATGATCCCTAGGATTTGCGTGCGTGACGAGGACCGCCTCGTCCAATAGCTCTGGATTCCTCCTACTTTGCAGGATCGCAGGAGAAGCTTGACTAGATCTGAACGGGATCTGCAACATTTTGCAGTAACCAAATTACTTTTCGTAACCATTTGAACCGCTTAGGTGACCGTGCGCATGCTTCCATAAATATGTTTTGCTTCCCGAGTGGCTGTAAATTCCCCAAAAATAATGCTTGTATCCACAGAATGCAAATCGTGATGGATTGGTTCAGGCAGCACGATGGTTTAGTTCATCACCTGCAATAGCCACTCCAGTTTCATGATTTAAATCCCAAATAAATTTGCGAGACCAGTTAGAGAGAGGTATTGTAAATCCCAGTATATACTGTATCTCCAGAAACTTGATATGCTTTTGAAAGACAAACTCTGTGGAATTATCTATTTGGTATAATATGTGCAGTGAACAAAAAATGTAAAATCCCACCCCCCTCCGTCTCACAACATAGCAAGCGCAGTCCCTCCGAATAAAGATGCCTCTTACTCAACATCCGTATGCTGCCCAAGTCAGCGTGTCTGTACAAGTCATTCAATGACTTCCTCGATGGGTTTCGGTAGCCTCTAAATCTGCCTTTACTGTGCGCTACAAGGCGCCGCGTCGGTAAATTTGCGCCACCGCATTGGAAACGCTGCGTGAGACTTGCGGATTCTACCCAGTCTTCTTCTCCCAGTGCCTGCGGCGTGAAAGTAAATTTTTGAGAAGAACAGATTTTTTTTTAGGGGAAATTATGTAGAATTGTGCTGCGTAGCAGTCGTGAATTTAGTATCGAATTCTGCACGGAATAGTGAGATCACTTTGGGATCGTATAATTTTCGAGTTCTGCGAATTTTATGAACATGAAGGTCTCCTATCGTATCTGATCTTGGGCTCTAACTATTTTAATATATTTTTTATGAAATCAAAACATTGCTGTGAAATCGTGATTTTTTTAAAGAATGTAAGGGGTTTTCCCTGTTAAAAGCAAAAGCAAATATTTTCTTACCTATACTTCGCACCATTTCTCGATAAAATAAAAAATCGGGCCGCTGGTGAATGATACAGGATCCATTGTTGAGGATGACCAGGAAATGAGCGAAATACTAAGCCGTCAATATCAAAAAGTCTTTAGTGACAAAATTCAAAATCCTGAAATCCCAANATTGATGAACTTAGCGGCAACAGTGCAGCGGGACCAGATGATGTGCCTGCAAAAATCCTTAAGATGTGCAAGCTAAGCATCTCTTACCCCCTATACCTTATGTGGCGGAAATCAATGGAGGATGGAGAAATTCCACACACCTATAAGCACGCGATTATTTCTCCTATTCCTAAAGCTGGAAATAGCATGGATCCAGCCAACTACAGACCTGTCTTCCTAACTAGCCACGTAGTGAAGACGTTTGAAAGGGTCTTTGGGAAACGGCTTCTACATGATTTAGAAAGCAATGAGCTGCTTACATCAAATCAACATGGCTTTCTCCATAAACGTTCAACCACTTCGCCGCTGCTTGAGCATTATGACTCTATTCTCGACCTTCTATGCCAAGGCAAAAGGGTGGACGTAATATATTTAGATTTTACCAAAGTATTCGATAAAGTAGACCATGGAATACTGCTTCTCATACTCTTCAACATGGGCATCCATGGAAAATGTCTAAGATGGATAGAAGCTTTTCTGACAAACCGAACCCAAAGTGTAATTATGAATAATAAAGTGTCTAAACCACAGCAGGTACTCAGTGGAGTCCCACAAGGCACCGTGCTTGGTCCAATACTCTTCCTTATCATGTTAAATGATATGGGGCACCAATGAAAGTTTGCCGTTCCTTCATCGTTCGCTGATGACACACGGATATTAGCAGTGGTACAATCAATGGCGGACGTACGGAATGTGCAATTAGATGCAACCAACATTTTTCACTGGACATCGGTTAAAAACACGACCTTCAACGAATCAAAATTTGAACTTTTACGATACGGAAAAAACTTCTCCTTTACTGAATCCGCGTCCTACACGACGAAAGATGGGAGCGAAATCGAGAGAAAGCAAATTTTAAGGGATCTTGGGGTGAGAATACAAGATAATGCCACTTTTGAAGATCATGTGGGTCGAGTTGTTACCGTAGGCAAGAAGTGGAGCGGATGGGTGCTTCGAAATTTCTCTTCACGAGAGGCAGACACAATGCTCACCTTATGGACACAACTGATACTGCCAAGGATTGAATACTGTTCACTTCTTTGGATGCCAAGCAAACGGAAAGACTTAGAGCGCCTCGAGGCTATTCAGAGATCGTTCACTGCCAAAATCCGAGGCATGAAAGATTTAAACTTTCACGAAAGACTGGCTCAGGTTCAAATGTACTCAATTCAAAGGAGATTCGAGCGCTTTACGATCATATATATTTGGAAAATTCTAGAAGGAATTACTGTCAATGCCAATGGGCAAATCCAGGCCAGACACTCAAACAGTATTGGTTGTACTTGTGAGGTGCACATTCCGATCAAAACTGGTGGTGATGCGATAGCCACAAAGTATTCTAATAGTTTCGTGGTGAAGGGCGAGATTATTCAACAAAATGCCTCGTCACATTCGAAATGTCACCGGTACAGAGACTGCGAAATTTAAACACTTACTGGACGCATGCTTACTGAAAGTGCTAGGTAAACCTGCTGTAAGCGGCTACGTGAACTGTGGGGATAACTCTCTGTTAGCCACCCCGCTGGTCACGGAGTGCAGCATCACCTCTTCACAAGATGGGCCGCATGTGTAACGTCGCCTGGACCTCGTCAGAAGTATCATCACAGGTATCACAGGTACATTCTTTGCAAGACTTTACGGGTCAGGTGCACTTGCCTGGCAGTTGATTCTAGAGCCTGAATATTGCAACCAATACTTGGAAGCCCATTATTGCTAGGCTCACTTGGAATTTACCACACACTGGATGCTTCTTATTACAGAAACAACTGCTAATCCAGTATTTGGTACAATACGTTGCCACTATTGTGATGCTACAGCTGTTTTACAAAGTAAAATAGTTCAAACTACACATTGACAGTATTCACGTTCTGGTTGCTAATTACGATGCACCAGTCGTAACTCTCTTATCTTGCGCATTACATTGCCACTAGTCTAACGATGTACTTAGTTTGCTAAGTAACGAAAGTTACCGTGAATCGTTTGCGGTGTAGTTTATCTATTCCTATAATGTAGACTGTTTTGCAAAGTAATGGTTTATATTTTTGAATCTGGCCTATTACATTAAACTTTTCTTAATTTAACAGGTTGGAGCAAAAATAATATCCGATTTGGAGAACAAATGTTTCAGAGCGACTTTCTCCAATTTTTACATTTTCTTGAAGATTTAAAATAACTCTGTGTCTAATTTATACTATTTTGTGTCAGATTATCCACCATTTACCCATAGATTGTATAAAAACTTTATCTACACGTTTGTCCCACTTGAGGTAACGCAGGAGAAGGTTTACTCTACAAATTTAATAATAATAATAATAATAATAATAATACCCAAGTACGACTTGAAGATCTATTCGAGCACTTATTGATGATGAAGTGAATGGAAGAAGTTGCAGCAGGTGACTTTCGCGCGCCTGAAGTTGTGGTTTTTCTTTGAAAAAAAAAGTAAAAATAACTAATAAAAACTTTATTCTGAATTGTTAGAAGCTCTTGTTTCAGAGAACCCTATCATTACCACCAGGGAATTCACAGATCAGTAAATGTAGACCATTCGACCGTGGTACGCCTACTAAAACCTCTCTTTGTCGTAGATTTTTAAATCGTACATTACTTTATAGTAATCCCATCTTTCTGTTTTACGAAGTTGATATCGATATTCATATTATGTGTTGTATATTACTACGTCTGCCAGCCATTCCCTGTCTCATGCAGATTGCTTTGCCGTGTATTTTTGTTCTGCACCTGCGTCAAAAACAAATGCCATATCATTTATTGTTCAAACTAGATTTCCATTTTCCTACGCGCACTATTTTACACAGCAGCAATTCCTTGCTCTATATTTTGCATATTGCATCACCTTATTCTGATCATGATTCATTCCTATATAGTAATCATAATATTACTATGCCTTCTATCTTACCAACCATCAGTTGCAACCAACCTTCTATTTTGCCCATTACATTACTTTAATTTGATACAACTTGTACTTCTCAGAAGGATATCATCACCATTTATCTTACATAGAAAATTATCTTTATTCCCATCGGAACTACAGCCAGTAAAGTACACTCTGTCTCAGTCTCGTAGACATAACATCCATACCAGCTGCATTGGCCCTCTATGGTTTTCGATAACATCGGGTTCTTTCAATGCACCCGCCGTCTCTCGTATTAGCAATAACTTCGGCCCACAGTACGAAGATTGAAGTTTGCTCCATGAAACCGCGTGCCGAAGAAGCCGCTTCCATAAGTCTTCTTTTGGAATTGCTTTGCAGAACTCAATCCCGAGTTTGTGGCAAGACCTCTTCAGAAATTTTACACTAAGTCCTGGAGCTTTGGATCGTGATGAATTCCTAGTATTTTATTTTTATAAAAAGAACGACGGTATCGAAGCGATCGAAGGTGTTGCTCTATATATTGGTTCTCAGGGGAAACATCTAGGGAAAGGTTCAAATAGCGGGAGAGACTTTTTCACCAAAAAGTGAAGGTAGCTATGCAATGTTTGTTAGGTGAAATTTCAATGGAATGAAAATATCGCTGTTACAATGTTTGCGCTATTAAGTGTTTAAGTTACTAGTATCAGTAAAATACTGTTCTAGTACAATTACTTAGAAAAATGGTAACTGAATTAGAGCGAGAGCCTACACTTTAACTCAATAGAGTAGCAATATTATTATTGTATGCATGTTATCATTCATTTAATCGTTTACTAAATACGGATGAAGGTCAAAATAATATGTATCAGAATATTTGTTGTCATTTTGTGTTTGATTTCCTGAATTTTTATCTTAATAATAAAAGTAAAGGGTTGATTTCCTTAATTTCATCTTAATTATAAAATTAAAGGGTTGAAATATTTTATAAAAATATTAGCGCGAGCAATTTATCTAGAATTGGTAACAACAAGCTGATAGGTTATTGTCTCATAAATTAAAGTTGCTTAGAAAAGTAAATTTAGGCTCTCAGTTTATGTACATACCTCATAACAATGCATGTACTTAAATTAGACTTAATTGATTAACGGTTTTGCTGATATTTTATTGAATTGCCGATAGGGAATTATCTAATCGGTCCATTTCTCTTCTGGATGAATAACATTCGATGGCAAAGGTAAATATTACTGTGCCGGTGCTTCACTCACAATCTGCAGAACAATCATTGCCAAGCATATAACAACACGAGAAGGTCTCCCAGCCTAGTAGTCTACGGGTTTAACTCCGAACATTTAATTTACTCCCATGACTGCGTCCAACACGCCGTGATGGCTTCCGGCGCCTCTATAACCGGCACCGAAAATAAAGTGTAATTTTTTTCTCGCTCTGAACAATTAACGGCGCCAGCGAAGCGGGAAAGTTATTTTATGTCTGGATTTTAAAAGTCTTGAGGGCACTTTTTTAGGCAGTTGCACTTTGAACTTGTAAAGAATGGCTTCTGATGGAAGGAAACCGTCAGCGTAGTGCCATTTTCTTGCTCATTCATAATTCACGTAGAAACTATATCGACAGAACAAAAATGTGAAACTACAGGAAGAAAAAGTTTGTAATTACTTTGAGGGCATTCTACTCTTAATTGAACGAACTTGACAAACCGAAAGATTGACTTTTTTAAAATCGCATTTTTGAACTAGTTGAAGAGCGTACTGTACTGTAAAGATCCTACTATTACGCTGATATTAAGTCTTGTCAAGTGCAGAACTAAACTTTCTGCTTTTAGGCTTGGTTGATAGCTTACGTTGAAATCCAATGTTTCACATTCTATGAATTATTCTCGAATGTTCTTTTCCGACTTGTATTTGCTCTCCTTTATCTCTACACAACGTGATAGGTACACACACACATACATACATACATACATA
Source organism: Parhyale hawaiensis (assembly GCA_001587735.2). NCBI lineage: Eukaryota > Metazoa > Arthropoda > Malacostraca > Amphipoda > Hyalidae > Parhyale > Parhyale hawaiensis. The sequence continues at coordinate 13,984,141 of LQNS02000303.1, forward strand.
TTGAGAGAGAGATATGTTTACACAATATTAAAAGCTGGTGTGTTTTTACCTGATTATAGTTATTTATCTGGTTAATCGGTTCATTTGCTGTCACGCTTGCATGAAACGGGCAAGAATTATTCCAGGTTGGAGATTGTGACCTTCCTGTCATTCCCTATTGAAAATCGATAGGGAAAGTTAAAGTCAAGTGGACCGCACCCTAACTGGGAAACCTACACGTACTGGTTTGTGCTGCAGATATAGGCCAACTGGCCCCAGAGAAGTGTACGACACCGGTCAATCATAGATCGTCTAGAGCTATGGCCCCGGTGGCGGAAGGCTCCATGCTAAAATCTGTGCCCAATGACCCTCCCCATTTCTGGCATAGGTTAGTAAACCCACAGCAGTACGTAGATCGGATGCTGACTGATCACGTCCAGTGCGGCGAAGAACTTGTCTTCTTGGTTGGGAGGCTGGAACTTCCGGCCTTGAGAGTCAATGTTAGAACCTTTAGTTTGCTACTACTGAGGGTTAGAACTTAGACCTGGTTGAAATTGATGGGAAAAGTGAGGAAGAAGTCTCCTAATTGAATACTCTTATAGCATTGTCACCTTTAAAATTTGTGAAATGGAGACATCTAGATATACTTTGTTTAGCACTCTCTTTATCCTGATTTTTAATTTTCCCACATCAAAACTTTATTTGCTCTGCGTTCACAACGTGCAGTTATCGTAGATGATCGAGGAAGCAATACGTAAGATATTCTTCAGAGTATAGCAAAATCCGATCTGGTGCGAAGAACATGACGGTTTCGTTGGGGCAGTTACTTTTCCCCAGCTAGATTTCTTCCTCCGACGCAACAGCTGTTTCATCGAGAGGAAAAATTCTGTTTGAGGTGCTATTTAATGCGTCTCAGTGATAGCTTCTATTTATATGAATAATGATGCTTGACTGCTGCCAAAGCATTATTAATTCTTCTGAAAGTCACCAAAATGAAATAAGTGTTAAGGTGCTCAGTAGAGCACTCATCTAATCTTCCGGTCATTTAAGATAACAGCGGCATTGCATCCGTGGTAATCGCATTAATAATGAATGTATGATCAGTCAAGAAGTATCGTCACAAACGCTGGACTATCATATGTGACTTCACAGTTTCATTAGTATATGTATAAGTAAATAAATAAGGTACGTAAATTATTGTGGCGTTGATAATCATACGTTGACTTGTATAATCTGTCTATGTTGCGACATTGATAACGTAACGAAAATATTGTACGTGAGCTCCAGAGAATGATCAGAAATGTGTATGTGAGTTTATGCATTGACATATCGCCAAGGCCTGTACTAGTGATATCAGTGATCTACATCTTCGTGTGCTAATGCTTTAATTTGAAATTTCTTAGCTACATAAACCCGTTGTCAGGAGTAAGGTACCTAGTACTGATACTAATTCCTTTGGTTTACTCAGCTCCAATGTTACTTATCGAGTTTTGCGGCAGATGTATTAAGCGGTGCTTCGTTATTTGATGTCAGCTCTTTCCTCCTGTAGATTGGTTAGACTCATGAAAAACTTGAGCAACGAAAGAATCATTATTGATTTTGATGTAATAAGTTTAATATTATAGGACACACTTGTGTTATGCCTCGGGCCTCGGATTAACGGATAAACACTTCTGTAACGTTTCAATTCTTTTATATGTATGTTCAAATCTTCCAGTTCGGGAGCCCGCTCGTAACGATGTTCACACTGTACTCAGGTAAGGTTACTAAGGTAGTATCAGTGCTAACCAGGGAGAAGGGGAGCGTTCATATTATCCGAAAACGGCGATTGTAACGTACGCTCTTAAAGTATACGGTGCGCGACATCACGCCCCGGGCCTATTGTCCAAAGCATCGCAGTTTCTGACGGCCTTTTTCGGCAATGGTTTTATTCTTTTTTTTAGCTGTGGCCATTCCCAGCCACCCCGGGAATATTCTCCCCTTTCTTTGGAAATGCCTGGAGATATTCTTTTAAGATGCTTGAGCTGTTCCGTAAGATAAGAGGAATTTTTTGCATCGTTCTTTGCATAAATTCAGGAAATTAAAGCGATAGAAAATTTTCTAGGAGGTCAACGCTTTGACCATAGAAGCCAAAGCCAAAGGAGGTTAGGATGGTGGTGGGCTGTTCAGGAGACGTTATGTTTTTATACTAGTATAAGCTATATACATATATGTATATATTGGCAGATTGGTAATTTTTGGTTATCCCTGTTTGTCCTGTAGCTTCACCATGAAAAATTAATTATTATAGAAACGATAGCGCATAAAAGTCAAGCAAGTGGTTCCGGCTGGCGTTAATGGGGTGCACGTTGATAGACATTATCAAAACTAGATTAATTTTATAGCAATAGTATAGTTTGTGCTGAAAAAAATAAACTTAGGTTTTCTGAAGTCAACTAACCTTGAGATAAGCTTTCACTGTGTAAATTTGCTTTGCATTTTTACATTGCTGTTCGTGGGACACAAGAAAATGTTCTAGACATTCTTAGCGCGAATTTCCTTCGCTAACAAAAGTTGAGTTTCTCCAAGTGTTGCGGCTCCGTTTTAGTTCATTGTTAAAGAGCATAGACGACAGACAAAACATTGCATCGCGAGGGTCATTTTCCCACAAGAGCGGAAATTCACTTAGCTATTCGCGAGCATCATTTGATCTACTTAGTTACATTTACTAAGTTACAGTTCTTGTCAAATTAGTCCTTCTGTTGGCCTATCTCTTGGTTATTGAGAGTAGCGAAAGCATTCGACTAGTGTGTTGCTGACACACATGTAATCACTACGCAAAGCTCATCATTAGCATTACTGGTTCATAATTCGCAGATCATAATAGTGCCATAATAAAATACCAGTATCTCTACAGGAGCTAGGCTTGATTTCTACCATCATTAACTTTAGTACTGCAGCCTCATTCCGTATGCTCTGATATTTGCTTTGCTACCTTCCAACTCGTTGATTTTCATAGTATCGTATTTCAAAGCTCGGCATCTCCGATTATGGTACGATATTACAATGGCAAAATCGATGGTACGATGACTATCACCATAGCACTTACGATGGAGAATGCAACACCGTCGCTCCATTGCCATCGGAACCGAAAATCGCCAATTTTCATTGGCGATAGCCTACGATGGAATAACCATCGGCGATGACAATTTTAGGGCGTCACAATCGGCAATGGGCCATCGCATTGATACATTTGAAAAATACAAAGATCTCAAACCACAAATATCGAATAAAAGCAACGTCCATTATAACCTCGGCCTGAGTGCGATTTTCATTCCAAGAATACTATTCCTACCTGATAGAAGGTGTAAAATATAAGGCTCAGGTTATTATGGCTAATTAAAGCCTGTTTTACAAATTTTAATGCTCCAAATGTAATGACCTTTCAAAAACTTAATAATAATTGACATTGTTATATAGATCTGGGGAACGTATTAAAATAAAATGCCAATTTTCCGAAAAGGTCAGTAATGACATTTAGTATTTTTGTTGACATACTTAGGTAAAATAGGGCATTCTAAGACGTTGTACATAAATAACGTTTTCGCCACAAATGCTTAGTTTTCGAGATATTTGACTTTAAATTTCCCATTGTTTTTGCATGAGAGAGAAAAAGATTCGCCATTGCGACTAGCAGGATATCGCTTCACACTGTACTGTATTTTTATACATATATTTTTTTGTTGGATATTAGCAGAACCCGTCCATGCTTCCCTAACCTTAATGAGTAAGAGCAACGTTGTAGCCCAAACACCATTACGAGGCTTCGTTCTTGATGCCGCGCCACGGCCGTAATGGCGCACCTTAAATTATTTCACAAGAAACAATGGCAACTTGTAAGTCAAATACCTCTAAAAGTAAGCATTCGCGATGAAAACGTTTTTCTTGAAAGGTCCTAGAATGCCTTATTCTACCTAAATATATCAACAAAAACTATTACGTATAAAACCAATAATACTATTGTACAAGAAACAAACACCACCACTGCTGGCAATACAATACTGCATAATACGCGTCCCAATAATGTGGGCTAGCTGGTCTTGTTCCCAAAACGTATGAAAAAGCAGAACTTGAAAGTTCCCGACGAAAATTTTATTCGTGAAAAAGGTGAAATTTCCTAAGTGCACATTAATCACATATGGTGATTAAGCGATGCTCGTACGAGTAGGAGCGCGATGCTCGTACTTGTTGTTGGAGCATACCCTATTGAGTGTTTAACTGGTTGTGTAATTACGAATAATTGTGCAATGATCAGCTTATTTTGTTGAAATATATAAGAATAAGGTGATCTAGGCCCTTTTTTTAGGATTAACATTTTCGTTGGAAACTTTGTAGTTCTGTGTCTACACATAAGACTGTTTCACCGCGCAGCACTTGTTAATGGAACACGTGCCCCAGCAGACGACTGGTGTATTATCGGAACACGCTACAGTCTTCAACAAATTCAGCGATGGTGCGGTGTGTTTAATGCCAGATACACTATTTTTCCGGTATTTGTGACTTCATACGTAATGATAAGTTTTTTATCGATATATTTAGGCAGCATAAGGCGTTCTAAGACTTTTAAAAAATTACGTTTTCGTCGGTAATGCTTAGTTCTCGAGATATTTGACTTTAGAGTTCCCATTGTTTTTCTATTGAGATTCGCCATTACGGCCGTGTCTCGCCATCTAGAACAATGTCTCGTAATAGTGTTTCGGCTACAACGTGGCTTTAACTAATTTAGGTTTGGCAAGCAAGGACTGGTTCTGCTAATATCCTAGGAGAAATGCATAGAAAAACGACGTACAGCGATATCGCTTTAGCTGCAATGGTGGATCGTATTTTCTCTCATAGAAAAACAACGGGAACTTTAAAGTCAAATATCTCGAAAACTAAGCAATTGCGAAGGAAACGTTATCAATGAAAAACGTTTTAGAAATCCTTATTTTCCCTAAATATGCTAACAAAAGCACTAAATGTTATTACTGACCTCTTCGGGAAATACATCAAATACGCTAAATAAACCAAATAAAGTTTGCACTCTTTGTTTTATTGTTGCTAAAAAACAAATGTTTCATACTCGCAGGGATATTTTTCTGCAGTTTTAACCTTATTTTATTACTTCATCGGCATCGGAAGTACAACCGATGACGATGCCCATCGTATGCCATCGCCGATGGCATGTTCAGCCGATTCATCGGGCCAGTGCTTGTCTTCACGCCATCGCCATCGTATAATCGGCGATGGCCATCGTGCAAGGCTCTGTCGTATTGTCCATTTTTGTACACATTCTATATGTAAATCTCACCACATAAACTTTAGCATGGCAGTCGGTCTGCGTGACCCCAATCATTACTGGTCTTGCTGTTGCGTAGCTCGTAGATCTCAATAATACGATCCTGAAAATAATGTTTGAACGGAGTTCAGGGTAAATCTTACCTCATAACTTGAGCACGACGTCTGATTACGTAAGCTAGCTCCAGCATTGTCTATGCTGCTTCCCAACACGCTAATCCTAATAAGGATTGCGTCGATTTCGCTGGTGTAATTATCGCCTAATGCAAATGGAGTGCTTGTCAGATGTTACACTGCATTAGTACTTTCGTCTTCTTCTTATTGTTGCTAATGCAACTCAGCTATGACTCTAAGGAGAGTGTTTATGCTTCCTTGCGGCATCTTGACTTTGGCAAGGTCCTGTTCGAAATTTGAGTTTTATACATCGGATATCTGAAATGTTATTTGCGTATACATCTACGTGACCATAAATCAAAATACTGCTAGACACCACTGGGTGTTGTTATTTCTTGATATCTATTTGTACAGCGAAGAAAAGAATCGGTTGTTTTTACGCAGGATATATGTAGACAGAAGTGAACAATGACTAAAAATACAAAACATAACCTCTCCTTACTTTATTCACCATTAGCAAACGACATACTCTCTGCCACGCGAGAAGAATAAGTTGTATCTTTGAGCTACAATTATACAGTATATTATACGTATTAAGTTTATTTACTCATTTGCCCTTTCAAAGAACGTGTAATTTTTGACGGCTGGGCACGCGAGTTGTATTTTAATAGTTTTCTGCAGCGATGAACACAAACCCTGGGTAATATCTAGCTAGGTAAATGTACAACGATAGTTTATTTGTTTTCTGAAAGGGCCAACACTCAATCAGAAATTTTAGGACATTGGCCGAATACTGTTCAGCGCCGTTCATCATATGGTTTATACTCTTAGACATCATATAAACTATTGATTTTCGGTTGGGGCATAAGTAACGGATAGAAAGAAAAGTTTGTATGTCTAAAAGCACTATATTTTAGTAGGTGTGTAAAATTACCCACACAATCGAAGACAAAGAACTATGTATATGCATGTCGAAAAAATCCTATATTTTAGTAGTTTTGTAAAAGAGGTTACACATTCAATGTGTACAATATCCGATTTTTTTTTATTTTTGTACGTATTGAATTGCAGTAGCAAATGTGTTAGGTAATTCATATTGCGTCTCCCTTATTTTTCTTACCCAATTCTCCTCAGTATTTCTTTCTCCATTTCATAAAGTTCTCCCCACAATAATATGCTGCCGTCCACTCAGAGGAGACTTCAGTACTGAACTACAGATTTACACTATTTTACTGGGCTCGATGTGCATATCAGTCGGTATCTTGGTTACAACTCTGGCTAAATTTCTATCATCGCCCCCGGGTCAACTGCTTGGAAGGCAGCTATGCTCACCACTATACCACCACCTCATCACGTGCGCCTCACACGCGCAAGGTCCCCGATGCAATTTCTATAATTTTCCGAAATTTATTTTTTACCTTATTGCTTGGAAGCAAAAAGGAATAAAGTCAACGCACATCCGTTACCACAGTTTTGATGGTCGGGAACGTTCTTTTTAATAATGAAACTATAGGAACGCTAGTTTCGAATCTTCGATGTTGTACCGTTTTACCAAGAATACCTCGAAAATGACTACGTATTGGCTGTGAAAGGTCAAGGTAATAAATACAAAACTTAATCCTTTCATGAAGTAGTCTGCCTTTGTCGTAGGAATAGCTCTATTTGAAAAGTTGTACGGAGACCAGGTCATAGAAAAAGGTTATGAATACATCAGGACTGGATCGTGGATGCAGACTGTTATTAACTTTACAGAAATACCGTGCCGTCAGTAATGAAGACATTCAGCCGAAGACTTTAACCTAAAAAGCAGGAATAAATAGCAATGGGAGTGCATCTCGATAAACTGATAACTCTGAAGCGGGGAAAAATAGAGAAGTTCGATGATGTACTACGCACATGACCGGAATCAGATACAACGAGTAGAGATGAAAGGACTTGGAACATCTTACACATCTTTAAAGTGAATGAAATCATAAAAATATCAAGAGAGATACTCATTCAAGCGTATTCAATAATTTTCAATGGCTGTTACATCAAGGTTCAAATTTACCAATATCTTTCCCCATGCAACGTTATTCGTAGTATACAGTTGAAAAATATATAGTTAGGATCACAAAATTATTATTGGAGTGCGATTTGGTTCAGGGCTGAATTAGTCTCTTTACACTGCCTAATGAAAATTTTACTGAATTAATACAAACTGTGTAATTGCTGATTGGATTCCAGCAGTCTCTATAGAGGAAATGCGCTATACATTCCAGAGCCTGACACGATGATCATCGCCGATTATACGATGGTACGATGGAGCATCGCAAAAACCATCGGCGATAGAGAAAGTCGGAAGGAAATCGTATCGAACAATCGGCGATGGCCATTTTCTCCATCGGCGATGGTGTTATGAATAAGAAATGGTCCGATGAAATGACAGAACATGCCATCGGCGATGGCATACGATGGGCATTGTCATCGGTTGTACTTCCCATACCGATGAAATAAGGTAAAAGTACAGAAAAACAGCCTTACGAGTTTGAAACATTCATGTTTTTTAGTAACATTAAAACAAAGAGGGGGTTACAAAGTTTATTTTAATACATTTCCTAGATCTAAAAATGTCAATTAATAACCTGGGCCTTACATTTCGCACCCTTTATCAGCTAGGAAGAGTATTACTGGTTTGAAAATCGCACACAGGCCGAGGTTATAAGAGTGGCTGCCTTAATTCGATGTTTGTGGTCTGAGATGTTTGCATTTTTAAAATGTGTTAATGCGATGGTCCATCGTCGATTGTGACACCCTACGATGGCCATCACCAAAGGTTAGTTCATCGTAGGTCATCGCCAATGAAAATTGGCGATTTTTGGTTCCGATGCTGATGGAAGGATGGTATTGCCATCGTCATCGTAAGAACGATGGCCATTATGGCATCGTACCATTGATTTTGCCAGCCATTGTACCATAATCGGAATACCGACCTCTGATACTTTCTATAGTTATAAGAATGATATTTTTGTTAAGTACTCATGGAAACATCGGAAGCTCGTTGAAATGTTACATTATACACAAAAGAATGCGGCTTATTCTAGGTTACAAACAAACAAACAAAGGACATGTCACAGTGGTACTTTAACGTATAAGCGAGAGATTTATCACCAATCAAAGTCCCATAATCTGAGTCAATGATCTACCTACCGTAGAAAAGTAACTTTTGTAATTCCAATTATTTCAGAGTAAGGTAGCGCAGCTATTGGTTAATTTAATGTTACTTTTAATAGGTACGTTATACAATTAATCCATAAGCTGGTGGTGCGAAAATTCGAGAAATAGTGTATAGGACTTCTTTTCCCTGATTATTTTTCTGTTCCACAAATTTGTACCTGCGCAGTCTGTAGATTGTAGCATGTTCTGAAGCTGGGGATACAACAAAAATTTGATTCACTGAAGAAAATGACTATTTCCAGTCGCAGCTATTCAGGAGACTGGACGGTACCTCTTAACGCCCGCAGATGCTGTTCGAGTATGATACACAGCTGGCTGTAATTTTTGTCGCACATTCTGCATAAAAATTACTACCTATGTGTCTGGCAGGCAGCTTTTTTGAATGCTAATGAGGTTACTTGTGCTGCTAATTAGAATCCTGTAAAATTGTACAAAATTAGTGTTTTTTTTGCTATTATGATGCTACAGATATGATTGTGGTGAAACGTCACTGTGACGCATGCCACAGTAGGGCGTCAAGTGTCAAAGTGCAGTGAACTAGACTGTAGTTTCGCCTTGGTATGATGTACAGGAGTGAAGTCATCATGCGGTTAGTTACATCAGGAAACCCTAGCTTGAGTAAACTTTGTGGGAAGAAAATTCACTGCACTGTGGCGTTACCGTTTCAAAGAAATGTCTCGTTTTATCCTGGTAGTTTTCACAGTATGGTGGGTTACGGTTTCAGTGGTAACTATGAAAGAGAGAGGTTAGCATCTCATCGATTGAATGCCTGATATCCATTCATGGAATCACACACACACACACACACGCACGAAAACGAATGGTATAGCACGAGCCATGCTCATATAAATCCATATTTTTAACCTAGTTAAAGCATCTGAGACGTTAGGTAGTCTGCCAGTTGTTACAATATCTTTGTTGCGGTTTCATTTCTCTAAATTTCCTGATGATCAATGACTTCTCTTTACAAATTTCCTTGTAAAAAAAATGTTAAGCATTTTTTTTAACTGGATGACAACAATCTGTAGCGGCTATGCTGTTATATTTTTGCGTAATGTAATTAATTACCTCCACCAAGGAGGTTATGCCGAATTTGTCGATCTGTTTGTTTGTCATTAGGATAACTCAAAAAGTTATCGACGCATCTTTACGAAATTTACAGGGATTGCTATTCCTGCTAAGAACAACAGATAATTAACTCTTAGTGAAAATCTGTTCAACCGTTTGTTAATTTCTTTGTCTGCCTCAATTTTCTTATACCATAACTCACAAAGTTATGGACGTATTTTTATGAAATTTACAAGAGTTATTAGGTATATCACAAAAGGTAAATAGCCAAATTTTTGTGATGATCTGTTTGTTTGTATCTTTGTCTCATTATATATGTTTTGTTAGCAAAATACTCAAAGAACTCTAAACGGATCTTAACGAAATTTACAGGAATTGTTAGAAATGTTAAAAGACACAAATGATGAAATTTTGGAGATGATTGGTTGGTCTGTCTCTGTAATATTTTTCAGAATGTTTGCCAGCAACGTAACTTGAAAAGTTATAAACGGATCCTCAAGAAAGTTACAGATACTGTTATTACTGTCAAAAGGCACAAATGACCAGATTTTGGTGCTGATTAAAAAGGAAATGATATTTTTCAAAACCAGTGAATTTTTTGTTAACGTTGCCCTGTGTGTGGGGGGGGGGGTATGTGCTCTCAGAGTGCTCCTGTTTCAAATGCCTTCAAATTTCTACTGCACTGTATATCTGTGCATGATACCTGCCAAACCTATACCCAGCAGAATTTCGAAATGCAGCTGCATGTATAATGCGTGTTTAATTTCACATATTTCTTTTTACCATTTATACCCTTTGTTAATTCCTATACTCTGAGTTTAGACCTCCAAGCACCAGTTACACCATTAGCTTATATAAGCATTTATCAATATACGGGTATGTGTACGCTGTTTGCACGGTTCGTGTCCCAGTCCCGCTAACTACTTCAGTTAAGGGACAATGTAGGCCGGCCGTCTCGATCGCAGGTATGGATAATTACCTCCGCCAAGGAGGTTATGTTTTTGTCGTGTTTGTTTGTCTACCTCTGTGTTTGTCTGACTATTACCAAGATAACTCAAAAAGTTATGAACCGATTTGAACGAAATTTACTGGGATTGTTAGGTATGTTAGGAGAACTAGATGATTAACTTTTGGAGAAGATACAGTTGTCCATCCGTTTGTTTGTCTGCCTGCGCATTTTTCTCAATGCCATAACACAAAAAGTTATGGATGGATTTTGATGAAATTGACGTGAGTTGTTAGGTATATAACAAAGAGTAAATGACAAAATTTTTATTATTATCCGTTTATTCGTTCGCTCGTTTGTCACTGTTTTTAGTTTTATGCTTGTTAGCACAATAACTAAAAAATAATCAATGGATCTATATGAAATTTACAGGGGCTGTTAGTAATGTTAGAAGACATTAATGATTAAATTTTGATGCAGATCGGTTTTTTCGTTTGTATGTTTGACTCATGGTTGTCATAACGTTTGTTAGCAGCATAACTCAAAAAGTTCTGAACGGATCTTCAAGAAAACTGCACAAGCTGTTTATACTATCAAAAGGCACAAATGATTGGATTTTGGAGTTCATGCAAAGAAAATTATGGTTTAAGAGCCAGTTTGAATTTTTTGCTACCGTTGCCTCGCTTGGCGGAGGTGTGCGCTCTCAGAGTGCTCTAGTTGATCATTGCTATAACATAGCGATTAGATTTGGTTATTCATTATTATTGGTTATTCCATAGAAAAGTACCGTTTAATAGTGACAGTTACGTTATTGAAGCACTTACACTTTTTAAAAAGTCAATCGTCATTTTTTTTTCTTACTGGTAGGTACCAGAATAAACCTAACAGGTAGAATATTATAGATACGGAGGCACGGAAACATCGTGGCGGTCCTTTTAGGTTTTCTGTAATAAGAGCGGTTGCTTCCAATAATTCACGTCATTAGCAAAGGGTTTAAGTTTCCCTGAGATTACAATTTGATCTTCTTATTGATGGCCAAATCTGATATTAATGGGCTGACTTACAGTCGGTTATGAGGCGGTGCTTACGTAAGCATTGTTAATATAACCTGCAACGTGGCTGTAATTTGGGTCAAACGGAAGCTTCAGATTCAGTATGTAATTTATTGTTTTTACATCTAACGACAAGAATAATAAATTTGGTCTTAGACTCATTAATGTAATCTAGTTAATAGCTCATGTCAACTAATCTATACTTATCAATTTATTGATACCGCACAGTATTATGGGACAGTTCGCTACTGGTACATCTACGTTTCTTGTAGTCTTTTAGTTTTCAAACGCATCCGTCTAAGACACGTGTGAGAAATTGCTGGAAAGTTCCAATGTTTGGTACGAGAAAGTACAGAAGTATGTCACATATGCGTTATGCTTGCGAAAACATATTTGCATTTGAAAAACAAATTGATTCATAGTTGTTTTTTGTTTCTACTAAGCAACTCTTTGTACTTTTTTCTTGTTTGTTCTCCGTTTTGTGTCTTTATTGTAGACTTGTTTCGCGCATTTTTGGAGGCTCTTGTATTTGCACCTCCGTTTAGCATGTTTTAGTTTACTATATTTTGTGTCATTTTTATACCTCTGTTAGAGCCTCTTATGCGTCTCTTTTCTTTTGCGTCTCTATAACATTTTTAATTATGTATCGTTTGGAATCACTTCTCCTGAATGAGAAATTTGTTCTATTTCCGCCTCGAGTTTAACATATCCAAATGTTCACGATACCCTGAAAAATACGAATTTTCCAGCATTCCTTGTGGATCACAGCCTACTACAACCCCTGCAGCTGTCGTATGCTATGGAAATGAGGTCTTAACAAACGCTATTTTATTTTCAGAAGACGTCTTAAAATATCTTCGAGCCGACCATGGTACATTACCGTCGTTTATCGTAAACATCAAAGGAATTGAACTCGTAAAGCGACTGTTACAACCTCCTTCTGCTTAGTGCCAGACGCTGAAAAACTTAAGTATTAAACTAAACTAGATGATACAGAGAATTTTATATATTACTGCTCTTTTTATATACTTTAAAGGGCTATGAGACGAATAGCTGCAATAATAAACCATCTCGCTGCTCATTTACTTCCCAGCAGAGCAAAGCTCTCAATGTGCAATTCACAACTGACTTACGGCAGGAGTTTCCATAAAATTACGATCCCCAAACACTTTGTCACCCTAACTTTACTCATAAAATGCCCCATTGGGTGGAGTTTGCTCACATATAGTCTCGCTGAGCAGAATTTACTCGCTAATGGTGGGAATATTTGGGCCATGGTACTCCCTTATTGCTTTCTCTTTTCAGTTTTATTAGCAACTTACATGCGGTAGTGAAATCAAATGGGAATTATAATAATAGTAGCAGTGGCAATATCTGCAATGAAAATGGTATCGATAATAAAAAAAGCGTATTTAAAATAACAAGTCATTTATAATGACAAAGCTACAGTAGGAGTGTATAATAAATAATGTTAATTACAAAACTAACTACCGATAGCGCTCTGCGAGCTCATACCTCCACCAAGCAACGCCACATTAACGTCCAAACCAAGTTAGTCCTGAAATAAAGATTTCTAATTGATCATGACAATGATTTGGTCATTTCTGCTGTAGTTGAGCGACTCCCGTGATTTTGCTTACAGGTCTCCCGCGCTGTCCCGTGGGATAATTTCCTTTGAGCTGTAGATGATTCAGACTTTATGGAGAACGTGCTGTTGTGATGCAATTTTTGTTTGTTCATGTTACAATGATAATAGTCGGGTTCATGTTTCTCTTCTTTCTTCCAGATAATTGATTACTTATTTTTTGACTACTACGGTGAGTGCATAACAGTTATAAGTAGTTTTTGCTGTCAACGGTCGAGCTTATGGTTACCTATGCGACATAGCGCCCTGGACTGACTTGCTGGTGGCTCCAGGGCCACGATTTCCTCTGCTGGGAGGGTAAGCTGGAAGTCCGTTGTGAATGGAAATTGCTGGTGTGTTGTATGTAAGTCTTTTAGCGCGGTCTACTATTATCTTTTACGGTGTAGACGCTTGTGTGGAAGGGTGCATGTGCTTGCATGATAATGTGTTAGCCACCACGGAGAAATCTGCGTGCGTCTGTGGGTCCTACCACACTGTCTGGGCGGTTAATTGTACCCGATCACCGAATCATTGAGGTCCTTTTATCCGGGTGATGGTTCATATATGCGGACTGTGTGTGTTCGGAAGGACTTTCGTGTCCTCACTAATCGCCTTTTCTCATATGGCGTGGGCCTTATAATGCTTGTTAGCAAAAATAAAAAAGTTGTAAGCGGCTCTCTATGAAACTTACAGGAATTGTTAATAGGTATTGTTAAAAGACATAAATGGGTAAATTTTAGTGATGATTCGTTGTGTGTTGACTAAAGTTAGTGAGAATGTTTTTTTTAGCAGCATTACTCAAAAAGTTATGAATGGATCTTCAACAAAATTACAGAAGCTGTTATTACTATCAGAAGGCACATATTATTAGATTTTGATACAAAGGAAATCATAGTTTCAGAATTAATATGAATTTTTCATTACCTTTTCCCTCTTTGGTGGAGGTATGCACTCTCAGAGCGCTCTAGTTAATAAATGTAATGGTGGAGCATACCCTGAACTATCGTCTATTATACAGTTGTACGAATTGCTCGCCTTCTCCTGCACTATAGTCGCTGAACTCTACGCTCGTTAGGTTCACCCCCTTCGTTGTTACGCGTGCGGTACCATTACTTGTCTCTATGTCCGCAGTAGGGCGGTACCTACCTGCAGGTGTGGACGACCTGATACACAGTAGCTGGTCACCACCCACAGATCCAGCTGCAAGCTACCTGCTGGCACAACCTTGTTTTTTAATTCTCCGCCTCGGCTACTACATTCAACATTTCTTTTTGATACTGAGTGTATAAGTGGCAGCATTTCTCCTGGAATACTTGAAGATCTTGTCGGTGCCCTCACAGCTGGCGAGCAGTGCATTATGCAGCGTCCTGGCAGGTATAATGCCGGCGAGATCTAGAAAGAGAATCACAGAACGGGCTGCGCTACCACTAAAAAGAGGCCGTACCAAGCTTTTAATAATAATGTTAGTAATGATAATAGTAATAATTATGACAAACATCTGTAAATACTATTGTTATGATAATCGTATTTTTCGTACTTATGATAATAATGACCCAATAAAATGGTTCTATGAACTGATAATAGTTGTACTATACCATTATTATTAGAGTGAGAGTAATATTAATAATATAAACTTGAATAAGTAACAGTGAAAACAATCATGCTACAGTTAAATATGTTTAATGGTATGTACCCATTATTTTATTTTGATCTGTGCAATTACATCCTAGCTTTTACATCGAAGGTAAAGAGTTTGGCACACCGTGTGGATTTTTTTTTGCTCTAGGTAGGCCCAAAAAATTAAATACTTCGTTCATCAGAAATTTTGATTCTTTTATGACTCTTAGCATACCTTGCCGCATATCATGCGAAAACCTAGTAATGGGGCCTTGAAGACATAGCCCATTTTACAGTATGTACGAGGTTCGCTAGCGCAGTGACCAGCACCTTGTTCGTTGAGGGTCGAGTATTCTTCTCGCTATACCTGCAGCAGCACTCGCACATTATCCAAGTATAATAAGAACAGTAAGCTTCTACTGCTCGTCAATATCCTTCTTAGAAGAGTTCTATATTTGCGGTCTTCAGATATAGAACGAAGCTACCATCCACATCTATCAACTCGGGAAAAAGCTTTGATATACTTGCACATATTGGTAACACTTGAAAAAGTATCATACATATGGCATATACTGTATATGAAGTATTTAGGACAGAAGTTAGATTTAGGGTCTGTTTTGTTTTTTCGGCCCACTCAGGAGTGTTGATTTTTTCAAATCTATCCTGCTAGATTGAGTCTCACCATGTTTCACGTTTTAGAAAGCCACCTCTTTTAATTCTTTTCTGCAACTTTTGCTGATGTGGATGTGTTGTATGGTCATTGTCTTTTATTTTATCCCTGCTCTACATTTTCCTATCATTCACGCTGCTGCTGCCATCATACATTATCCGAGGTATTTATTTTCTCTCTAGTATAGGTTTTTCGCAGCCAATGCAGTTCTTAATTCTATGACAGCCGGAATTCGATCTCGATGTAGCAGCAGCAGCAGCAGCTTGTATCAGAGACATAATGTTGAACATTTTTAGAGAATTCTATGGAGTTATCATTACTGCTTTAGTGTGGCCTGACGGCGAAAAATTATCTTAAGTTTGTGATAATTCTTTACAGGACGAACATGCTGCTTCTCTGAACAATAAAATATAGCATGAGAAATGATGGCCACTATTTTCACGTCCGTCTTCATAAGTAATAATAACAATAAAGACAACAATACTCACTATACGTTTGACATGATTTGTTAGCGTTTGAGATACTGGTTCACATTTTGCTTCGGATGTCCATCGATGGAAGTATAAATTTCCCTCGGCTGATGTTAATACCTAACTTAATATCCTAACCTCTGCTCAGCTGACCAGTAAATTGAAGTTTTTTTTATACTACTGCTTTCCTTGCGTGCTTCATTCTGCATCGCACTTGTCACAGTCCTTGCAGTTTATGCCTCTCCAACCGGAAAAGAATAATTCGTGCCAACTTAATATATCATTGCTTTAAATAATATCCTTGTCAAATATCCATTTTATTTCTCTCTCGTCCGACGCGTTTCGCTTCTGCCGCTCTCGCGCGACTATCCATGTGTAGATTCATGTACTAGTACTATTCAAATTTCGTGTTCATTTTTTTGCGAACGGAACAGTGTTATTGATCATTGACATACTCACTAAGGCTTTTACAGTAACGTTTTTTCAATTTACTGGTGCTATATAAAATATATACTAGTTTCTTAGTGTAAAGGACACTTGCTGCTCAGCCTTGTAACTGAATCGCAAGTGCACCAATCCACTCTGTCAAAAACCAGATATTACTAAGTTAGCTTGACACAACAAAATTTCATTTAGACTGATGGACAAAAACGTAAGCACATCACGCGACAGATTATTGCAAGTATGGCGCTTACCTAGCAATACCGTTCCTATACAAAAATTTCTGAAAGAATTTTCGTGCTAGTAACACATTCAAAGTAAGTAATTGTTGCTTTACTCTATCCTCCATGACTGGGTGGGGTCACGAAGAGGTGAAGGCTCAGGTCTCGTCCAAAAGTAATAGAGTATTGATGCTCCATGTACCACTTAGAGGCGGCTTTGGACTTGTGAATGTATGTAGAGTTGTGGGTGGCAGAGTAAATAGCTCTGTATCAGCATGACTGCAAGATCAAAAAATTACCCCAAGACTATTTGTTAAAGAACGGGAGAGGCAATAGCACTACCTAGCAGAAACAGGTTGCGTTCACTTATTTTGATTGGTAATGTTGGCAGGTGAGTTCATTCTTCATGGGTGTCTCAGTACTCCAAGTACAGTCAGTTGAGAAGGGCCATCGCAAATTCTTACCCGTCATTTTTCATGGCGTTCATACTTCATATCTAACTAATTAAATCTAGACGTTAGATCAACTTGACAAGTAATGTGCCCAAGATTATTATATAAAAGAGTTAACTAGAATGAAATTCATTTTGAGAACCGAAAGAATAAATGATATATAATGCTTGTATTTAGCGCAATTATACTATGAACTTGTTTCTTTGGTCTTCTCAGCTGAAATGCTTCTGGTTGCAGCGTTTAGGTGGCCTTAACTAGTGCGGTAGCTGCGCGTAAGCTCATTAAGATGAGCGAAGTTCAGCCCGCAAAATTCTAAAGGAGGAAACCAGGTGCTACCGTCTTTTGCTTCTGTCGCTATGTTGAGACCCTTCCCGAAAAACGAAAAAACTTACCAAAGAAGCGCAGCAAAAATAGAGAGCAGTTTAGTCTGAAAATTCTCAGCTTCTGGTGCAGTTTTTTTTTCTTCTCCTTTCGTTCAAAACTTGAGAGCGGTGGCGCCCAAGCCTTCCCGTGCCGTACCTAAACTTTGTGAGTTATATGCTGCCATGAAAAACTCTAATTACTTCGGGCGAAAAAGTGCACATGTCGAGCAAGGGAACAGGTAAACTTTATGGCCGTGGCCACTCTGCCTTCTGCCTGGCTGCCTCCGTCATCTTAAGGCCTTTGTCATTTGTCTGCCTCTGTTAGTACTGCCTGGCTGCCTCCGTCATCCTAAGGCTTCTATCACTTCTTTGGCTTTGTTATCCTGGCAGTTGGGTCTGTATCATTCTAAGACCTCTTGCGTTTGTTAGCCTCTGTTACTCTGCTCACTCAGTGCCTCTATCATCCTGAGGATTTTATCAATTCTTTGGTTCTATTAGTGTGCTGCTTGGCTCTCTGTTATTGTTACAATCATCGCTATTTGCTGCTGCTTCTATCGGCAGCCTATACCCGCCGTAATATATACGTAGGCGGGCACTTGTGGCTACCTGCTGCCCAGCTACAATAATAAACAAGAAAGGCCGGTGATAGTACACCTGTTGTTTTTATTCTAGCAACTGAGCCGCAAAGGGCCGCATGCCCACACCTGGCTCTTTCGTATCAATTTAATGCCTCCTTATATCTGTTCAACATCGGCTATAACCTGCTTCGCCCTTGCCTTCACTATGCTCCTACTCTGTTATTTGACTCATGGCGTCAGCGATCCTTATTGTAGCCTTGGACTGGTTTAAAGTCTGACCATTTTATCAAGGCAGTTCGGTTGTGGTCAAATTCCTCTATATACAGGTAGTGGGCGGGGTTAAGATGTGGGCCGAGCAAAATCTCAGAAATAATCGTAGAATTGGCAACGGCCGAACTGGCTTGATAAAAGGGTCAGACTATAGTGTAGTTGTACGGTGTTGTGTGCTGGGATTGGAGTTGCTAGCATGACATGTGATGGTGCTAGAACTTAAATAAAAACTTACGACATTGGCATGTATTTAGGTTTCTGTAATCACCTTCTCAAGGAGGTTATACTTTCGCCGAATTTGTATATCTATCGACGCTGTCGTTTGTGTGTCACCAAGATAACTCAAAAAGTTTTGACGGATCTTCAAGAAAATTACAGAAGCTGTTATTGCTGTCGAGAGGCACTGATGGCCATATTGTGGTGCTGTTATAAAAGAAAATTGTAGTTTCAGGACCAATTAAAATTTATCGGTAACGCTGCTTAGCTTTACGGAGGTATGCGCTTTTAGGATGCTCTAGTTTTAAGTGTGTTGTCTCACTAGGCGGCTGAAGCTAATAAATTGCTTGCCATATCACTTTCATTGTGTCGGGGTTTCGACAGTAGCTTTTATTTAACTAAAATTGAAAAATCACTTGATCTCAGTGGAAAGCTTTATAAACTTTATTGTTCAAACTCCGGTAATAGTTTGGGCAACGAGCAAAAAAAAAAAAGAAAAAAATCCATCGAGAAGGTGCTTAGTTGAATATGAGCAGCATCAGTTCATAAATGAAGAGGTAGAATGGTTGCGGAAAAGAAAGTATAAAGCTTGGCCCCGGTTGTGCCAGCAAGAACTGACAGAACGGCTGGTTATGCGGTTAATACATTAGGATAAAGCAACGTTTGACAACCATTCATTGCGGAGCTGACGGCTGAAACGGGCTGAGTTGTGGCTAATAAACCTCAATGCTTTGAGGTTCAACAATCCTGCATTATTTGGCCAAATGACTGAGCGGATGGAGTTGTAGTTATATAAACATGGAAAATATATACCACATTAAGACTAATATTGCTCTATCAGCGGTGATATGAATGAGGCCTCGCTTAAAAGGCGAAAGTGTGGCTATGCAAAACACGGATTTTTTTTGTAAATCTCAGAAATTGGCCTAATGTGCACCGCCCCCGTAGGCAGTCACACTTTAGTGTCTGTTGTCAAGTTCTGTTATCAAGTTAGGTACCAGAAGCCGAGCTGGCTGCGTATGGGCCAGATTGTATCCGAGTTACGACCTTATCAAGTTAGGTACCAGGGGCCGAGCTGGCTGCGTATGGGCCAGATTGTATCCGAGTTACGACCTCATTTTCTAATGGAAATATGGGACTTTGCTGTGTAATCTTTCGTGTTTATTATAGGATTTTATTTTTTTTGTTTGTTTTTGGTGCAGTATTTATACCGAGTAAGATTTGATTGACTCTTTCTTATTTCTAATGTTGAGAATTTATCTTGAATTCTGGATTTATTTTTCCTCAAAAATGACTTCTTCGCGGATTTGTCTTGAGTTACGACGTTTCTGGATTTATGATGCAAAATATCATGAAATAGAAGAATTCTACTTGCTTTACTTATGTCGAAACAGAATTTGTGATTTTTAGAAGCAGTAAAATAGCATTGTGAAAATTTTACGTTGCGCGATTTTATGTTTTTCTCCATAACACGTTATTACAGGCTTCAACAACGTCGTTCCAAATATTCTGTGCATAATGCAGCAATATGTCCAGGAATTGCAACTGAACATCGGAATATTTTCTTAGAAATTACGTCGCCCACCTGGAAGTGACATTTGAAAAATTGGATCATTTTATATAAGCGATAAAGTCAGAAATATGAGCACTTGACTGCAGCCCCTCATTAAGCTAGGGCGTTGGCGTAATATACTTCAGTATTTGCACGTTAATTGGCTCGATGGGTGGGAGTGCTTCTGGAAATGATTTATGTTTGGATTCTCAACCAGTTCCTCGCCAGGGACATCATATCCAGCATACAGTCAGCGGCGTGTTGGGTTGAGAACCGGAATTGGCGGGTTCAGTTTCTCATTCTACGTATGAAACTGAACGTAACATGCACTTCTTAATTAACTAAAGATATGAAATAGGTACATACGCTGATACCATTCATCTCAATGCGTCTAACAATTTTAAAAGCGGAAAAACTTCGTTTGGACTCTTTCAATAATGCTGCCATTTCTACCAAGACGTCTCCAGTTTGGTGCGTTATGTGGAGGAGCTCAAACGGGCCTTCATCACATTTAGCCTGTTTATCATTAATCAGTACTTTAGGTTGTATAATTTAATGTTGTCATAGTTCACCAAACTATATTGTTTGCCTTTCATTCATTTATGAAAAATTCGTAACGAAACTTTCGTGAAATTAGGTTCTGCAAAAACAGGGGTTTCACATTCTAAAGTACATGTGCGAACAACTGCGATAGCGTGTGTTCTTATTAAACGATACCGTTGCTAATTCGAGGGCGACTTAATTAGTAGACTAGCGGTCTACCGCAGTACCCGTGGTTATTCTGTTCTCACTAGAAAAACATTTCTAGGGTTACAACTTAGTTTTGGAGAAAGACATTTCTTATGAGATAGTAGCATTAATCCGTCCGTTAAAAGCTGATGACCTGTGGAACGTTAAAAATGGGTTTTGCATTATACTCTGTCCATTCTATCAAGGTAGTTTGGGCGTGGTCAAATTCCTCTACAGCGTTGCCAATTCTATGGGTATTTCTGAAATTTTGTTCGGCCCATATCTTAGCCCCGCCCACTACCTGCATACTATAAGAGAAATCTGAGATATGTCAATAGAATTGGCAACGCTGTAGAGGAATTTGACCTCCCCAAACTGCCTTGATAAATTGGACAGAATATAGTTATAATGACGCTGTTGTGGGAGAGCGCCAACATATCAACTTAAGATAGCTTTAAATGAACATGAACTTCTCCGGCTGGCAAGATCGGAGCCTTACCCAGGAAAAGACACTTTACAAGCAGCATTTATTCAAGTAGGTACCACAACTAGTAAAAAAAGGCGTCTGCATGTGGGACTACACATAGGACCCACAAGCAAACACACGCCGCAGGAAGCTATTATTTAGTATCGCTATCGCTATTCATGGAACTAAAGAGCTTCGCATTCTGGCACAGTGAATAATTAACAGCCAGAAAATGAAGTAGGGCAACGGAGACGCATTATCCACTTCAAACGCCGGTCACGGGCACAATTCCAGTCGTTTTTAACATGGTCGACAAGGCTCATGGCTGAACAACGACCAGGTTAACTCACGCGCAGGTAGGTGTTAAGCCCCGCCCACTCCTGGCTTATTGTGTATTCATCATATATCATTTTACATACTAGTACACCTTGGGATGAAAAATTACCGCGGAAAAACATGGCTTACAGGAAAATATCTACAGTAGCATAGGTACGTATTATCGGGGCACTACTAATCACTCATTCACTCCAGAAGTAATTTAATTTCAAATTTATTAACTTTACTTGTCAAATTTGTATTTTAAAGAGCGTTTCTCGTCAAAATATTACGCATGGTGAAACGGAGGAGTGTATTTTACTAGTTCAAGCTTCATATATTAGTCGTTCGAAGGCGGTATTTCACTTGATTAAATAGTTTCCCCGTCGACATAGCATTTTCTTTCGAATTTTGTAAGAAATTAGTAATTATTATGGTAACTTAACTAGACATGCGTTGAAAATTAAACGAGAAATCTTTCGTTTCATGTTTCATAACTTTTTTAAGAGAAATTGGCGTTTTCTGTGGTTACATGGGAAAATCTGGAGGAAAACTGAATTACTCATAATTCATAATCATTTTACAGGGGCAAAAAATGTTTGAAACACAGTAGTACTGGTGAGAGCGAAAACTTAGTATACTCATTTACTACCAAAACTCACTTTTTTCGTTACTCCGGAGCTTTGGGAGAAAGAAGAAGGTTCACCAAGTTATTTTTTTGTGATCAAAATAGCCGAAAATCAATTATCAGTCCATAGTAGCGGAAATATTGGTAGAAATGAATAAAGAACACTATTGACACTTGTGCAACACTGATGTTCTTCTCTCCACCTGACGTCATACGAGCAGATGCGCAGAACCGTCTCAAAATGGTTAAGCGATGAGTTAACCTGTTACGTTGTTCAGCCATGACAAGGGTTATGTACTTTTCCAGGCCGCAGTTGCACTCATAACAAGAGAAGAAAGCAATCGAACCCTCCCTCTGTTGAAGAAGCAAAAAGGCAACAGTAATATCTTGAGTATTAGGGAAACTGTCCCTAACTATGGCGTTCCTCCATATCGGGTGACTCCTTGCTACAAAATACTAAACAACGATGCGGTCTTGACTATCAACGCGCATAAAGAGCGCCCTAAAAGCTCCTGGTGAAAGGTTAGGGTCAACTGTTCACTATAGCTTATAGTTTTAATAGTTACTGCTGTGATACTGGCGATGACTTGCTGTTTTTATTTTGAATCTGTTACGCACAACTTCAGGTAACGTATTTTCATGGGACTATATATATAGGTCGCGTTGCTCCAATTGCCGCTGCAGAAATTAAAATCCTGTAGCAATGTTAGTTGTAGAATTTGTAAATGCATATTGTTTAAAGTGTGCAATACAGCGAAGAAACAATTTGCAATCAAATATGCTCTATTGAATTTGTACCGAAGCTTCTCAATCAGCTAATTTTTCTTTCACATAAGTATTGTTAACTAATGACTACTCTATAGGTTCATCTCTCTGTTTTAGGGCCTTGCTCGGAAAACTGCGTTCAATACAGCAACACTTTGATAATTTTTTAACTCAAGTTCTATTGTTGACCAGCAGCTGTTCGACAGCATGCAGGCGACCCATTTAGCACGTTTTGGCTTTCAATCAAAAGACAATATCGTTCTATAACAGGGGCTTTCGCGACAACATTTGCGATACGCTTTCATTTAGCAGCAATTCGATGCGAGGTCTTTCATACAGCACGTTTTCTAGCAGCGAAACTTTGCGATATAACATCGTAATTTAGTTTCAGTATATATGATTTTCCAAAGCACTGGATAATGAATGGAGTTTTTTTCATATTTTTTCTAACGGGTCACTGTAAATTCACCGAAGGTAAGCTTATCGAATGGTATTTCTTCGCTTGGTAAATTCATCGATTGGTAAATATATCGAATAATAAAGGCAGTGAAAGTTAATAGTGGAGATATATAACAAAAATGGTCATTACCTCCGCTGGAAACTCAGGTTAAGGACGCTCCATGCACTACTGCACCGACGTGCAGTAGTGCATTGAACTAGTTTTCATTCCAACTGTCATAGAATTTTTTTTACCGCTCTCTTACGTTACCGATTATATTTTTTCGCAGTAACAAGTGAAAAAAGTCTTGCATTTTATGCGAAAGTATTTTTTATGTTCAAATTGCGAAATGAATTCGCCGATGTCTCCTGAGCCCCGCATAAATTTAAGAATTAATAAGAGCGCTTTTGAGGAAACAAACATTTCCGACCAACATTTTATAACTGGCAAATTTGTAGGCTTGCAATTAAACTCGATGAATAAACAAATAATATTACGCAATGCAAACTTTGTTCAAGTTTCTTCTTATAATTTGTGCCGGGATTGAAATTTGCTTATGTAATGTAAGAGCTGACTCGGCTGCATATGATTCTGTGGTGCCGGCATATGTTTAATTAATGAAAATTGCCTTTAGTGGTAAATTTGCTGAAGCGAATAATTAATTCAGTTCCCATAATTTCGAGAATAGAAGTCGCTTTTTATCACCCGCGAACGAAGAGGTGGCACTGTTTTCGTTGAAGATTTAATTATGACGATATATATATATATATATTTGTCTGTCCACCCAAAAAGAGGAAGGAATTGAGCAGCAATATTCATAATTTTTTGCAGGGAGTCAGATGGTTTGACCTAGATGCGAAAAATGCTAAAGTTCTAAGAATAAGCTGGCCATAAAAAATGACGGCGTTGAATTTGCAACTCCTGACCAAAAAGAGGCAGGAGTTGAGCCATACTCACAATTTTTTTCAGGCAGCCTGGTGGGTAGACCTAAATGTGAAAAATGCAAAACTCGAGGCTTTAGAGTAAGCTGGCCATTAATATGACGGCATTGAAATTTATGCCCCCCACGTGATAGTCTTGCGCAATTAGGCGTTCTAGTTAAGTATTTATTGTTTATGCATGAGTAACATAGACGAACACGTATTCCACACTCAAGTGGACAGTGTTGCATTGAGAATTTCTTCAATAATTCAAAATCGTTTTGAAGATATTGTTGCTAACAAGGGGCGGTACAAACATTTATCAAGTATTCAGCGACAGATCTAAAGTGATGATCCATTGTGTGCCGAAACTCAATGGCTGCACCAGTAGTGGGTAAAGCCGTGAAATACGTGCTCGTCACCATTCACCCTCGGGACCTTGCGCGTGACCTTGACTACCCGGTTTAGGACGGCCAATGCACTCCCAGTGTAGCGGGAGTTAAGGGGGGCGCGAACCGAAAGCGGGCGGGGTCTGGGAAACCGGAAGCAGGCGGGCTCCAGAGGTCAAAGGTCACGAGCACGTATTTCGCGGCTTTACCCACTACTTGCACCAGCAGTGAGCAAAGCCTAGGCTGTGGTAGTATTTAGATTAGATAGCGGCAGTAGTCGGCCCAACTGGCCTATTCCCAGATGGCAGCCGGGACTCAGGCTCCGACCATCTATGAGATATTGCCATTAAGTCAGAATCATGGAGATATCTGAGGATGAAAAGAAGAAAACGAAGAGAATGAACTCAGCCAAAGAGTTGATTATTCAAGCACAATTACTTGTTGCAGATTTGAGGAGCTCGGTGACGTTAAGTTAGTGGGGGCGCGTGAAAGATAATACATAAAATGGATTGCAGTAGCTGGGAATCTGTGGCCGTTACGAGTTTGGGACTCTTGGAGGAGGAGTCCGTAACTGTGGATGATGTTTCTCCCAATATTGGTCAAGACGATTTTTTTAAATGCATTAACTGACTGCACCGACAACTTTAGAGGGCAGTCTATTGCAAATTTTCACTATGAATATGGGAAAACTTGCTGACGGCTTGAGTTTCTGACCGTTCTTTTGCAGGAGATCATTAACGTCTCTGTCAGAAAGTCCAGTGGTAGGCAGGTCGTTGAAGCCATAGAAGTACTTGGATGTTTCTATTAGTTTCCCCTGAGTCAATTTTGTTCGAGAGAGATGTGTTCCACTTCCTGCAGACGGTATTAATACGGCTTGTTTCAAAGCTGGGATTTGCACGCAAAATTCCTGGTATTGCTTTTCCACCGTTCTAAAATGCGCCTTAGCGATTGTACCAAGTTTATTTAAAACTACTCTTGAGTAAAAACAAGTTATTGCTCTAGTAACAAAGAATTTAAAATTGATATCGACGTTTCG